>CM069134.1:82306262-82748762 GCA_035221665.1 Okamejei kenojei
AGCGACTCTACATCGCCAGTCCCTATGCCAGCCATCGCAAAAGACTGAATTTTATCCTTTACCAACAGAGCTACCCCACCTCCTCTGCCCACCTGCCTGTCCTTTCTATAGGACATATATCCCTGAATATACAGTTCCCAGTCCCGATCCTCCTGCAGTCATGTCTCTGTAATCCCCACAATGTCATTTCTACCAACCTCTAACTGAGCCTCAAGCTCATCCACTGTACTTCTTATACTTCGCGCATTCATATATAATACTTTTAATCCATTACTCACCTCACCTTTCACATCGATTCCTATTTCATTTGTCCATACTCTCCTATCCCTTCGTGAGCATTCTGCCCCGTTAATTTTGGTGTCTTTCTTCTTTCCCTATATTCTCTTTCCCTTTAACTGCATCCTTGTATTTCCAATTTGTCTCCACCCACTCCTTCCCCCCAGTATTTTGTTTAAACCCACCTGTGTAGCAATGGCAAACCTGCCTGCCAGAATGCTGGTCCCCAGTAATCTGAATATTGCAGTATTGATTACTCTAGATCAGTAAAATAGCGATCTCAATGCAACTCGATGCATGATCAGAGGTCAGTGGTTGGAAATATCATTGCAGGACACCCTAACTTTAATGGAATACGCAGTGGAAACATTTGGAAACAGAATTTGCATTTGTTTGTCACCTTTCGCTGCCTCGGAAGGTCTTAAATAATGCAGAGAAATTATGTACTTATGAAACGTAGTCACTGTTGCGATGCGTATATCCTATTTGCACACAACAAGCTCCTGCCGACAATGATAAGATCCAACTGGGAGTTCTGCTTTTTAAAACACAATAGTAATTTGAGGGATAAATATTACTTAGGGGATGCAGAATCCTCGCTGCCGCTTTCCGATATAACATAGAACAGCACAGCACAAGAACTGGCTCTTGGGCCCACTGTGTCCTTGCCGAACATGATGCCAACTTAAATTACTGTCCTCTGCCAACTTAAAATCTAGATCCCTCTATTCATGTCCCTAACTAAAAGCCTCAAATGCCACTATCATGACGGTCCAGACCGCCTCCCCTGGCAGGGCGTACTGTGTACAAAAAAATTGCCCTGCACATCGCCTTCTCGCCTTAAAACTATGCCCTCTCGTCTTTGACATTTCCATCCAGGGAAAAAAGATCCTGACTGTCTAGCCTATCTGTGCCTCCCGTAATGTTATATACTTCTATCAGATCTCCCCTCAGCCTCCTACACTCCAGACACAAAGTCTATCCAAGTTTGTCCAACTTCTCATTATACCGAATGCCCTCTAATCCAACCTTTTCTGCATACTCTCTTAAACCTCCTCTTCCTTCCTATAATGGACACCCAAAGTAGTGCCATAGGACCTGGACAGTTCCATAGAAATCTTAATTCTTCTGTGAGGGCACATGGGGCCTTACTTTAATGTATCATCTCCAACAATGTAGCTCTCCTTCGGCGCTGCCTTATAATGTTGGTACGGATTCTGATCTCTAGAGTGGGTTTTGTGGGGAGGGGAAAATGTGTCTGATGATGGGATTGTCACCGAGTTTACTCAGCGTTCATTCCTTTGTCCTGTAATGGAGTGCGCTGGGTTGTCGAGCAAGATTCCGGCTGTTAACTTCCACGGTTGGAATGCTTCCTTAGGCTGTGCCCCCCCGACTACCGCAACATCCGAGAACAAAGTGTACCCGTTGAAGGACTTAGGTCTCATCAACCATCCAAATTTTGCTCTGAGGGGTAAAGAAAGCTTTTGGTGTGCTGGCCTTTATAAATCAGAGCATTGAATATAGGAGTAGGGAAGTAATGTTAAAATTGTACAAGGCATTGGTAAGACCAATTCTGGAGTATGGTGTACAATTTTGGTCGCCTAGTTATAGGAAGGATGTCAACAAAATAGAGAGAGTACAGAGGAGATTTACTAGAATGTTGCCAGGGTTCCAGCAACTATGTTACAGAGAAAGGTTGAACAAGTTAGGTCTTTATTCTTTGGAGCGCAGAAGGTTAAGGGGGGGTACACAAAAAGCTGGAGAAACTCAGCGGGTGCAGCAGCATCTAAGGAGCGAAGGAGATAGGCGACGTTTCGGGTCGAGACCCTTCTTCAGGTTAAGGGGGGACTTGATTGAGGTCTTTAAAATGATGAAAGGGATAGACAGAGTTGACGTGGATAAGCTTTTCCCATTGAGGGTAGGGAAGATTGAAACAAGAGGGCATGACATGAGAATTAAGGGACAGCGGTTTAGGGGTAACATGAGGGGGAACTTTTTTACTCAGAGAGTGGTGGCTGTGTGGAATGAGCTTCCAGCAGAAGTGGTGGAGGCAGGATCGATTTTAACATTTAAAAGTAAAGTGGATAGGTATGTGGAGGGGTATGGTCTGAGTGCAGGTAGATGGGACTAGGGGAAAATAAATGTTCGGCACGGACTGGAAGGGCCGAGAGGGCCTGTTTCCGTGCTGTAATTGTTATATGGCTATATGGTTATATGGTTATATGGGGTAGCTACAAAATGCTGGAGTAACTCAGCGGGACAGGCAGCATGTCTGGAGAGAAGGAATGGGTGACGTTTCTGCAGACTGAGACTCAAGGGAAAGCGAAACGAGCGACATAGGCGGCGAGATATTGAAATATTGAATATTGGGATATTGAAAAGAGAAATGAAAATGTCCAAAAAAAGTAATGATGATCAAGGAAGCAAATAATGGTTGGCTGTGGTATAGGAGAAAACGAGTTATACAGACAATGAAACTCACCAGGACACCAGTGAAACTAGTACAACAGCCAGGGTGGGGGAGGGACGGAGAGAGAGAGAGGATGCAAGGGTTACTTGAAGTTAGAGAAATCAAGATCACATGGCTGGGTTGTAAGCTGCCCAAGCAAAATATGAGGTGCTGTTCGTGCAATTTGTGTTTGACCTCACTCTGACAATGGAGGAATCCAGGACAGAAAGGTCAGCATGGGAATGTGAATGTAAAGTGTTTGGCAACCGGGAGATCCAGGCGGACTAAGCAAAGGTGTTCAGTGAAACGATCGCTCAGTCTACATTTGATCTCACAGATGTATAAGAGTCCACACCTGGAACAATGGATGCAGTAGATGAGGTTGGAGGAGGTGCAAGTGAAACTCTACCTAACCTGAAAGGACTGTCATCCTCCCTGGGCAGAGTCGAGGGAGGAGGTATAGATAGACAGGTGTTCCATCTCTTGCGGTTGCAGGAGAAGATACCTGGGGAGGGGGTGGTTTGGGCGGTAAAGGATGAGTTAACCAGGGAGTTACGGAGGGAATGGTCTCTGCGGATGGTGGAAAGGGATGGATATGGAAAGATGTGACTAGTGGTGGGTATTGGGAATCAGACACTGGGTGCAGACTACACCTAACCGGCTGTTTTGTGAATTTGGGCCGCACCTTTTATTGGTTAACCTCTGTCTCTTTGTAGGCACTGTGAGAGGATTTTCACATTCAACGCCGGTTCTGTTGGTACTGCTGGTATTAGTGGGCTTGACTGGGTTATGGGCAGGGTGTAACCTAAGTGAAAGACACACTGCAGCCAGTGTCTGACATTAGCCACAGTTGGAAATAAGCAGCACCTGGAGTCATTACTCTGTTCAATTCGTTTTGTTGCTGTGATCTACCATTGAGTGGAAACTACAGTGCTGGAGCAACTCTGCAAGTCAGGCAGCATCCCTGGAGAACATGCATAGGTGAGTTTTCGGATCGAGATCCTTCAGACTTCTGAGAAATGTTTCAGAACATCGGGTGGAAACCACACAGACATCATTGGAAATATCAACCACTTCTTTGGTAAATGCTAAGGATAGATGCAATGTGATGCTGCATAGAAAAATATGGTAGCAAAAAAACTAGTAAATTTTGTGTGTTTGTGAAGACGTTTGATAAAGTCTCACACCGGAGGTTGGTTAGTAAGATTAGAGCATATGGGATTGGAATGAATATACTGATGGCAATTGTGAATTGGTTTCCAAACAGTAAACAATGAGTAGAATCAAATTGATTCTACTCAGGTTGGCAGGTTATGACCGGTGCGGTACTGCAAGTCCCCAGTTATTTATGCTGTACACCAACAAATTGAGCAAGACATGTTTTCATATTCCATGTCGGGTGGGTTTTCCTGTTCTGTTGATCTTGGTTAGTGGTTGTAAGCTTACCGGAAAGAGTTGCCATCTGATGTTAAGCAGCCACTGTAAATTGCCTCTCTTGTATAGGTGAGTGGTAGAATTTGTGCGGGGGAAACTGATGAGACTGTGGGGAGAATTAAAGAAAAATGTTTAATGCAGGATTAGGGTAAATGGGTGGCTGATGCTTAGCACTGACTAAGTGGGCTGAGGGTCCTGTTTCTTTGCTGTATCTCCCTATTATTCCATGTGGTAGCATTTACTTGCAGTGTAGGGCAAAAGATTGGCCTCCTCAGAATAGTGTCTATGTTGGGAATAGCTCTCATGTTGTTTCTCTCCTCCACACGGGTTGCCAACATGTCGATGATTGTCTTATGTATGACCTCTGGGAGTTAAATATTAAACTACTGGGTGAAATTGTTTGGACGTTTACGAAAGACAAGATGCAAGAATGTTTTCATCTTTGTTTTCACTTCCTTCATTTCAGATCGTTCCTGCTTTCTCCCTCCTTCCCCTCCCACTCCCCCTTCCCAGCTCTACCACAAGCCGACTGTCTCCACCTCTTCCTTTCTTTCCCCCCCCCTGACATCAGTCTGAAGAAGGGTCTTCTCTCCATAGATGCTGACTCACCCGCTGAGTTCCTCCAGCATTTTTGTCTACGTGCAAGAATGTTTGATCAGCAGAGATGAATCATCCATGTGTGCATTGAAAATCAGCCACCATAAGAATGAATTGCCAGTAGCAGGATGGTAAATGGCGAATGGCTGGAGTTCATATGCAATCTCCTAAAATTATCCCAACCAAACTTGGAAAATCAATTTTTGTCACTTGGATAATGAAAATTGGTGAGAGCATTCCCAATATTCCAATTGAGGAATGTTAGGCCATGATAATCTATTCTCCACCTGCCATCGGGATAACTTCACAAATGATTGTGAAAATGTGCATTATTGTGATCTATGTTTTACGGATTTAATCTGGATGATTGCGGTGTTAGCAGTTTATTAAACGTAATTTCCAGTCCACTTGACTAAACAAACAATATTAGCAGTTATTATGGAAAAGATTGCATAATAAAGCAATTAAAGACGGTTTATGGTTTTCTGGCAACTCATTTCTGCAATAATATGTAAGAATACATCACTTTGAATGAACCTTTTCTTTTACAACCTTTAATTTTTCTTGCTGTTATTTTCAGCAGAATGATGGAGACATTTTATCCCAGAGGCATTGTCACTTTTGATTTTGTCAGTACTCATAGGCTTCCAATCTGCACGATCTCCCAATGAGAGCTTCAGTGATGCAAGTGATATTTAACAAGCAGAACTGATGGCCATTGTGCAGACCAGGAAGAACACATAGCGTACAGCTTTGACATGGAGTGGCCTCTTAACGCAGAAAGACACAGGTTTACTGCATTAGCTCCATAATCCATTTATTACGCAATTAATAAACAATATAAAAGGCAAAATAGTGAAGCTGGAAATCTAAAACTAAAACGGAGAATGGGGCTACTCAGCAGTTCAGGCTGCATCTGTGGAAGGAAACAATTAACATTTTATATCAATTACTTTTAATCAGGACACACTGTTTCTTTCTGTGCAAATGATCACTGAGTGTTTGTAGCAGTCTCAAAGAATCACAAATGGCCGTGAAACTGTTTACACACAGTGGCCATACCTAGCTAGATGCTGAAAACACAGAGATCTTCAGAGCAGAAATCTTTTACTCTCTCTTCTTAAAAGAATGTTCTTTATGATTACCTAGATATAGCTGGGACAGTTGGGTTCAGTCTACCAAGGTGGCCGTGGGTGGTGCTGGTGGGGGGGGGAGAAGGAGGGGAGATGTGTATGTGGGCAGAAGGGGTTTTCGAGGGGGGCGTCGAGGATGAGAAGGATGTGGGGGGAGTAGAGGAGGAGGAGGGATGTGGGGGGGACCGAGGCGAGGGTTTGGGGTGGTTGGGGGGGAGGGAGGAATTGCGGAGTGGTGGGAGGTTTGGGGGAGGGGGTGTGGGTGGAATGGAGGTGTGTGAAGGGGAGGGGTGAGTGTGTGAAGGGGTGTAGTAGTGTGGTGCAGGGGGTGTTTGTTGTGGCTACGGGGTTGGGGCGGGGTGTTGCTGGAGGATGGGTTTGTGGGTAGGGGCAAGGCGTGGTGGTGGGGTACTGGGGGGGTTGTGGGGGGAGGGGTGGTCGTGGAGGAGGGAGGGGTTGATGTGGGGGAGGGGGGGGGGTTATGTGGGAGCGGTGGCTGTGCGGGGAGAGCTGGGGTTTCTTGTGGGTTGAAGAGGTGGGAGTGGTGGGGGATGCGGAGCGAGTGGGGGAGTGGGCCCGTGTGTGCGGCGGAGGGTTGAAGGGGGGGACCATGCTCGTGCGATGCGGCCCGTGTGTGGGCATTAGGGGAGGTCGGCATTGTCGGCGCGCCTCCCAGGGCGGCATAGTGGGGAGGTGTGGCATTGTGGCGGCGGGCCGTTGGGGCGCGAGCGCGCGCTGGCGTGGGGGGGTTTGAGGCGGCTCGGCTCGCGCGCGCGCGCAGCAGCGCGCAAGGTGGGGCTGTGGGAAGGAGGGGTGACGCCCCCCCCACAGTGGGGGTGGGGGTGTGTGGGGGAGATAGGTGGGGGGCCCAGGGGGGCAGAGGGGGCTCGACGAGCTCAGGGAAAAGAAGGGGGAAGAGGCCTTGCGGGATGTAGTGCAGTTAGGTATCACGGAAGAGGGGGGGCTGGAGCCAGTGCAGGAGGGGGGCGGTGTAGTAGGTAGAAGGGATGGCAGCGCGATGGGGGACTCACAGCGGCAACTGGGCTCCTATTCTCTCTCCGCAGATGCTGCTTGTGGCCTGCTGTAAATTTCAGATTAGTCATTTTATTTGATAGTCATAATAGGTCTGCACCTATTGACTATTGTCTATTGTCTATTGTCCCTAATGACAATTTCACATGCGATGATGTTCTAATCATTGTCATGTGCTTTTTGTGGCGCAGCTTACTGAGAATAGAATGGCCACCACCTTATGCCGCAGCCAGCGCACTGATGTTGGGTATCTGGTGGAAGTGAAAGGTGCCCTCGAGGACTCAGCGCCTGGCTTACATAAGAGCCTGTGTTCGCTCCACCTCGCGATCCTTAATCCTGACGGAATGGCAATAGAGGTATGCTTCACTGTGCTCCTCGATCAATGTGTGTTACCTCAGAGAGCTCGCAATGAATGTATTAATTAATTATTACTGTCAAAAAATAATACAATTGCCTCTTCTGCTTTTGTACATCGAAGTGATGTGTGCAGCAGCAGGAAAAATTTATCCTTTTGACACCAGAATATCTGAAATGTTTACCAAAGGAAATGTGTGATGATGGTAGAAGTATTGACATTGTTGTAATGCAGACCAACTGGTCACCATTCCTACAACAGCAAGATCCCACAGATACACACTTACCCCTATCTTTAAGTTATTATTGGTTACGTGTATCAAGGCGCGCGCTCTCACTCGCACCAGTCGTGTCATTTCAAATAAACTGAGGGATTGTCCACCCTAACCTGAGCATCATGTAGGTCCTGTGTTTCCGCATTCCGCAGTGATTCTCACCGATATATTATGTCCAAACCTCTCGGTAAGGGGATGCAACCCACAGACTAAACTTGAGATAAACAAAACCAGATCCTTCAGATTCACCAAAATGTGAGATCGAGGTTAGTCACAATAGAGCTATGCAGCACTGCAACAGACCTTTTGGTCCAAATTTCCAAACGCAGCTACTCCCATTTGCCATATCCCTCCAAATCTTTACATGTTCCTGTCCAAAATATTTTACCCTCCTCAATTGGCAATACGCGCTCACCTCCTCTAACACTACCTAGGTAGCCTGATTCCACATATTTACCACGTATGTGGGGAAAATATGTCCCTCAGTCCAATTTATGACTGTGGTTTATTCACCTTATCTATGCCCCTCATGGACCGTAACCTTACCTCTGCACTACAAGGAATAAAGTCCTAGCTTCTCAGTCTCTCCCTATAGCTCAGCCTAAAGTTGTGGCAACTTTCTAGTATTTTTCTCTGTCATTCTTCTGCTCTAATAGAAGGCATCACTCTCTAGCTTGCACCGCACCCCCCCCCCCCCCCCCCCCCCCCCCCCCCCCCCCCCCAAAACACTGTTAAAATTCAATCACAATACCCGCCCAAAATTGGACTCACCAATGTATTGTAATTCTGTAAAACAATCTCCCAACTTGCTATATTCAATATCTGACCGAAGAAGGCCATTGATTTCAAAAGCCTTCTTGACCACCATACCTCACATGTATGATGCCAAGTGAACTATGTCCCAGTTACTGCTTGAGCCTCTGCCGCTCCTACAACACTACCAAGAACCCTGCATTCAATTGTGAAGGTCACCCCCCCTGTCCTGGGTTGAACTTACAAATTGACAAAAACCCTCACACTTACCCGTGACAATAATAAACTCCAGCTTAAATCCACTCCCACACCTCCCCCCCCCCCCCCCTCAGCACACCCCCCCCCCCCCTTAACTATTTCCTTTCACTCCTACCTAGCCCCGCCCACCCTCCAGTCTTAACTCTCAAAACCTTCAACCCTCACCACAACACGGCCTTTCCTCTCCATGAAGCAATTCTCTAACAAGGCTAGCTCACCCTGGGGTCCATGCAATCCAACATTCTAGAGTAGCCTTTCTTGGCAGAACCCGCGTCGCACTCTCTCGCGCACACTCGCGATGAAGTCTTGTAGTTTGTGTTTCGCTGCGCATTCACGCGCGCGCACTGCTTTGCCTTATACATTTTTTGTTTATTTTTCCAAAATCTCCACAAATTTATTTAATACATGATCTCCCCAATACACCATGCTGACATCTCTAACTAATTCGCCACCTCGTCTATCACTATTCGCATAAATATCATATCCTCAGAATCCTTTCAGTAACTTGCCTATCCACACATGTTTGGCGCTAATTGGTCCTACCATGATTTTTTTATAGCTGTTCTTATTAGTGGCACAACCATTAACCAACCTTTGTGATGGCTCACTCCTTTACTGTGGACTACATCAATGCATCTCTATATAATCTCTCAAGGGCACTGCATTTTTTCTCTAGCTTCGGTGTCCTCGGTTATATTGATAGGGCCAGGAAGATTTATCTAACCTCATACGCCCTTAGATATCCAGCGCAAGCTCACCATTAATAAAATTGTCCTCAATCCAAAAATCCTACCTAACTGTCCTCAAATTCCACAGTCTCATGTACGTTCTCCTCATGAAAAACAAGCAGAGAAATGCTCATGAGGTTGGTGGCCATCTCCTGTACTCACACATAGTGGACTACGTTGGTTTGCCTCCCTTTTGCCCTACCAATTTCATTCCTTAAATATTTACCTGTCAATGACTCCTTCTCTTTCTGACAGAGCCTCGATATCTCTCATGTCCTGAGCTTTTTATCTCAGACTGCTTTTCCTTCATCCAAATTTCTAAGACTAACTCAAGCTATGACCTTTCCCTTGTAGGACACTTATATATTGCCTGGAGATGAACCTGAAACACATTTGAATACATCACACACCATCTTAAGCCCATGGCTCACTGTCAGTCACGAGTGATAACAAACATTATTAGTCTTGCAGCTGTCTGCAAATCTTTTGGATATTTGTTCTCCACAACCCCGCACTCCGCGCGCTCATCTGCCTCTCGCGCGGGCCTTTAGTACATTCCAACAAGATGACTATCTCTTCATATTTCTAGTCTCTTTCTCATAAAACCTTATGGAAAACCCATCAGTAACTGTCTCTCCTCTGACTCAAACTAGACATGACTCACTTTAATCGATAAAGCAATCCCCCCTCACTTTGAACCCCAACTCTTTCTACTCCTTTGGCACCATGCCGGCTCGCCCCACCTCTGAGCTGGACGCTGGTCTGCCTGCGGCTCTCAGCAACAAGGCGCAGTGATACACCGCGTCTTAGAAAATGGATTTGCGGGGAAATCCCTAATGCCAAGAGTGTGTTCCATCCAATACGGACGCCGGAGCTTCGAGCATCCCGATAGAGGGCCTGTACATCGGGAGTTCCAAACGGTGACTTCGGGAGGTTATAGCCAAAGCACGGGCGAACAAAAGGAGGAAGACGGAAATCGCTTTTATTGCCTACCATCAAGTGATCACTGTGGTGGATGTTTAAGTTCCAAGTTATTTATTAATGCTGTGGTTGTTACTTTTTAATTGTATGGCTGTAGGTAACTCAAATATCTGTACCTTAATCGGTGATGTGACAATAAATGTGGAATTGAATTGAATCTGAATCGGAAATAATATATTATCAATTATGAAGTAACTGGATCTGGCTACTGCAAAAACCAACGTTATGCAGCAGCAACCGCTAGTCGTGCAAAAGTCCACCGTACTTCAGAGGTTGGAAGCATTAGGCTTGTAGGTTAGGGTTTAAGGGTGGTTTCAAGAACCGATGATTGAGGGGGGGGGGGGGGGGGGGAAGAGTTCTTGAACCTGGAGGGAAACTGTTCTCAGGCCTCCTGTGATTGAACCATTGTGAGAGTAAGAAGAGAGAATGGCCAAGGGAAATGGGCATTTGATGCTATCAGTTGATTTTTGGACAATGTCCACACTTCCTGCAGCCATCCTATTCTTGAAGCATATTCCTTATTTCTGAAGTTATTGTTGATGAAGTTAAAGATAAGAGAGCATTTAGCTATTCAGGCTACTGTACAGAAGCAGAGAGGGAAGAGCGGGGATGAGCTACTCAATGTTGGGTTCTCCTGTGTGATGGCCAGTGAAGAGGAGTTATGTTGCCAATCCATACTGAATGAGTCTGTTGATGAGAAATTTAGGGATCAAGATGCATAGAGAGAAAATTGAGACCAATCCCCTGAGTTTGTGATCACTTTGGCAGTATTATGTGTTGAACACGATTAACCATAGATGGCAAATGTTATTCATGTTTTCCAAGACGTGGTCCAGTGAGAGTAGCGTCAGACAAATATAATTGTATCATGTCAATCTTTAGAACTGGTCAGCATGGAACAAGAAGCGCCTGCTGTTTTCTTGTGTATGACTCTATGGACTCATTACAATGTCATGAGTGTGAACAGTTCGGTATTGCTCGAGCGCGCTCGCGCATCGCGCGCTCACGCTTCATTCGTGGGTACGCTCTCGCGCTCGCGATGCGCGCTCGCGCGCGCGCTGCAGCGGGGATCGTGAACTTTATAAGTGAGAAGCTTGAATATTGCCTGAGAATGATACCACGCTCTTGGTCAACGCACAGGCTTTTGAAAATAGCTGGTACACCAAAGAGGGCTTTCCCCCAATGCTTCCATCTTATGAAGGATTCCTTGATGTTAGCCTTGGAGACAAGTCACAAAGTGCCTTCAGGGGTCAGGACTCTTGTTTTGAAGTAACCATAGAAAGCATTGAGCCCCCATCCGACAGTAACACATCATTATCACTTGAGCAACTCGGTTTGTCCTAGTAGGAATCAGTGGTGTGCAAGCCTTGTGGCAGTCAACTGAGCCTCCAGTTTACTCCAGAAGTGGCTCATTGCATTCTTGATTACCTTCCATAATTCACACGTGGAATCCTTGTGACTGGATTCTGGAAAGCTCTGAATGTCACAGACCTGATCCTCAGTAGAACATGGATCTCTTGGTTGGTCCAAGGCTTCTGTTTACCAAATTCTCAGATGGTAGAATAGTGATTCTTCCACACAATACTCTGGATGAAAGTCAGCAACAATTTGTGGCTTCATAGCTGGAATTGTTGAACATCTCTGATATACTGAGTCCAAGCAGTCTCAAATTTGCTCCTCTGCCTCCCCTGACTAACTGTACATTACTCACCACTGGAGTCACATTTCCTTCAATGCCTATATGCAGAAAGAAGGAGCACAGACAGCTGGTCCAATTTTACAATGAGTAAACGAGTGAGTAAGGTATGAAGTGATATGTGTCTCTGACATCGAGAATATGATCCTCTGGTACTACAGGAGATGTTCTGATGGTCTTCTTCAAACTAGCCTTGTTAAAACCCCTGGCAATTATGCAGAAGGGAATAGGGCATGCCATCTGGTGCTTTTCGACCATGGAGTACAGTTCCTCCAGTGCTAGCCAAACATCTGTCTTCGGGCAGATGTGGACCACAGCCTTGACAATGGGATTTAAATCCCACAGGAATACTTAATTGCCAGATGTTCAGGTGGGGGGATTAGGAGTTGGGCAAGGCAGCATGTACAAACACCATGAGGCAAACTCCACCATCTCTCCCTTTTCCCAATGAAGCCATCCGGTCTATGCGGTGATCAAGAAACTTTGGGGCTGGATGGCTGAATCTGGAAAGCTTGATGTAAGTAATGTCTCTGTGAAACAGGGTAGACAGCATTCCCTCATGTCCATTTGGTTATGCCATCTTGCCCTTAAATCCTTAATCTTATTGTATAGGATCTGTACATTGGGTGCTAGGGAATTGCAGGTACAGGTTCATCATTGCTGTGGTTCATCAGCTACAGCTAGGACATTCAAACACTATCATCCCCTTTGAACCTATCATCCATCTCTGAGGACTGGATCTCTGCTCATCCCTATGTAGTGGTTCCTCGGCTTCCTCATTCACAGGGCACAATCAGTACAAATTGGTAACAGCACTTCTTCCTTGATAACCATCACCACAGGAGCACAATTTGGCAGTGCGCTTATTTCCCTATTCTATTCTTTCTATATCCATGGCTGTGTTGTCAGGCTCAGCTCCAAAAACACCTTTAAATTTGCCACTGTTGTTAGACAAAAACGGATTATAGTCAATAGAAATAGGTGAGGAGGTAAGGCCATACGGCCATGCAATTTGATCATGGTGATCATCCCACAATCAGTACCCCACCCCCCCCCCCCCCGTTCCTGCCTTCTCCCCATATCCCGTTAACATTCTCAACGCCATCCCATCAATGATGATTAGTGTTGTGAATCATAACTACAGCTAGGTTGAGCCCTATCTAGCTCTCTCTTGAAATTATCCAGAGAACTGGCCTCCAATGCCCACTGAGGCAGAGGACTCACAAAACTTTCCGGTGTGAAAAAGTGTATTCTCATCTTCCGTTCTAAATGCCTGTATCCCTTATTCTTAAACTGTGGCCCATTTTTCTGGACTCCCCAACATCGGCAACATTGTTTCTGCCTCTATCGGTGTTCCAAAAACCTTAAAATCTAATGTTTCAATAAGATCTCCTCATCTACTTCTAAATTCCAAAGCTATCAAGCCCAGCCACTCCATTGCATATGACAGTAGTCCCGCCATCCCCGGAAATTAACCTTGTAATACGCTGCACTCCCTTCAATAGCAAAAAGATCTTCCACAATGTTTAGATGTGATAAACTGCACACAATAATACTTCTAGGTGTGGTCCTCACTAGTGCCTGTACAAATAGTTATGTAAAATTGGAAGTTAAGGGGAGATTATATATTGATTCGATGAAGCCAGAACAATAATCTTGCTTTTAACATTAGTAAGAAGAGGAACTGATCATGGAGTTCAGGAAGGCTCGCCTCAGGAAACTGGGGATTCACAAACCTACCATCATTGATGGGATGGCGTTGAGAATGTTAACAACTTCAAGTTCCTAGGCATGCATAACTTTTAATATATAACCATGTGCCCAGCATATTGATGCAATCATATAGAAAGCTCCTGAATGCCTCTACTTCCTTAGAAGATAGAAGAGATTTGGATTGTTGACATGTACGATTGCAGATGTACAATAGACTGGATGCATCATGGCCTGAGTCTATAACTTGAATGCCCAGGAACAAAAGAGACTTAGACAGTGGTAGATATTGCCCAGAACATCACACGTACTGTCTTCCCCACCATCAATGCAATCAAAAAGGAAGCCAATATCATCAAAGAGTCACACTACTCTGACCATGCTGTCATTTCACTTCTGCTATCGGGACGAAGATGCAGGAGCGTTAAAGCTGTGAGCGCCAGGTTGAAGAACAATTTCTTCCCAGCACCCATCAGGCTCTTAAACACTAGCCTCAGTAACTATGAACTTTTAAGAACTGTGTCTTTGGTTGCATGATGGCCCATGGCTTTTGCACGGATATTTCTACCTAGTAATAGAGTTATTAATATATTGCATTTTTGATAATTGTATATTAACTGTCTATTAACTGTCTGTTGTTGCATTAATGGGCCTGTGAAGCTGCAGCTATGTTATTGTTCCATTGTTGTATATCTACTCTTTTTTTTTGTTAAATATTTTTATTAGACGTAAGTACATATTAATAGAATATACTTCTCACATACATTCATAATATTATTAATATTAACAATGTCTTATTTGTATTTCTATACATTTTTTTTTTTTTATTACAGATAGGAAAAGATAGAGAAAAATAAAGTAAAAGTAGAAAATCAAAAATAAAGAAATGAGTGGAGTATTAAAAAAGTTATCCATCATTTGAGATATATCCATGATTTGTTATACGTGATTCTTCATCCATTCCATTATTCAGGCTTCAGTCAGGCTCTCGCACCGAGCCATTTTGACCCTTGAAATATTCAATAAATGGAGACCATATCGCTCTGAAAAGATCCAACTTGTCCAGTAGGACAAGCCTTAATCTTTCCAGATGAAGTGTCTCCGACATTCCTGTAATCCACATTTTGGTTGTGGGGGATGTAGGACCTTTCCAGAATTTCAATATTAATTTTTTCCCAATTATTAAACTGTAATCAATAAAAATTCTTTGATTTGTTGTTATTAATTGATCTGTTTCTAATATTCCCAATATTATTAACTTTATGTCAGGGATCAGATTCATATTAACAACATTCAAAATTATCTTCAATATTTCAGTCCAAAATTTAGTAATTTTTACACAATTTGTAAATTAATGCATTAAGTTAGCTTCTAAGTGCTGACATTTATCATATATGGCAGATACATTTGAAAAATTACTATGTAATTTGGATTTTGAATAATGTAATCTATGTAATATTTTAAATTGTATAAGAGAGTGTCTAGCATTTAATGAATGTTGTAAATTTTCATCCCATACTTCTAGTCTGATTAAATTACCTAATTCGTTTTCCCATGATTGTCTATATATTTCTGTCGTTGGAACATCGTTTTCCAATAAAATGTTATAAATATATGATATCAATTTTTCTGTGTTCGGGTGTTTATTTAGACATTCATCTAAAATTTCTGTCTTTCTATTTCTGATTTCTTGTGTGTTTGCTTTTACATAGTCTCTAATTTGTAAGTATTTAAAGTAATCTTTTGAATGTAATCCATAAATTTGTTGTAATTCTTGAAATGACATGAAGGAGTTTTCCCTATAGAGATCGCCCATCCTATTAATTCCATAGTTTTTCATTGTAAAACCTTTGTCCAGATTGAGGTTTAAATGTAAGTTATTTACAAACCAAAATTCAGACGTATCCCATTTCTTTTATTTTTTCCACTATATTCTTACCTCGTTTACTAATTTCAAAGTGCCCATTAATAAAAAAAACAAAGTTTGGCAGTGCTAGACCTCCCATTTATTTTTGATTTACATAAATGTTTTTTTATTTATCCTATGGCTCTTATAATCCAAGATAAAGTTGGTGACTGTAGAAATCAACCTTTTTAAAGAATTTTTTTAGGAAGATATATCGGAATCAATTGGAAGAGATATAGTAATTGCGGGATTCAATTGCATTAATTCTACCTAGCATTGAGATAGGTAATGATTTCCAATAAAAATGTATTTAATTTTTCAATAAAAGTGGAAAATTGGATTTAAATAAAGAATCAAATCTTTTTGTTACATAAATTCCAAGATATTTGATTTTTTCATTTGCTATCTTAAAAGGAAATTGTTGTAGTATATGTAAGTTATTCACCATTATTGGCATAAATTCACTTTTATTCCAATTAATACTATATCCTGAAAATAATCCAAATTCAGTTATTAATTTTAGTAAATTTGGGATACTAATTTCCGGCTTTGTGATATAAAGTAATACATCATCCGCATATAAAGAGATTTTATTTTCAGTATCTCTGGTCTCATACCCATATATTTCAGGATGTAATCTCACACGTTGAGCTAATGGTTCTATTGCAAGTGCAAACAGTAGCGGGATAAAGGACAACCTTGTCTGCAGCCTCAAAATAGATTAAATTTAGTTGATAGCATTTGATTTGTTATTAACTGGCTGTGGATTAGTGTATAATAATTAACCCAAGTAATAAACTTCTCTCCCAACTTAAAAGGTTCCATAACCGAAAACAAGTAAGACCATTTCTCCTGGTCAAAGGCTTTCTCAGCGTCTAACGATATAATTACTAGGTCTTTATTAATACCTCTTTTCGAATATATAATATTGAATAATTGTCTCAGGTTATATGAGGAATATCATTTTGGTATAAATCCTGTTTGATCTGGGTGAATTAATTTATTAATAACTGTACTTAGTCTTTGTGCTAATATTTTGGTTAGTATCTTTTGATCAGTATTTAAAAGAGCTATAGCTCTATATGATCCTGGGTCATCCAGGTCTTTGTCTATTTTAGGTATAAGTGTTATAATAGATTCATTTAATGTTTCTGGTAGTTTCTGGTGGGTATAAATGTATTCATAGAGTATCTTCAAACGTGGTGCAATCAGATCATAAAATGTTTTATAAAATTCCGAACCAATACCATCTGGTCCCAGTGTTTTACCATTTTTTAATGATCTGATAGATTCTTCGATTTCTTTTACTGAAATTTCAGCATTTAGTGATTCTCTATTTTGTGAATCCAACCCATTCAGATTACATTTTTTTAAATGCTTCTATTCCTATCCTGTTTTCTGTCGTTTTAGCTGAATATAAATTTTCATAATATTGCAAAAATCTCTCATTAATATCTTTGGGTTGTACTAATGATTCACCATTATATAATTTAATCCTATAGATTTTTTTCCCCTCCATCTTCCGTAATTGACGAGTCAATAATTTTTGAGGTTTATCTCCAAATTCAAATTGTAATTGTTTAGTATATTGATCGAGTTTTACAACTTGATCTGAGTATATTTTATTTAATTTATATTTCAGTGCAGCGATTTTATTATGGTTGGATTAGCAGCGTTCTCTGTGTCTAATTGTTTAATCTCCTTTTCCAATTCCTGTTGTTCCCTCCGATTCTCTTTATTATAAAATGCTTGAGAAGAAATCATAATTCCACGGGCATATGCTTTAAAAGTTTCCCATACTAGGGAAGAAGATATTTCCAGTTTATCATTTATTTCAAAGAAAATCTTGATCTGTTCTATAATATATTCCTGAGTTATTTGTCTTTTAAAATTTGTGGGTTAAATCTCCATTGTCCCTGTTTTTCTGTTTTACCATTTATTTTAATCATAAATGTTAAAGGTGCATGATCTGAGATTATAATATTATGGTATTTTGAATTATAAGTAAGTGATATAAGTTTAGCGTCAACCAAAAAAATAATCTATTCTTGAATAGGTTTTATGTACAGGTGAATAAAATGAATATTCTCGTCCAGTTGGATTTTCTACTCTCCAAACATCTTTAATGTTACTAGTATTCACATATGCATTTAATAAGTCACTGGAATGGGATTTGGTTTTCCTTTGTCTTGTGGATCTATCTAAATAAGAATCTAATGTACAATTTAAATCTCCTCCAATTATTAAGTTATGTTGTGCTATTTCCGGAATGTTGTTAAATATTTTCTTAAAAAACAATGGACTATCAAAGTTTGGTCCATATACATTGACAAAAATCATTTTTTTGTGCATTCAATTCTCCTATTACAATAACGTATCTACCGTCATTATCAGTTATAGTTGATGTATGTTTGAATAAAGTGCCTTTACGAAATAATATTGCTACACCTCTTGATTTGTGTGTAAAAGAAGAATGATACAATTTATCTATCCATTTAGCTTTCAGCCTATGCTTGGCATCTTTTTTTAAATGTGTTTCTTGAATAAAAATCACATCAGCTTTAATTGCTTTTAAATGTGCTAGTACTTTATCTCTCTTAATTGGTTCATTAATACCTTTAACGTACCAGCTGCAAAACTTTATTCCTTCATTCCCCGTATTCATTTTTAAATCTTGCATCTTTAGTCAATGGGGGTCTATAATAGAGCCAATGTTTCAGTTCGACAGACCCGACCTCCGAATAGACAAATTTTAAGACCCTTGAATGTCTCTCACATGTATATCTCCTTTGATCCAATTTGTAACTACATTCAAACTGAAAATAATAATGATATATTATAATAGAGAAGAAAAGAGGATAGGTTAAGAAATTAGTATTGTGCACAAAGAAGGAAAAAACTACATCTAGTATTAGTGTAGTTAGTGCTAGCCATACTAGCATGGCTAACCATCTACCGACTTCCGTAGTTGATGTTACGAACTTAACCAGCTCCTTGGTTTCTTGGAATTTTTATTCCATAGCAGTATTTTACCAGGGATATTAAATTTTAAAATATTCGGGTTCCAATAGTCAGAAATGTTAGGATATGTATATTTGAAACTTGTTTGAAAATTTAATTAAAAAAAACGAAAAGAAAGGAAAAAGAAAATAAAAATAAAAATTACTAGAGTGTCAGTGAAAAAAAGTAGTTGAGGCCAGTTCCTAATTTAGAGTGAGTTGTGTGGGCCCTTGTGGCTAAATCAGAGGGTATGGAGATACGGGATACTGAGTTGGGATGATCAGCCATTATTGAATGGCGGTGCAGGCTCGAAGGGCTGAATGGCCTACTCCTGCACCTAATTTCTAGGTTTCTATGTTTCTAAAAGGTGGTTTCCAAAGAGGGCAAATTAAATCAAACTCTATATTTGACTCTAATCATTCCATTATAAGTAAGTATTGGTCATTAGTGATAATTGTTAACTCTGATTAGTAAATATACCACGCTATAATTTTAGTATTTATTAGTTATTTGTATTAGTAGTGCAGTTATACTAATTATTAGTATCCATGGGAGAGTTTCCAATCCACATCTTTCTCCAGCTTCCTTAGTCAGCACTTTAATTCCATCCAGTCCTGCAAAATCAGTTTATTCAATGGTGAGGTTCAGTTTTAAAAGTATTATTCAAGCATCCTCTCAAGCCTTAATCTTCTGGGCAAAGTCCAATGCTTCTACAGGGGTGGTGAAAAAATATTCCTTCTGGTTGTAAGTGACTCTTAGGGTAGCAGGACACCTCAGACCATATATCAAATTCTCCACTTCCTTCAAGATACTTTTAGTCTCATTAAACGCTTTTCGTTTCCTGGAGACCTCTGCTGGATAGTCTCGATAAATACTGATCCCGTGTCCTTCAAATGCAAGATTTCTGTTTCTTGATATTTTTTGCATTATCTCCTCCAAGACATGGTCGTACTGTACTTTTATTATCATTTGTCTTGGGGGAGCGTTTTGTCTTGTCTGACGTCTCATCACTCTGTGTGCTGGGCTAGTAAAGGCTTTTGTTCCAGAGATAAAACTTTTTGCAGTAAATTTGCAGTGAATTCTCGGGGATCTTGATCCTTCTCTTTCCCTTCTGGAATACCCGCAATTCTTAGGTACTGTCTTCTCTGACGACCTTCCAATTCAGTACATTTTCCGGTTATTTTGCCCAGTAATTCAGTTAGACGTTGATTTTCTGTGATAAGCTTTGTTGTAGTCTGAGCACATGTTTCGGCTAGTTCTTCAAGGCGTTTTATGGCAGCCATCTGTTGGTTCAGTGCCTGCTTCACAGGATTCAGCCTTTCTTCAAAGTCAGTTTTCACATTTCCGATTTTAACATTCGTCTCATTTGTCAGACCAGTCAATATCTCTGCAATTTCTTTCTTCAGTTCATCTGATGTATTCTTAGTCGTGGTATTAATTTCAAGCTTTAAGTCCTTCATTTCCTCCTTGATTTTTTTTATTTCTTCACCAACATTCATCAGCTTTATTTTTTCCCTTAAACCAGCAATTTCACTTGCAATAAAAGTTTTAAGTTCATCACCTTCCAATTTTCTCGTTGGTTTTTTTGACATCTTGGGATAGCGTCCTACCTGAGCCCAAGGCTTCAGTCGGGCCTTCCACCGTTTTCAGCCTGGTAGCCTGACTTTTCAGTTTATCCGGGGGTGGGCTGCACTGTGTAGACATAGTAAGTCGCGCGCCTGACGTCACTCACAGCAATCGGTGCAGAGAAAGCAGGCAGCAGGTAGGTCGGTTTCTCCCTGATTTTTTCCGTTTTTTTCGAGGAGCTGGCTGGCGTTACTCCCTAGCCCTCCATTTTGGTCAAAGGGAGGATTTAAATAGGTAAGGCATGATTTGCCTGGATTCCACACAAATCCAGTTTTTCACTATATCCCAGTACACTTGACAAAAATAAATCAATACCAATATCAAAAGTGGTTAGAAGTGAAAATATGAACTAAAAATATGAAAGTGGTTAGAAGTGAAAATATGAAAATATGAACTCCCGAATGCAGGTACTTCAGAGCCGCGTAACATAGTCAAAAACCAGGCTCAAGTTCAAGAAAATAGTATTTTATTTAGTTAAAACACAAACCTGATTCAAACAACCCAGTCAAGGACAACAATAAACTAATAAACAAAGATCACAGTGCTCCAGCCAGCCTCGCAATGAGCCGTCGAACTGGAGTCTCTAACCTGCCTAAATGGAAATAACCTTGCCTTCTCTCAAACAAAATACACGAAAACCCTCAACCAGGTTCAGACCACACTATCCGTCCCAATTCAATATTAATTTTGATAAATGTAGGTAATAATACAAAGCACTTCTAAATGCCATGTGGCACCAGGCCTTCCTGCAGTTCAAACCAAATGCAGTCTGTTCATGAGCCCCTTAGGGGTCGACGGAGAGAGGGAGTTCTGGGAGACTTTTTTTACCTGGTATTTAAGCTTTCGATGAGTCACCCGTCACCTGACGCAGCTTGGCCAATCGGGTACAGGAGCCCTTAACCCCTTGATTCCTGATTCCCAGCCACGGGCCTGCACTCAGGAGAGAAACAAAAGAGTTAAGTACATAGCATTCACCGGGGGGGGGGGAAGTACCTAACACCCCCCCCCAAAGATACTGAATAAGCTTCGGAAGAAACTATTCAGTACTAAAACACTACTGGTGCGACAAGGCGTCAGCCAAGATATTATCCTTGCCCTTGATGTGCCTGAACTCCAGGTTGTATTCTTGCAGCTGCCAACTCCAGCTCATTAACCGCCTGTTCGTATTCTTCATGTTCTGCAAAAAAACCAAAGGGTTATGATCCGTGAATACAACGACAGGGACATTCGAGGAGCCCACATAAACCTCGAAATGACTCAGAGACATTAACACAGCAAGGGTTTCTTTCTCAATGGTGGAGTACTACCTCTGATGGGGATTAAACTTCTTAGAGAAGTACGAAATTGGATGCCCCACCCCATCTGTATAAGAACCCAACCAACCCCACAATCACTAGCATCCACTGCCAGCTTAAATGGACGCTCAAAATCAGGTGCCGCAAGCATAGGTGCATGCACCAGAAGACCCTTAGTATGATCAAAGGAGTGTTGACACTCAGCGGACCACACAAAAGCTACCTTCGGACTCAGCAAATCCGTCAAAGGAGCGGCCACTGCAGAGAAGTTTGGACAGAACCCCCTATAGTACCCAACCATAGCCAGATACCTACGGAGTTCAGTCCTATATGTTGGAACAGGAAATGTGACAATATGTCACACCTTGTCCTCGAGAGCACGAACCTGACCCCGGCCCACCATCTTACCCAGATACGTCACCGTGGCCTGGCCAAACTCACACTTCCCCAGATTGATTGTTAGGTTTGCCTCCGCTAGTCGACAAAATACCTCCTTCAGATGACCGATGTGCTTGATCCGACCTGGAGCATACACAACTAAATCACCAAGGTATGCTTCACAGAAGGACAAACCAGACAATACCTTGTTCACTAGCCGTTGGAAGGTTGCCGGCGCATCCCAAATGCCATTACCGTGTACTGAAGAAAGTTATCAGGCGTAACGAACGCTGAGATCTCCCTGACCCGCCTAGTCAAAGGAACTTGCCAATACCCTTTTAGCAAGTCCAACTTAGACACAAAAGATGCACTACCCACATGAACCACACAATCCTCCATCCGTGGAAGAGGATAGCAATCCGGCTTAGTTACACCATTCACCTTCCGAACGTCTGTGCTAAACCTGTCCTCCCCATTAGCCTTCATAGCCAGTAGACAGAGAACTCCACGGACTACAACTGGGTTCAGCAATTGCACGCTGCAGCATATAGTCAACCTGACCTCTTAGACGTTGACGCTTGTCAGGGTTGACCCGATACGGATGCTGTTTAATTGGCGCAGCACCGGCCACGTCAATGTCATGCTCCAGCACAGAGGTTTGAGAAGGCACATCCGAGAACAGTGACCCATTTGACCCCACCAAAGCAAGCAGATCATCCCGCTGACTTCCAGACAAATGAGACAACCGCAAGGGAAGCGACTCCAAAGCTTCAGAGTTGCACAGCTTTCCCTGCGTCACTGCCACCGACAACCGTGCCTCACCCACATCACCACCCGTGTCAAGGGGCAGCACTACTACAGCCAAAACCGGCTTAGACAAAACTGAAGGACACAGCTCCTCCCCATCAACCTGTACATGCTCCTGCTCATGGTACTGCTTCGGCATGTTGATATGACAGAGCTGAGTCTTACGCCTCCAATCAGGGATACCAATAACGTAATCCCTTGCACCAACCTTCTTAACCACCTGATAGGGACCACTATACCGAGGCTGCAGACTGGTACCAGGAATAGGCAACAACACCAAGACTTTGTCACCTGGAGTAAAATTCCTACTAGAAGCCTTCCTGTCGAACCAGCCCTTCATCCTAGACTGAGCAGAAGCAAGATTACCCATTGCCAGTTCGCATGCCCTCCGCAGTCTAGACTTAAAAGTATAGACGTGGTCTAAAATACTACGTTTTGAATTCTCCTGCAACTATTTCTCCTTCAGGACCCTTAACGGACCACAAGCAGTATGCACGAACACCAGGTCAGCAGGACTGAACCCTAATGACTCCTGCACCGCAAACATAACGAGATGAACCCTCTCATCCCAGTTTTTTTTCAAACTCCAGGCAGTAAGTCCTCAACATGGATTTCAAAGTCTGGTGAAACCGCTCGAGAGCTCCCTGGCTCTCTGGATGATACACACTGGAGTAACAATGCTCAATATCCAACAACTTCATTACCTGACCAAAAACCTTTGACATGAAGTTGGAACCTTGGTCGCTCTGCACAACCTTGGGCAAACCGAACAATGAAAAAAGCTTAGTGAGAGACTTCACAATGGCAGGGGCAGTAATGTTACGCAAAGGGACCACCTCCGGAAAGCGGGTAGACGCACACATAATTGTCAATAAAATCTCGTTGCCCCTCCTTGTCCGAGGTAGAGGACCCACACAATCAACTATAATCCGTTCAAACGGCTCCCAGACCACAGGGATTGGATATAAAGGCGCAGGAACAATCGATTGGTTCGGCTTTCCAGCCACCTGCCAAATGTAACAACACCTGCAGTGCTGCTTCACGTCCTTTTTCAACCCTGGCCAAAAACAAATTCCGTAAGAAACGGTCATACGTCTTATTGACCCCCAAATGTCCACCCAGAGGTCCATCATGAGCCAAACAATCTCGTCCCTATACCGACGAGGTATGACAATCTGATCAACCACGCTCCAATCATCCTGCCCTGACATATCCAAGGGAGACCACTTTCGCATCAGTAAGCCATTCCTCAGAAAATACCCCTTTGCTGTGGAATCCATATCCCCCTCAGGTACCGCGCAGTCGAACAGATCCAATAAACCTTGATCACTCTTTTACTCCTCAACCAGCCGGTCCCGTGACCGCGACACGGGCACATTTTCAGACAAGACCACATCTTGAGATGTAGAAACACCCTTCATAACACAGGACCCATCATCCTGATCCCCAAAAATGCTCTCACTCAGGTCCACTACATCTTCAAACTTTGCCTGGCTCTTTGCCATAGCCCTTGTGACAGCACCAGCTGTGAAGACCGTCGGATGCTGCATAGCCAATATATCAGGACTCTGGATTATCGGAACAGCCGTCACCTCAGGAGTAATTAAAATTATACCTCCTGCCAAGTGATTCCTCAAAATCACAGAAACCCCCGCAACGGGAAAACACGGCCGTAACCCAACAATTACCCGGCCTGAAACCAACCCGGACTCGAGACTCACGGTATGCAAAGGCATTACCATGTCCTCCAACCCGAATCCTACCACAGGGACACTGGACCCAACCGATGACTCCCCAGAAAACAGCAGTACACTATCCAATATAAAGGACTGAGTAGCACCAGTATCACGCAAGATGGATACTGGAACTGTATGACCCCCATTCTCTAGAGAAACAAAACCTTTTGTGATGAACGCAGAATAATTCCTACACTCATCAGACGCAGGCATCCCAGGAGCCACAGGTGCTCTTTGTGTACCCACCAAGGCCACAGGCTTTGCATTTTTCCTTTGCAGGAAGGGACACAACTTTAAGATGTGCCCACTCCCTTTACAATAGTAGCACACAGGCCCTTCCTTAGTCCTGAAATCTCCGTCAGCCTTATCAGCTCGGACCTCCCCCTGTATTAATGAGCTGACACTTGCAGGCACAGAAACAGCTTTGGCACTGCCACCGGTGACACCACCACGATTAAACGGCCGTGCACCAAAACTAAAGGATCACCCAACAAACTCAGTTTTATGTGTCAATAGATACTCATCGACTAACACCGCGGCCTTAGACACCTCCCGTTCCCTAGAAGAAACTCGGGAGGCATTTAATTCCTTCTCCTGCCGCTCAAGGCGCTCCATTTCAAGCATGATCTCTTTCTCTCTTAAGGCCCTCTCCTCCTTTTTCATTTCTAGCTCTGATTGGAGCATGAGCTCTTTCTCTCTCATTTCAAGCTCTTTCTCTCTTGAGGCCCTCCCCTCCTTTTTCATTTCATGCTCTAACTCTCTTAAGGCCCTCTCTTCCTCTTTCATTTCAAGCTCTAACTCCTTCAATTGAATGGGGTCCCCCATTTCCTGACTAGGCTTTGTAGAAGATAGAGGACTGTCTGCACCAGCAGGCAATACCCCACTCCTCACCAATGCAGACCATAACTCACACTTTATAGCCTCTTTCTTCAAATGCTTATCAATAGGCACCTTATAGGTCTCTGCCAGCATACACAAATGCTCCTTGGTACATTTATCAAACAACTCCCGACTAGGAGCCTCAGTAAATTCCTGCACTTTAAACTGCATATCAAATGTAGGAGCAAACCACCAGCCAAACCCTGGGCACCAATGTCACCACAAACGGACGAGAAAAAAAAAATCTCCTCACAACACAGAATTCCTCAGTCACCTCACAACACAGACTTCCTCAGTCACCAGAAGCCTACCAAAAAAAAAAAACCCCAAACTGTCTAGGGTCCTCAAAGCTTAGGACGAGCCCCCATTTTGTTACGACTCCCGAATGCAGGTACTTCAGAGCCACGTAACATAGTCAAAAACCAGGCTCAAGTTCAAGAAAATAGTCTTTTATTTAGTTAAAACCCAAACCTGATTCAAACAACCCAGTCAAGGACAACAATAAACTAATAAACAAAGATCACAGTGCTCCAGCCAGCCTCGCAATGGGCCGTCGAACTGGAGTCTCTAACCTGCCTAAATGGAACTAACCCTTAAACAAAATACACAAAAACCCTCAGGTCAGCCCTTATCCGTCCCAATTCAATATTAATTGACAAATGTAGTTAATAATACACAAAGTTCTATGCCATGTGGCCAGGCCTCCTGCATTTCAAACCACAGTCTGTTCATGAGTCAGGGTCGACGAAGAGAGAGGGAGTTCTGGGAGACTCCTGGTATTTAAGCTTTCGATAAGTCACCCGTCACCTGACGCAGCTTGGCTAATCGGGTTCAAGAGCTCTTAACCCCTTGATTCCTGACTCCCAGCCACGGGGTCTGCACTCAGGAGAGAAACAAAAGAGTTAAGTACATAGCATTCACCAGGGGGGGGAAGTACCTAACATGAACTAACAGACAAAGAGAGGAATGTTTTCATGTCAAGTGTTGCTGACTTCTGGAATTTACAGCATCAATTTGATTTCATTGCAGCCTTCAAAACGGCATTTTGCCGTATTTGAAAGGAGGTAATTTGTATAAAGAGGAGAGATTGGATAGGGAAGTTTCTGAAAGGGTCGGGTGGAACAATGGGTGTGTAGCCTTTGACTACATTACAAAATTATGAGATTCGGTAATTGTTGCTTCTGCTTTTAATCCCCAGCAGCCAGGTGCTGTATGTGAGCTGAGGGACATCTGTTTTGAGAACCATGTGATGTTTGCTGCATGCTGTAACTGAAGCTAACAAGTTTGGAGTGTGAATATCAGCCAGGTAAGGACACTCAAGCACTCTATGCTTCTCAAATGAAGGTGAACACCATTGCAGGTCAGCATTCTGCAGCAGGGCAGCAGGGTCCACAGAGTTCTGAGTCCTACTCTTATTAGCCAGGAATGATGTCAGTCATGCAATGAATTACAAAACGGTTTAAAGGGGCTAAATGGCCTCTTGTCCCAGTCTGACCAGCTCCAGTTGACAAGCCTTTCCCCAGGTTCTGCACTCAATTCCTTCCTTCCTGTCTGACACGGAGCCCATTCCTCTCACTCGCTACTGTTAGAACAAATGTAGGCCTTTCAACACATACAGGCCCCGCTGCTAGGTTCTCATGCTACTTTGGCTCCATCTCTAAGAGGAGTGGATGCTACAGTTTTAATAAACAACATTAATTTCAGGGCTCTGTACCCAACCACACACAAAATAAGAGTACTCGTGTCTCCTTCGAATGTAATCTGTTTAATCTCATTGGGAGTATCTACACCAGCACTCTGGGGTACACTGAAGTTGAATGGGAGGGGTGGTTGTTAACTATGGGAATTCAACTCTTTGCAAAGGAGACCCTATGCGTAGATGGACCAAGACCTTGACACTTATGAGGTAACTTAGGCTGGGCTGGCCATTTCCTGTGCTTTTCCAGTCGCGGCCCAAGAAGGAATCATAGATAGAGAAGATTTGATACTGCAATAAATACAAGCACTTTATTGCCTCTACCTGTTCAGTAGCTGTAAACAGTGCCATTGTGCCTTCTGTTATCACACAACCACCTCCTAGAATGTGTAGCACTATCTGAGGTGTGGCCATTACTGTTATATAAGATCCCACAAAGAGGGATATAATATTGGTTGTTTGACATTTTTTTGGTAATTAGTTGGTGAGGAATTAGCGTGACCAAGAAATCTGAAGCTCAAGCCAATTGATTTCAATTTTGCTTTCATCGTAGAATTGTGGAGGTCATTCATTGCACCAAGCCTGTGTTCACTCTTTATCTAGTCAGTGTCACCTCCTGCACTCGCCCCATAGTCCTGAACATTTTCTCTTTCTACTGGCTACTGAAAAGTCTAGTTGAATCTGTTCCCACCACCCTTTCAGTCAGCACATTCTGAACCTCAGCAGGCTGTTTATTACCTATAAACATTCTCCTCTCCTCTCCAGTTCTTTTGCCAATCACCTTCACTCGTTCTCATCTGTCCCAGAAAACTGTTTCTCCTAAATTCAAATATATGGGGAAATTATATAATTAATGGCAAGACCCTGAACAGCATTGATGTGCAGCGAGATTTTGCGGTCCCAATCCATAGCTCCCTGAAACACAAGTAGATAGAATGGTAAAGAAGGCGGATGATATGCTTGCCTTCATTGAACGGGGATTGAGTATAAGAGTCAGGCAATCCTGATGCGGCTTTATAAGACATTGGTTATGCTGCATTTGGAGTATTATGTGCAGTTCTGGTTGCCCTATTATAGTGAAAGAGCTAATAGTCAAATCTAATAGTCAAATCTAAAATGGTGTCGTTCTTCTGCAAAAGCATGGTCTAGTAGAAAAAAAGAATCGCTCGGTGCCACTTCTGAATGATTTTGTAAATTTTATGGAATACAATGTGGAGGACAGATTTTCTTTTCAATAACAACATTAAGATGGCAGCCTGCATAATAACATGTGCTTCTTTTCAAGGCCATAAAGAAGCCAAGATTGAAAAAAATAGCTGACGCTCCAGAGATAAGTAATAACTTGTTATTGGATGAGCTTGATTTTGACCCAGCTTTCCTATATTCTGAAAGGCTGCAGAATCTTTCAGCCATGCCATATTCAGACTTGGTGGGAGCATTTTACTGATAGGAAAAATGTATAATTGTGCTAACTTTCCTTTGTTCTGTGAGTGGAACCTGAGAAGCAATGAGCAACGTTTGTGCTCATTGTAGATCTTTGCCACTCCCATCTGACAAATCAATTAAAGATTGCTATGGTTTACCTTTAACAGTTTTTGTTGCTATCTGCTTTTTAAGAAACTAACTTTGAGGCTTTGGAGAGGGTGCAGGATTACCAGCATGCTGCCTGGGCTATAGTGTAGGGTGTCGCTATAATGCGAGGGTGGAGAGATTTGGACTGTTTTCTCTAGAGCATTGGTAGTTGAGGGGAGACCTGATAGAAGTATATAAAATTATAAGGCATAGATGGGATAAACACTTTCTCCTAGGGCAGTTAATTTAAAGAAGAGGGTGAATGGCTTTAAGGTGAGAGGGGCAAAGTGTGAAAGAGTTGTTCGGGGCAGGCTTTTTTACACAGAAAGTGACGCGTGCCTGGAATGCATTGCCCAGGGTAGTTGTGGAGACGGGGTACATTAGTGACCTTTACAGGTTTTCAGACAGGCACATGGATATGCAGATGATTGAGGATGCATATGGATCATGTGAGACAAATTTATTATGGCATCATGTTTGGCACAGACATTATGGGCAGAAGCGCCTGTCCTTGTACAGTATTGTTCTTTCTACGTAATCACTCTGTGAAAACAGCTTATGATTTTCAACCCTATGATTAAATCTCTACCATGTCTGCTCCAGGACTGCACTGATCATGAGGCAGAGAATGCCTTTCAATAGAGAGTTGGCCACCAACCAGTTTGTCTGCCACCAGTTGATCACTGCACTAACTGTGGAGGAATGGGAAGTTTAACCCCTGCATTCTTTGGAGGGTAGAAGTTGGCAAGACTCAGTGTTGCTCTGGTTAGATCTGACCATGTCAATTAAACTAGGACAGCTGTTCAACATATTCGGCTGTTTCAGTGTCAATGATTCATACTGTTGAAAATATTAAGTCTTGTGTACAGCATTAATTTATATACTGGTCTCACTGCACATTGAACTCTTGGAAAACAGCCAGATAGTCCATTAGACTGAGAGTAGGGCGTCCCTATAACAGAAATCCTGTATTGAGATTGATTGTGTGCAATCAACAAGGCAACTTCGCTCAATAAATACCGCACACAAGTTAGCTGAGTGCATTCTGAGTCAGGTTGTCTGAGGAAAAGGTTCAAGGTGACTTTATTGACTTGTAGTTTCTCTTGTATTTGAGGTTATTTTAGGACGCCTTGTCTAATTTCAAGATAGAAGAGTAAAGTAGCAAGTTAGTTTTAGGCAGCAGTGTGAGTGGGGATAAAGAATGGATAGGACAAAAAGGGGATGTCTCTGATTGCCCAGGGTTACGGGAGCACTTCAAAGTTAGGTTAATTGATTAACGAGGGAAGTAGAGAAATAAACGAAACAAACATTTTTTTTAAATTTCAGATTTCCTGCATGTTCTTTGATATTCAGAATGAATGCAAATTGGTAACAAGTAGAACAACAGTGACTAGGGTTTGGGGTAGGTGGTGGGTGGACGCAGATTACACAATTACACAGGGATTACACAGATAGACAAAAGGTGTTTCAAAAGGATCGGGCTCCGAGATTCACTGTTTACAAAAATGAATTGTAATCAGAAATAAAAGCACAATTTCAAACAATGCAGAAGACACCAAATTTGAGAGTTATCAATAATAATAAGTATCACGCAATGTGTGAATAAACTTTGCAGCACCAGTCAGTAATTGGTATTTGAATTTCAATATAAATAATGGAGATTTTGTATCTGGTGGAAAGAATACACCCTTTGAATGGAGTAGAAATACACTAACAATCAAATGGCAATGCAAGTCAGTTACGCCAGTAAAAATAGTAAATCAACCCCAGGGGTTTATCCTGGAGGAATAGAGGTGGAATGCAGAGATTAGTTGAATGGAACAACTTTTAGAGCAATCAAGCACTGTTTTCCCCATCATTACATGGAAAATGAGCAAGGGGACAGTGTGCATTAAAAATGAATGATACCAAAACCGATGGAGGACTTCTCCGGCATGATTGAGATTGGTGCTCATTCCTTTTGTGAACATATGGTGGAGGGTACCAAGCAGATAGCTATAAGGAGAGTTTGGACAAAGTTGGATTGTTTTTTCTGGGGCATCGGAAGTTGATGGGAGACCTAATAGATGTATATAAAATCATGAGAGGAATAGATTGGGTAGACAGAATCTTTTTCCAAGGGTGGAAATGTCAAAGACAAAGGGCATAGATTTATGGCGAGAGGGGCAAAATTTAAAGACGTGGGGGACAGGTTTTTTTGCACAGAGAATGGTGGTCATCTGGCACATGCTACCAGAGATGGTGGTAAAACAGGGGCGATAGTGGTGTTTAAGAGGCTTTTAGAGCCACATGGATACCCAGGGAATGGAGGGAGAGAAGGCTAGTTCAATCTGGCGTCATGCTTGGTGGGGCGAGGGACCTGTTCCTCTGCTGCACTCTTCTACATTCCAAAACTCAGTCGTGTGATCCCAGATCTGGGATCTGATCCCAGACTTCTACCTCGTCACATGAGTGCTGGTCTCCTCTCGGTGCATATTAGAGTAATTGCTTGACAATTCCAAGTCAAAGGATCAATGGAAGTAACCCGGGGCTGATATATTTTATTTCACACTGTGATCTCTAATTAGTTGAGTCACAAAACTTGCTAATTCAGCCATTTTTCGTGCTTCCTTCTCCTTGATCTCAGAGCAGGCAGTTTATGGCTCAGAAGGGGGTCATTCAGCCCACCATGTTTTTTACTTGTCAATGAAAATATCCACACTGTGTTAAAAAACAAAGACAGATCAGATTGAAGAAGAGTCCTGAACCAAAACGCCATCTGTCTACTCGCTCCACAAATGCTGCCTGGCCCACTGTTCGCCCAGCACTTTGTGTTTTGCATAACATATGCGGTCTCTAATATACATAACTATGTTTCTGGTAGGGGAAGAGAGATATACTATTTTCATTTCTATAATGCCTCTCTCAACCTCAGGCTAACCCAAATTCAGCACTGTCGAAGGGTATTCATTGCTGCAATGTGGGGAGTCTGACAGACAAGTGCCCTGCACAATCCCATAAACCACAATGTGGTCTCCAGGCAATCTCTCTTATTGATAGTGGTTGAGGGGGAAGTGACACCACATGATCAGGGAGAACTCAATAGCTCCTCCAAGTAGTGGTCGGGACATTAACACAGTTTATCCCATTATCTGATGGATGACGGCGATCAACCTCAGCCCTCAGCCCTGACACTCTCAGCTGATGTGGAGGGTGTTTGAGCTGCTGGAGTGGAGGTTCTGAGGCAAGAGACCAAGTTTAATCAAGCTCACAGGAGTGCTTGGTGGCAGAGTGGTTAGGTTACTGGACCCAGAGACTTGAGTTAGAACATGGGGCATGTGGAAGCTGTGAAATTGAAATGTAAATAAACCTAAAATATAAAATATATAGTTGGTCAAATTAAAAGACATTTGGACAGGTAAATCGATAGGAAAGGTTTAGAAGGATATGGGCCAAACGCAGGCAGGTAGGGACTAGTGTCGATGGGGCATCTTGGTTGACATGGGCAAGTAGAGGCGAAGGGTCTGTTTCCATCTTGTATGACTCTTTGTCATGATCATGAAACTATTAGATTTTTGTTAAAATCTATCTTTTCACTCCTATGGAGGAAAAGTGCTGTCCTTGCTCAGACTCGGTACCCTGAGGTTTTCTCTGTAGCTGCCACCTGGTTCCGTAACCTGGTCCAGGAATTCCAGATGATGGACGTTTGTTAATTGCTGAAGCCCCTGCTGGTCATTGCTGTTCACTGGTGCTGGTCTGTGTTGGTCACTGTTGTTGGTACTGCTAGTCTCTGCTAGTTACTGCCCATCAGTGCTGCTAGTCAATGTTAGTCACTGCTGCTGGTCTGTCTTGGTCACTGATGTTGGTTACTGTTTGTCATTGCTAGTTACGGCTAGTCACTGCTAGTTATGGCTAGCCACTGCTAGTTACAGCTCTCCTTTTCTGAGATGTGAAACCGTTGGTGCTCACGGCCCATCCGTCCTATGGAGGGTCTCTGATCCGACTCACTGTCAGAAATTCGCCGCACAGACATTCTCCCTCTCCTCTAAAGGAGATCATGCCAGATCCCGCCAGTGATACGGAGACACGAGGAGTTTCACTAATGTCTAAAGTAATAAGCTGGAGTTCGAAGAAGATTGTAGTAACGAATCGGAAGAAACTTGGATGTATCTTACTGTTTTCTATCAACAATAAAGCATTTATTCATCAAAAGTCTGTGTTTTGAAGCCATATCTGAGAAGAAGCTCTGAAGGTCTCTGTGAGTGAGCTTGCATGCGTTTAGAAGACACGCCCTTCAACCATTTTCATCCAAATAGCGGCTAGGGTGCTAATTACCTGAAAGATATGAAAATTCTGCCACTACACATCCCCCCCCCACCGACTCCTGTACTCCAGAAGGTGTTGCGTGGCAACAGTACAGGTCACGGGTCGTGACCTCAACTGCCGTGCAACCTCCCCATTACTGAACACCGACCGGCTGCCCAGACTGAGTTCCTTCTCCACTTGGATCTAAATCCATTGGAACTGGCGGAGATGACGGGGTGCACTGTTCCCAAACACTGACAGGTTCTCCCCACGTTTATCCTAATCTCTCCACGGGGTGCCTTGGTTTGCTAGTGATTATTGCACAGCTAGTGATTATTGCAACGCCTTCTGGAGTACAAGCGGTGAACGTCAGGTAAGCACTTACAATGGCTGCCAGTATAGCGGGCCCGTCTTCTGTCCCTGCATCTGGACTCCATGCTGACTGGTTCCATACTCGCGGACCCCGGGGGGGGGGGGGGGGGGTCAGGGGGGCGGTCGTCAGGAGGGGTTGGGAGGGGTCGGAGGGGGTGGTCTGGGGGGTCGGGGGTTGGGGTGCCGGTGGGGGGATCGGGCTGCCAGTGCAGCGCAGTCAGTGACTCTGGGTCAGTCACCAGGCTGTTGTGGGCTGGGACTTGCAAGTCAGTGAACAGTGATTTTGGCGGTTTTCACTCACGAATACCCCTATTTCCACATTTTTTTACAGCGCAAAAATTGACCATTTTGGAGGGTTTTGAATAGGTAAGAACGTATGTGTTGCATGAATTACTAGTGTATGCCGGAAGCTGCCTTGTACTCCAGAAGGATTGAGCTACTCCATGCGTCACGCCCTTTGACCTGATGACCTCACGTGCAACCCCCCTATAGTTCGGTAATACGGGCGGTAAAGTTGTTGCCTTAAAGCGTTCGCAGCGTGGAAAGCCCTGGTACGATCCAGACTATGGATGCTCTCTGTACAGAGTTAGTATGTTCTCCCTATGACCGCGTGGGTTTTCTCCGAGATCTTTGGCTTCCGCCCCCTCCAAAGACCTACAGGCATGCAGGTAAATTAGCTTGGTATAAGTGTAAATTGTCCGTAGTGCGTGTAGGACAGTGTTAATGTGCGTGGATCACTGGTCGGTGCGGACTCGGTGGGCCAAAGGGCCTGTTTCCGCGCTGTATCTCTAAACTAAACTAAACTTGTGAGTGGCCGCTCCTCTCGTCACACTATTTGATCTCTCCCGGTGCTCAGGGAGCCCGTCTAATCTGAGGGCTCCACCTGGGTGTGGCCACTGATCTGTTTACATGGACGATTCTTCGCACACTCTCCGAAAGCGTCCGAAGCCCCAGGCCCAGGCTGCGTGCTCTGCCCGCCGGTTAGAGTGACGAACTGCAGGTAACCTCCAGCCTTGGCGTTGGCCTACATCAGTGAGCGTTATCTATGGAAACCACAGCCCGGATGGTCAGCACCGCGTCGGCTTCCGAGTCCTTCTTTCACTAGGGGTATTGTACTTACCTCAGTACTCTGAGGTATTGGAAAACCAAGCGCCATAGCAACTAAATTTGTCACTGTTTATGCAATCAACAGACGAATTTATGCAAAATTCACCACTCCCCTCATTGTACCCCAGCTACTCCCACTTCAAAGCCATTCCTTTGGCTATGCCGCCCATGTGAAGGGATTCGGGAAATGGAAGTCGGAGACGCGCCGCAGTTGCCCAAAACCGTAGTCAAATGCTCCTCATGTTATTCCCGGTATACGGACATCTAAAGTCAGAATACTACAAAGAGGTATCAGAAATTCTGATGAAGTGTCGGTGACATGGAAAATAAACTCATTTTCTCTTTCCATATATGCAAGCTGTTGAGTTTTTACACCATTTTCTGTTTTATTTCTGATTTCCAGCATCTGCTGTTTTGGGGTTTTCATAACCATTTGCATTTCGGCTCTGAGTTTGAGGAGGTTGGGTTTAACCAGCATCCAACATGCAGGCTAAAGAAGCCAAAGAGGAAGTGCCAGTGAGTATACACAATAAAACATCCTTCACGATAATTCTAAACACCTGGTACCCTGCATGGATGCATTCTCGATTCCTTACTAGTTTTACACTTGCACACAATAACTACACTTCTTCCCACCCTACTCCCTGCAAAGACTCTAGCCCTATTACCAATTCCTCCATCTACGCCACATCTGTTCCCAAGGTGAGATGTTCCATTCCAGGATATCTGAGATGTCCTCATTCTTTAGGGAACTTTGTTTCCCCTCTCCCATCATAGATGAGACCCTCACTCGTGTCTCCTCGGTACCCCACAGCTCCGCCCTTGCTCCCCCTAGTCACAACAGAGACAGAGTGCCCTAATCCTTAGCTTCCACCCCATCAGCCATCGCATACAACACATAATCCTCCAAAATGTCCACTACCTCCAACAGGATCCCACCACTAGCCACATTTTCCCATCTCCACCCCTTTCTGCCTTCTGCAGAAACCGTTTCCTCCGCAACTCCCTGGTTAACTCCTCCTTCCCACCTAAACCACCCCCTCCCCAGGTACATTGCCCTGTAACTGCAGACGATGCAACACCTATCTCTATACCTCTTCCCTCGACTCTGTCCAGGGACCCCAACACTTTTCAGGTTAAGCAGAGGATCACTTGCACCTCCTCCAACCACATCTACTGTACCCATTGTTCAAGGTGTGGACTCGTACATCGGCGAGACCAAACATAGACTGGGCGATCATTTCATGAAGCGCCTTCGCTCAGCCTGCCTGAACCTACCTGTTCCCCCGGTTGCCAGATACTTTAATTCTCCTTCCCATTCCTACACAGAGCTTTCTGTCCAAGGTCTACTCTATTGACAGAGTGAGGCTAAATGCAGATTGGAGGAACAACATCTCATATTTCACTTGGGCAGCTTACAGCCCAATGGTATGATATTGATTTATCTCACTTCAGGTGGCCCCAGCGTTCCCTCACTCACTATCCCTCCCCAACCCAAGTCACACTAGCTTATCGTTTTCACCCTAGAAACAGCTTACGATTTCCTTTATCATCGTTACTTTTTTGCGTATCTTTTAATCGTTGTTCTCTATCTCTCCACATCATCGTCTATATCTCTCGTTTCGCTTATCCCTTACCAGTCTAAAGAAGAGTCTCGACCCGAAACATCACCCATTCCTTCTCTCCGGAGATGCTGCCTGTCCCAATGAGATACTCCAGCTTCTTGTGTCTATCTTTGGAATTTTTCTTTGTAGCTGTAACCCCACAATGCTGTAAAGCTGTATTCTGCACCCTGGCATTTTTCTCTTTGCATTATCTGTTGTACTTGTGTGTGACTTGCTTATACTCATGAATACTACGATTCGATTGAATATCACGCAGAGCTTATCGCTTTATTTTGGTATACGCGATAGTAATCAACCAATACAAATAAAGACAGTAGGAAGGCAACGCCACACTGTCAAAGAAAAAAAATATAGACGCTGGAATGCGAAAATGTCTGAAATACCGAGCAGGTAATGCAGAGTCCGTGGAGACAGAAATTTTGTTAAGGTTTCAGATCGACTTCCTGGTTCTGATGCGTTGTGATGAAGGCCCGAAACATTAACATCGTTCCCTCTCTACAGATCTTCCCCGACCGACTCTGTTGGAGGAGCCTCTTTCAGTTGAGGGCCCGTTCTCCCTCCACTGCCCCGCCCCTCTGTGGATGTGAAAGGTCCCAAGCCACACGTTTCAGAGGTCTCAAAGGTCTTTATTGTCACGTGTACCATTAAGGTACAGTGATATGCGCATTACCATACAGCCATACGGAACAAAAGCACCAAGGCACACAACTACATAAAAGTTAACATAAACATCCACCACAGCGGGTTCCTCACTGTGATGGAAGGCAACAAAAGTCCAAAACGTCTTCCTCTTTATTCTCCCGCGGTCGGGGCAGTCGAACCATCCGCAGTCGGGGCGACCAAAGCTCCCGCAGCCGGCGGTCGAAGCTCCCCGCGTCGGGGCGATCGAAGCTCCCGCGGCTTGGATTTCCCCGAAATCGGTCTCTAACCAGAGACCGCGAGCTCCGCGATGTTCGCAGGCAACCACGGTTGGAGCTCCGATGTCGATCCCCGACAAAAAAGTAGCGGGGGAGTTCCCCTCACTGTCAACCTTCAACACCAACACAGGCCACTATAACGCGCGTGTATGTGTGTGTGTGTGTGTGTGTGTCGGTTTTTCATGTTCCCAAATTAGCTGAACGCGTTCCGTATTAAAGCTGTGACCACCCTGCATTAAGAGTGAACCTCTTCCAGCTGGGAATTGGCTTTGTAAAAACAAGTCATTCTCCCCAGTAACAGATGGTTTTGAAAGTCGTTTATTATGAGAAGCAGTCAGTTTCTGAAAGCAGATTTTTTTTGTTGAGAATCTCGCTCCGAGGTGCTGTTCACCGTGGAGACAGAGGAGCCGGAGAGGTTGCTCTATATATCAGCTGGTGAGACTCCAGTTCCCAGACTCCTCCGCCTGTTCGAGATGCGAGCTCGGAGTTTCCGCTGCGATCTGCGGGATTAACACATCAGGGCTCGGAGCCAGCGGGGGGAGCCGGTGCAAGGGCGGCTGTCGGTTCGTCTGGCGTTCGCTCCACTGTGTCGGCCGCTCCTTGAGCCCCGACACTCGGAGCAAGGAAGGTACATCAGCGGCAACGTCTGCAAGGCAGGAGATGAAGACCTTATTTACATTCCGCTTCGTTGGTGAGGACGGTGTCAGTTTAAGATCTGTTCACCCTTGTCTATTCTTCGGAGGCAGAACGCTCCCGTGCAAACAAGTCGGGCATGTTTGCGCCGAGTGTGCCCCTGGATAGATGCTGGCACCAGTTGATGGTTGAGGCGGGTTGGGCGTTGGTTTGAGGGCGATCACTAAAGTTTATCGCTTTGACTGTGAGGCTTTTCGGGGAAAGATGGAGAAAGTTCACAGTTCCTAATTTTCTGGCCTCTCTAGAAGCCGGCGGCACGAACCCCGTTAATTTAAAAAAAAAAAAAAAACGAGAGTTAAGTGGATGGGATCTCACCGTCTGGTAGGCTGGAATAAATGGGAACATTTTGTGCTTCTATTGGTCGTTCCATGTCATTTGCAGAGGCGTGGCACTGGGTCGCGGATGCTGGGGTTCGCGGTTTGGGTGCATGAGGGGGGTGATTGGGAGCTGAGGTGGGTGTGTTGTAGCGGGCATAAGTGCGGTGGGTGGCGTTGCAGGTGAGGTAGGTGTGAGTAAGGCACCTATTGTTTTCAGTAAGCATTGCTGTGATCTTGGTATAAGTGTTAACGGCGTTAACTGCCCCGCATTTGGCGCTCCGCAGGTTGAAACCCGTGCGCCCACAGAGCAAAGAAGCGCTTTGAGTAGCGGATATGGGCGAGCCTTCACGAGCAAACCACCGTTTCAGTCAATGTTTATTTTATATCAACAGAAACAAGACTCCGATCGGCTAATTGCAAATTATCAGAGTCCACAGACGGGTAGTGAAGTGCTTTTCCCCAGTGGCAAGGAAGTGATTTACGGGCAACAGAACAGCAGAGATGGAGGACGTGGCTGGCTGTGCGACTTTTCGCGGCACGGAGATGCTGTGGAGCTAAGCATTTCTTTCAGCGTTTGCTTCCAATCGGCGCCGAGCCGCGGCTCCCAATATCTGCGGGGCAGCAGGTTGATGTGGGAGATGGCTTGAAGAACACTTTCTGCGAGTGAGAGAAGGGAGGGAGATGACTTCGGTGGAGTTGGGTTTTCTAGGCCAAGAGCGGGCGTTCCCTAGACCTTGGAAGGAATTAGGTTGGGGACTACATGGCTCAGAACCGCGGATCTCCAGTTCAGCACCAGGGACAGCGCCGTTCCAGAGCGCAGGCTGTAAACCGGCGCGCCCGGACTCTAAGGTATGCTGCGACCAGCAGCTGGAGACTTCTTTCACGTACGTTGATGAGAATGTCAACCTTCAACGTGCTTGCTCCCCGCTGTCACATGGAAACTGCAACCCCCCGTGCTACCAGAGCTCCTGCGGTGAGAGCAGACCGTCGCCCGAGGAACTGCGGGAACTTTCGGTGTTCTCCGATGACAGCTCGTCCGAGGACTCGGATTCCCCTGTGGATTATGGCTTCATTTGCGCCCTGCTCTTCCTCTGCAGCGGCATCGCCCTGGTCATCATATCTTACGTGATCCCTCGGGATGTGACTGTGGATCCGGACAGTGTTTCAGCCCGGGAGATGGAGCGACTTCAGCGGCAGAGCGCCCGGGTAGGCGCTCACCTGGACAGGTGTGTGATCGCTGGGCTTGGACTATTGACACTCGGCGGGATGCTGCTCTCCACCTTGTTGATGATATCCATCTGCAAAGGACAGTTGTACCGGCGCCAGAGGTTCTCGTTGGCTGGGAGATCAGGGAAGATCTACGGGTCGTTCAACTTCCGCCTGGGTTCCCCCAACCAGACATTCTCACTTGGTGCAGACGAGCTGATTGCTATCGATTAATGGTGATGTGCATCCTAAACATGGTTCTTTACACATGTTACAATTTTTAAATTGTCAAATTGTCCAGTATGGGAAGGGTCCATAATGTGGCAAGGAAGCCAAACAAGCCCCGCCATCTTCCCCTCTTCTGCAAGGAACATAGGGGGAACAGGAAAATCACAAACACTGCACCGCTCTGCCCTGTAGGCACAGCAGATACCTCTGGGCTATTTCAAAGCCGCCTGGGTTCGGCACGTCGGCATTTCTCAACTTGAAAACCAATCGCGAGTCTAGCAAGTTTGTCTCCTCTCCCACATGAGATGTTCTCGTTGGTCTGCGCACATTGACCTGATCATTTGGAGTACTGGGAAGAAGGGAGGAAGCTATTCGGCCCCCCAAGCCTGTTCTATCATCAATGCCTGTATTTCCGGGCTGCAATATATGTTGCCTGCTTTTGACAAATTCCGTTAACCGCTATAATCTATAAATTCCCTGGAAAATCTGCTCCCTGCTTCCTGACATCACCACAGAATGGTATGACTCTCTTTTATACATAAACTCTCCCATCAGAAGAAATCATTTATCTGAATTTACAATAAAAATTGGGTAGTATTTTTAACAACTTGATAATATCGTCGTCAACCATTCAAACTCGATTCCAAATTAAGCTCATCCATTGTTTGGTTGAAAATATATATATATATTATTTTATTCTTCGGAACGATTGACATTCCTGTTTTCCACAAAATTAGAAGTGAGAACACTTAGCAGGCCAGGCAGTATTGGGGCAGAGTTAAAGATTCAGTATGGGTCCTGGTGATCCAGTTTCTGTCAACACTTGATCCACAGTCATTTCACTCTGGTGCCTTGTTCTAATATAACTGAAAATCAATAGCTTTCCCACACTTGATTCAGAGAAGAGGGTTAACGCCATGTATTGGCGAGTGATATAAAGCCATAGATAACTAATGAACAAAGCAGCATCAGATAGACGGAATGGCTTCCCTTGTGCTGTAGTGTCCTATTATTCATTTTCCAGGCTAAATTTCCGTTTCTCTGAGTGTGACTTATGCAACAATAATTGGAGCCATTTGCAACCATAAATGTCTGTTAAGCCCCCAGTGAATTAACCGCAGGCTAACCAGAGTAGCAACTAATGTTAAAAAGGACTTTGCATGCACTTGACCGTGTTTTATTAGGATATGTCACAACACTTTACACATGAAAAGAATTTGCATTGAATAGGATTGGGCAACAGTTGTGCTATTTACTTCTTCAATTGCACTTGTACATCACCGCTCTTTATTTTGAACAATATGTTCTTTTTCAGTACATTTGTTTGTAGAGATAAAATGCAATTGTTCCCTAACTGTAAATCAGGGCCACACATTCTCCACAGTCTTTACTTTATCAAATGAGATAGCTTCCCCAGTGAAAGATGGTATTCAGTAAGTGAATGTAAAGATGGAAGACGGATTACATTTATGTTGAGGAAATACTTATTGGCCAGTGTCTATTGTCTCATTCTATTTTGGCACAGTCCATTGAACTGATCACCATCAGAATGTTAAAGAAGGAACTGCAGATGCTGGAAAATCGAGGGTACACAAAAGGCCGGAGAAACTCAGGGGGTGCAGCAGCACCTGCTGAGTTTCTCCAGCCTTTTGTGTGCCATCAGAATGTTCATGGTCACTAACAATTGGTATGGGCTCGAGAGAGGGCACTGGGGGAAACCTGCACTATTTCTTTAATAGAGGGATCTGTGCAGCATATTTTGTTTTCCTACAATAGAGAATAACAATGAGAAACAAGAACAATATTATATATATTATACATATTTCACTACCCTTCCTTCCATTGATAAGATGCCTCTTGAATCTGACCAATTCCTTTTTTATTGTCTTACATTCATTTGCTGACTCCTTGCAGTGTTGCTTCCAGGCCACAACAGGCAGGGTGGATCAACATCCTAGCATCTCAATCCCTTAATGTCCGAGCAAAAGATTTCCTCCTTCTCCACTACCGTGACTCTGTGTTTCCTCCACCAAGGACAGCTGCAGTCTGACATGAGCTCAATACTCCTGATGAAACATTTCCTTTCTTAATGTCATGATTTGAAGTGTGAATCAGATTTGAATTAGATGTGATTTCTAGACTTTGAAGGTCATGGTCTGCGTACCACAGGTTGAGCTTTGACAAACGAATTACACAAACCTTTCATAATTACAAGGGATCCATCACAAACCTTTTCATGTTTTGAAAAATGAAACACGATGAGCCTCCGAATTATGTTATATATAAGTATTAATTGTATATCAACATATTTAATGCAAGTATTTATTGCCTTATTAAATGTATTCTGTTCATTCTACTGATATGTTCAAAAATTTAATAAAAATAATTGATTTAAAATAAAAAAATGTTTTTTATTTAATTTCATTCAAAGTATTTTCATAACAGTAGTATTTATTTTTCGCTAGTATGGTATTAAAAATATTTTGACCGGACCATATTAAAAACATGCAGTAGTTAGATTTCATACTTCTGCAAACAAATTCTTTGTTTTACATTCAGAATAATACCTTCAGGCAAAATTCATAATAGTGAAGGATTTTATATTTTAATGTTCCCACAACATTACTGAATAATTGTAGCAAATAATGAGCATTCAAAATTTGGCAACAGGAAACAGAATAACCAGACTGATTCATTGCAACGTCGCAGTAGGTTGGAGAACAGTAAAAGCCCGAAAGCAGAAATGTGATCCAATTCAGATAAATAATCTTAGTTTATTTACATAAGTGAGGATGCAACTGCCTGGGATCGCTCGGATCATTCAGATCATTTCAGACAGTAGATGGCCTCTGATGTAAAAACTTGTTCTAGGGACAGCAAGTCAGCACAGCACACTGTGTGCTAAATACTCTGGAGACACAGTTGAACTCATGCGCTTCTTCACTCAGAGGCTAGAGCGACTCACTGAGTCATGCTTAATATTTCAACAGATGCTGAAGAAACAAAAAAGCTATGCACAGAAGTTTGAACTTCCAGACTGATGGAGAACTGTTTGATGAAGATATGAAACATTGATTTTCCCGTGTTTATTATCATACATGATGTAAAACTGAATAGCAAGTGACTGACTTTATGCAACTCTTTAATATTTATATTATCTCAAATGTTTTAAACACTACAAAATATTACCTGAATAACAGCTGTCCATATTCATGGGCAAGCAATAACTGAAATTTACTACTCGTTTTGCAAAGTGTGCATGAACAGATGAATGATATTTTATGGACAAACTCACAAGCACAAAGCTGGGTCTTATGAAGGATTGCCTTAACATCACATTCACATAGTTTTACAGCATTGACAGATGCTCAAGCCATCCTTTTTGTGGATAATTCAATGGGATATTCTGCCAGTCAGCATATTTTCATCACTTTGATATCTAAATTGCATTGTATAAAGCAGCAGTCATAAATAATACATCAACTAAAGTGACAGTCCCCCAGAGACACAATTCTGTTCCTTTTATAGGGAAGTTGTCACGGTGGTCTGTTTTAATCAAATGTTGTCCTATATTAGTTAACCCTTGCACTGAAAGCAGGGACCATTTGTTGCTGAGTTTCAATCAAGAATACCACTTTACAATATAATGTAAGGTAGACAAAAATGCTGGAGAAACTCAGCGGGTGAGGCAGCATCTATGGAACGAAGGAATAGGTGATGTTTCGGGTCGAGACCCTTCTGGAGGGAGGAGGAGAACTTCTTCAAAGTAGGCATACCTTGAGGAGATTCCGCAGTGGAGTAGACGAAGTGTTTGAAGGAACTGCAGATGCTGGAAAAATCAAAGGTAGACAAAAATGCTGGAGAAACGCAGCGGATGAAGCAGCATCTATGGAACAAAGGAATAGATGATGTTTTGGGTTGGAGAGAGGAGGAGAACTTCTTCAAATTTTGGAGAGAGGAGGAGAACTTCGTCCAAGTTCAGAGAGAGGAGAACTTCTTCAAAGTCCGGAGATCACTTTTAATATCAACCAGAAAAAATAAATATTAATTGGATTTTTTTAAGCATTATCTATTTATTACCACAAGGAGAAGACTATTTGACCCATGTGCTAATGTTTCCCTACATCCTCCCACTTAATTCCGTGGAACCTAGTCTTCTTGTGCACCCGTCAATTCTCGCTTAACACATCAGAGGTTTTTTCCAGTGAATATTCACCCAAGAGACCCTTGGGAAGTGGAAGGATATGGGAGCACCTGAGGCAAATGTTAGATGCCTCAGGTGCTCCCATATGTTAGCAAAGTTATTGATCAAGTCCTGCATAACAAGCTGGTCCAGAAAGTGAGGGTACACGGATGCAAAGTGTGTTGGAGATTTGAGGGACATTTTTTTCACACAGAGGGTGGTGGTTACAGGAGGTGTTAAGGGCAGATACAATTACAACATTTAAAATGCATTTAAACAGGGTAGGAAAGAAGTAGAGGAATATGGGATCAATGATGGCAAATTGGATTAGTATAGATACGTATCATGGTCGTAATGGCTGGTGGTTGGGTCAAAAGGTCTATTCCTAATGCTCCAGAGCTCTATGACTCAATTTCTATAAAACCAATGCGGTCATTGGAAGAACTTGCAAACTGCACTTCTACAGCATCTGAGGTCAGAATCGAACCGGGGTTGCTGAAGGTATGAGGCAGCAGTGCTACCACTGTTCCACTGTGCCATACGTTTCTAATTAATATGTTCCATTGGTTTTTTTTTCTGTCTTTAATTTGCACTTTTTTCTCCATCTGTCTCATTGCTATGATTATTCCATTGGAAGGTAAGGAATGTATCATACGAATAAATTATTTTTTATTGTAATTTTGCAGGACTTAAAAGATTAAGAAAAAAACATGAACTTACATAATGCTGAAGCACCAGAAGAATGCAGGGGTAACAATGTCCCTAAAAAATAACAGGGATATTTACTGATGCCTCCCCTTTCTGGAACTCTGTGTATATGTCACAATAGAAACTATCCACCAACATCTACAATAAACTGTGGATAGCCATTGCAAGCTCATCTGCACCTCATCCCACCCTGTCTCTTGTAAGAAAATCATCCCTTTCTCTCAGTTTCACCATTTTCACTCTCTTTGTCCCCAAGCTGAGGGCTTCCCCTTTAGAACTTCTGAAATGTCCTCCTTCTTATGGAAATGTGACTTCCCCTCTGCCATTGCTGATGCAGCTCAAACTTGTATTTCCTCCATTTCCCACATGTCTGCTCTCACTCTTGCTCCCCCAACTGAACAGAGGTAGAGTTCACTTGGCCCTCACCACATTGAGGGTAGAATTCACTTGGTCCTCAGCTTGCCTCTGCATCCAACAGACCATCCTTCACCATAGCTCCCATGTGATTCCATCACTCTCCACATCTTCCTCTTCTTCCACTTTCTGCTTTCCATAGACGGAGCAATCTTTCCATGACTTCCTTGTCCACTCATTTATGCGGTGCAATACTTACCCCTTTCAACTCCTCCTGCATGTCCATCTATGGACTTAACCCTTCTAGATGCTGCAATTCATGCACACCACCTCCAGCCTTGCCTATTGCATCCAGTAATGAAGATGTGGCATCCTCTACATCGGCGAGACCCAGTGCAGACTGGGCAACCAAGTTACAGAACACCTATGCTCTGTCCGCAATGCCGTTTTTTTTAGATTCCAGTTGCATGTCTTTCAACTTTCCTATCCGACTTCCGGTGGTGCCATGTTATCTTAATAGACGCTGCACATAGCTCCACTCCCTAAAATTCGCGATTTTCCGCATTAAAACTGGATCAACAGGTCGGGACCAATTTAAAAAACTTATCGGAGTCTCTGCTCGACTTGCTGATAACATCATCAGTAACAGCTGTGAATTTAACAGAGGCTTAAAGCACTTTAACTGAAAAATTCTTCCCTGGGTAAGAGCGCTCAGTGGACAGTTACATAACTCTCCAGACGAAGCCTGCAGATTTATTTTTGAAGTGGCTTCCGAAGAAAAGGTGCTTTTCGATATGGCTACAAGACTCAAAGCAGACTTGGCCAAGGACAAAGAATTTGAAGAATTAAAGCTTTTGGTAAGTGAACTGAAAGATGTAAATGGGGATGGTAAAAAGATGCAACACATGTTGGGAGTTATGATGGAAAAGATAGAAAAGCTGACGCTAAATATGACTTCTTGTATTCAGAATGTTATTGAGTCTGTGAAGGATTCGATTGGCACTATTAATAAACGAATTGACGATGTGAGAGATGAACTATCGGAGAGAATTGATAAGGGTGAAGAAGACACCACGAAGAGGTTCGACGCTGTGCTGGACACTGTATCAACCTGTATGTTAACAATGCATGAGATGGAGGATGAGATGGCAAGAATGGTGGAGGAGATGAAGAAGGTGAGGTCAGAACAAGACCTTGCTACACGACGGATGGCGACTCAGCTGGGTAAAGTTTCAGACAAATGTCTGGACCTCGAGGCCCGTTCGAGACGTCATAACATAAGATTAGTTGGTGTACCAGAGGGAGCCGAGAGAGATAACACTTGCGAGTTCATTGCGGGATTAATTAAAGAGGCTCTTAAGCTCCCTATCCTGCCAAAATTTGAAGCAGCACACCGGGTTCCTAGATTCAAACACAAATCTCAGGATGGCTCAGAACGTACACGACAGATTATTGTGAAATTCCGGGACATTGCTGACGTGGACGAGGTTATGAGGAATATCAACTATGGCGTGCCTCTGATGTATGGTGTAACTACTTTTAAAATCTTCAGAGACTACCCTTATGAAATCATGCAAAAAAGAAATCAATTCTCTAAGGCAAAGCAGGCTCTCCAAGGATATAAGGAGGTCAGATATGTCGTTTACTACCCAGCTAGAAACGCGCATTTCCTACGAAGAACAGCAAAAATCGTTCACAAATCCCGAGGAGGCATACAAATATGCTCTAACCATCGTAAAACAGAAGGACTAGCTGGAAAAGTTGGACATTTTGGACACTCTCTCTCTTTACTATTGCACCAGAATGGTGGCACAGTGCCCAAAGAAGGAACTTTGTTTAGACGTCTTATCGGCGGAATGCTAACTCAAGGACATACTCTGTTCCAAGAGAAGCTGGAAAAAGATAAGCACCGAAAGCAGAGCTCATCAACAGGCCGGGCTTAGCTATTACTGTTGTATATGAGATTGAATGAATAACCTAAATGGTATAGCATTAACTCCCTTAACAATATTAACATAAAATATTAACATAGAAACAGTAATGAACACTAATCAGAAATGCAGAAATGGGGATTTTCAAATTAACACTTTAATTTAACCTAATAATTCTGAAGTAGATTTATAACCGGGGCGTGAGAGAAAGAGGCGAGCTACTGGCTTAGTTCCAGGAGTCAGAAATAGGTTAACCCCTTCAACCAATCGTCGATGATCTTTGAGGTTAAAATATACACTTAACACTCAATAGACAAAACTTATAGTTATATCCAGAAATTCCTAGGAAATGGACATATATTCTATAAATGGGTACTATACGTTTGATGTCTTTAAACTGGTGCCAATATGTTATGATTGAGGGAGCGGCGCTATTTGTTTGTTTTATATCGACACGGAAGTCAATAAAATATTTTTTCCCACCTACAGGTGGGTCACTTGTTACAGTGCCGAAAAGCTCGGACACTGTATTCTCACTTGTATTCGTTTTTTTAAATCATTTTCACATTTAATCACATGTGTGTTTTTTTTTATTCAAGGACTATCGCAAAGGGAATCTACTAACTGAACATTGTTGGGTAAATGATCCCCCTATATCCAAAGACCCGAGGTACGAATGCACCGCAAGACACATAGATATTAAATCTATTCAAAATGCAAGACGATAACCAAATTAAACTGGGAGGAATCTCATTTTGTAGTTGGAACGTTAGGGGTGTTAACGAATGCATTAAAAGGGGTAAGATTCTAGCTCAGCTGAAAGCATACAATACAGACATTGCCTTTTTACAAGAGACTCATCTTAAACTTCAAGGCCAAGCTAGATTGAGGGCGAACTGGATAGGTCAAACTTTTCACTCGTCATATACGTCGAAATCTAGAGGAACGTCTATTATTATTCGCAAAGTCATTCCATTTAAACCCAAAAATACCTTAACAGGTAAGGACGGGAGATATTTGATAGTTACCGGGGAGATCCATGCTGCCCAATTACCTCGGTAAACATATATGCGCCCAACTTTGACAACCCGCACTTTTTCAATAAAATCTTGAATATAATTGCAGAATATAACTACCAAAATGTCATTATCGGCAGAGACTTTAACTGTGTCTTAGACACTTACTTAGATAAATCCAATCAAAAACAAAGAGGTATTACGAAATCCAAAACTAGCTAACTTCTAAACACATACATAAAAAACACAAACAAAACAGATGTCTGGAGTATTGCAGGGATTACTCATTCTACTCTATGGTACACAAGACATATTCACGAATAGATTATTTTTTGGTGGATACAAAACTAATACCCCACACTTCTAAACCAAAATACCACACAAACATGATCTCAGATCACTTCCCAATAACTTTTTTTCTAAAAATGGAAGGAATGACTAAGAACAAACCGTTTTGGAGGTACAATCCACAAAGGGAGTACATATTTAAAAGAGCAAATGGACCTTTTCCTCGAAATAAACGACACGCCAGACATATCACCTGCACTATTATGGGAATCTTTTAAAGCATTTATTCGAGGCGTGATAATTCGAGGCGTGAGGCGGATATACATAATAGAATAATAATACTGAAATTCAAATTAAATAAATTATTATCAGAGAAAGTCATAAGATTATTACAAATTACAAGACAGGAACACTTTGAATTTGGGGATAAGCCCCATAAACTTCTGGCACGTCAGTTAAAAACACGAAAAAAATAAGAAAGATAAAGATGTGGAAGAACCTGGATCATACAGAGCTATTGCATTGTTAAATACAGATAAAAAAATATTAGTGAAAATACTAGCTAGAAGACTAAGTAAATATGCTAATAAATGAATACATCCGGATCAAATGGGGTTTATCCCTAAGAGACAATCATTGAATAATTTGAGACGTCTGTTCAATGTAATGCATTCACACAAAACTGAAGATCAAAAACTATCTATGTTGGATGCAGAGAAAGCATTCGATCAGGTCGAATGGGATTATATGCTCAGGGTATTGCAAGAATTTCAACTGGGTGAGAAGTTTATTCTATGGATTAAATTACTATATAATAAACCAAGGGGCAGAATATTAACGAACAATAATTTATCTACGAAATTTCATTTGTCAAGGGGAAATAGACAAGGATGTTCATTATCACCGTTGTTATTTGCCCTCATAATTGAACCCTTGGCGGAAAGAATCAGCTCATCCGAATATCCATGGATATAAAACTAAATATTCTAATAATAAAATATCACTATACGCTGACGACGCACTATTGTACATCACAAAACCTCATATTACTATACCAAATATTTTAAAATTAATAGAGGACCGGCTCATTCTCAGGATATAGAATAAATTGGAATAAACGTGAAATCATGTCAATAAAACCGAAAGACTCTACGCATCTTTTACAGTTTCCTTTCAAAATAGCTACGGAAAAATTTAAATACTTGGGCATCGAAATTACTAGAAAATATCAAGATATGTTTGACGAAAATTATAACCCTCTACTTAAGAAACTATGTAACTTGATTAAATTTTGGAAAACGCTTCCGATGTCCTTAATATTCCGAATAAATGCCATAAAATGATTTTTCTACCACAAATGTTATACCTGTTCCAATCTATCCCAATATATTTACCCAAAAAGTTAAAAAAAAACTGGACTCAGATATCACAAATTTTATTTGGGATTATAAATCCCACAGAATACAAAGAGCTCATCTGAATAAACCCAAAGTAGTAGGGGGATTAGCACTCCCCAATTTATGTATTACTACTGGTCTGTAAATATCAGAAACATGATCCAATTGCTGGATAACTCTCCCCAACAACCGGATTGGACGATTATGGAGAGAGAGGATTGGTCTCCTTATAATATTGGAATAATCCTTCTCTCCCCAATATCGATGAATAATATAAATTACAACAATAATCCAATTATATACAGTACAATCACAATTTGGAAACAAATAAAACACAATGTAAAATTAAGAAATTTATCTCTCTTATCTCCTATCGGTAAAAACCCCTCAGTTAAACCTTCAACTATAGATAAAGCATTTATACAATGGGAAAGAGCTGGAATTAAAATCTATGGAGATGTGTATGAATCAGGAAAACTATTATCATTTAAACAAATACAACTAAAATACAATTTGGGAAACAATCAGTATTTTAAATATTTCCAAATCTGTGATTCTCTGAAAAAATACGCACAAGATTATCACATAGAAACATAGAAACATAGAAATTAGGTGCAGGAGCAGGCCATTCGGCCCTTTGAGCCTGCACCGCCATTCAATATGATCATGGCTGATCATCCAACTCAATATCCTGTACCTGCCTTCTCTCCATACCCTCTGATCCCTTCAGCCACAAGGGCCACATCCAACTCCCTCTTAAATATGGCCAACGAACTGGCCTCAACTACCTTCTGTGGCAGAGAATTCCACAGATTCACCACTCTCTGTGTGAAAAGCGATTTTCTCATCTCGGTCCTAAAAGACTTCCCCCTTATCCTTAAACTGTGACCCCTTGTCCTGGACTTCCCCAACATCAGGAACAATCTTCCTGCATCTAGCCTGTCCAACCCCTTAAGAATTTTGTAAGTCTGGAGGCATAACACAATATGCCTCCAGACTTACTGGAAAAACTAATGAATACAAAGGCAGAATCAGCAAACCTAATATCATATATATATAATATTATTCTAAATGCAGGAATACCAACAACAGATGGTATCAGGAGAGACTGGGAAAAAGAATTAAGTATAAAAATTCCCAAAGAAAGGTGGGAAGAATATTTATTAAACGTGCATAAATGTTCAATTAATGTAAGACACACCTTAATACAATTTAAAATCTTACAGATTATATTATTCAAAAACTAAAATTAGTAAACTTTTTCCTAACGTCTCACCTATATGTGATAAATGTCAATGTCAAGAAGCTAATATAGCACACTCATTTGTCTTTTGTACAAAAATTCAAACATTTTGGACTGAAATTCTCGAAATTTTCACAAAAATATTTAAAATAAAACTGACCCCGGAAGCAGACTGGATAATCTTCGGGATATCGGAAGATTGCCCTGAATTAAATGTGTTTCAAAAGACTCTACTTGAATATGGCTTAATAACTGGAAAAAAGGTAATCTTAAAATTCTGGAAAAATTCTCCAGTACGCACACTCAATATGTGGATTTCAACTATGTTCGAAACACTACACTTGGAAGATATTAGACTCCGACTAGCAGGAAAATCAGACTGTTTCTATAAGACGTAGTCTGCATTTATAAATCTATTGCAAGGATAAGGTGCAAGAATACCTCAAAAATGTACCGGTGTTGGGTCTTGGTAAAGGGGGCAGAAAAACTGTTGAGTTGGTAGGTTCCTTTTGCGAGATGTTTATAATAAAGTAACTGGCTTTTCTTTTTTCTTTCTCTATTTTTCCCTTTTTCTTTTTTTTCTTCTTTTTTTTTTTCTTTTTTTTCTCCAGGGTCTATCTCTTAATTCCCGTTTCTAACTCTTCAAGGGTTTCCTTTCCCTCTGTCACGCTTTTGCACTTTCACATCTCTTTTTCACTTTTCTACTTTCTATGCTGCTATTTTTCTCTCTTTTCTCTCTTTTCTAAAGCCTTTAAAAAAATTAAGGGGTACAATGAGTGTAATACAATACAAGAGATGCACACTGATGTAACTTACAGTACCACTAATAAATAAAGATATTTAAAAAAAAACTTTCCTATCCATTCCCATGCCAACATGTATTTTCTTGACTCTCTTCACTGTCACAGTGAGGCCAAACACAAACCAGAAGAACAGTATCTTGTATTCCACTTGGGTAGCCTACAACCCAATTGCATGGACATTATTTTTTTCAGTTACAGGTAAGCCACTCTCAATGTTCTTTACCCACTCCTACCAATCCACCCAGAATCTCTCATCTTTTTTCCATCCTTACTCATTTTTGTTACAAAGACTTGTTACCTAATAGTATATAACGTGCATAGCTAGGATAACCCTGAGATTTCCAGGATAAACCTGAAACTACCAGGAATTTGTTTGAAACAACTTCTTGAGGAAAGGGTGAGTTGCAGGGATAACCCAGAGATCACCATGCTCATTCGAAGACCAGGAATGAGTTGATGGGACAAGTCCAAGATCGGCAGGTCCACCACACGCACCCTGACTGCAAGGGACCGTGCCTGCCTGGACTTTCTTACCACTCTAAATAAAATATATACGCGAGGAAACCTTACTGCGAGTGTTGGTGTGGTCACTGCCAAACCGGCGACATCCCTGATGACACAATAGGTGTATGGATATGCAGAGAATAGATCCATATGGATAAGAGATGGTCTTGGCATCATGTTTGGCACAGGCATTGTGGGCAGAAGAGTCTGTTATTGTGCTGTACTGTTCTATGTTACCCTCCCACAGCCTTTTCAATCAACCCATTACAAACATACTCATACATAGGTTTCTTCTCAGTGATTCATCTTTCCCATTTCCTTCCCCACTTTATTCCATCACCCTTCATTCCACGCCACATCTAGTTTCACCTACCACATACCCCTGTCCCACCCATCCCTTCCACTTCTATATACTGGCTATCTTCCCTATGCACTTGATCTTGATGCAGGGTCTTGACCTAAAAGTTGACCATCCTTTTGCCTCCACAGATGTTGCTCGACCAAACGGGTTTTTCCCAATAGTTTATTTTTTTGCACCAGATTCCAATATCTGTAGTCTCTTGTTCCTGCACTATTGCAGAAACGGTTTGAGTTAGGTTATACAACAGTTAGTGAAATTTCAAGTCTTAATTATGCCTACTAAATACCATAGCCCTCAAACTGTAACATTACAAGGGTGGAATTTAATTCTGTCAGTACACAAATACCATGCATCAATGGAACACCACTCACACCGTTACAAGACTGATATCGCCCTAGCCATACCGTTATGGCTATGGCTTGAATTATTATTGGAGATATTAAAATGCTAAAAGCTTTCTTTTCTTTATTGTTGTTATCTCTTAACATAACATCCCATATTTTCTTCCTACATTATTTTGTGATCTGTGCCTGATTTTACAGCAAACTAAATGTTCTAGTTCACACTTCCCAGTTTAGAAATGCCAGGTTTCAGTACAGATTGATTGGGGAGCCATGCTGTGGCTTCCTTCCTCTCACGCACTCCACAGATCCTCTGTGGCGGAGGCTGTACTGTTTTAAATGCCAAGAGACCCAGGAGGAGATCGTAGGCAGCTGTTCGATAATAAACTGCCATCGCCAGTTCACCGTCACTGATGACTGAAATCTGTGCCACAGCCACATCCCACACCCTTGAAAAAAGCCCAGAGTTGAGAAACACTCCAGCAGCAGATTACCTGGGAACAGTTGCAAATGGAGCATATGCCCTGAGTGCTAGCTGATTGCCAATACTCAGCAAGGTTTACACAAGATCTGCTCAACTGGTGCTTCCCTGTCATTAACAGTGATGTCTTTTTCTTCCTTGCAGCCATTTGGCACTGAGATTTTTGATGCAGTCCCTATCAGATAATGAACCACAGAGCATCTGACAGGCAGGAATTGTAATCATGCAACTGATGCAGAAAGGTTAGAGCTGAAGACTGATTGTGAAGATAGGACCTTAGCTAAAAATAGGATTGCCTCCTGACATGAATCCAAATTAAAATATTATGCCGATCCATTTTATTTGATAGATGCGAGATGGAAAAGAGTCCGGGACCACAAAAGTTTCAACTTGAGTTAAAAGTGACCTTTTGATAAATATAAAATTGTGCCATGGCACTAATACTGACGACAAATATATAACACACCAACAAAACACCTTCACTCACACCATTACAAGACTGATATCTCCCTAACCATATCGTTACAGCATTGATATCATCCCATCTTGTACTATTACCGTACTGATTATACCTTCCTACATATTGTAACTGAATTGGTCACCCCATTACTGCACTGAAATTACTCCATCCATACCAATGCACATGCAATCACCGCTACCACTACCATTTTACCACTGTCGTCACTGCCACCTATATTATTACAGCCCCTTTGATGACAACATTCAATTTATTTTCTATTGGCAGTCCCTTGTGATTGCAGAAGAGTTGCTTCCATTCTGGTTGTGTGGGTTCTGAGGTAACCCGGTTGATGTGGGAACCACAGACTCTGCCACTAATAGGGTGGGAGGTACTTGGAAGTGTGGGTGAGGGGGTGGTGTGGACCACCAGTGTGGGTGAGGGGGTGGTGTGGACTCTGGTGTGTGGACTCGAAATTCCCAATGTCATCATGAAAGCTCCTTCTCCATTTTAATTGGTCACTGGCCAAAGAGTCTTTGGAAAAGCAGTTAAGATCTTGCATTTCTTCATGGAGGATTGAGCACTACTTTGAACCTTTTACTTTCTATTCCTGATAATGATAACCTTTTCTCAAAACTTAGAATACATGGCCTAACTCGAGCTTAGAATACATGGCCTAAGTTGAGATTGCCTACCAATGTATCTAAGTCTAAATGGGGCCTCAATGCTGAGGACGTTGGCCTGTGAGAGGACCCTGATGTTGGTTTATTTGGTCTCCCAGTGAATTTGGAGGATTTTTCAGAAAAACTTTGGTGCTATCACTCCAGGTCTTTGACGTATCTGCTCTACACAGTCCAGGTCTCAGAAGCACATGGATCAGTTATACTCATACTTGGTGCCAGGTTACGTTTTTCAAATAACTTGTTCCTCAATCACGCCAAGGCTTATAATGTTACAGCACGGACAACGCCCTTGCCTACACCTACACCATTAGAATGCTGGAACCGTTTTACCTTTACTGGTACAGCACATATAACATCTACATCAAAATTATAATGCACTGTTCATACCTCTATAAGGGTGTTTCATCACTAACAACAACTTTGTTATACAATACTGTCATAGAACTGCTGGGGTGGAAGATTGCAACCTTCACGTGGTCCGCCCTGTTTCGACTAATGCAATCAACTCAACGTGCACAAACGGAAGATCAAATAGAACAAATTGTCCAACAACTTTAGGCTGTGTACGCCATACGAAAGAAGAAGAAGATAGAACAGCTAAATCTCTGCTGGTACAATTTCAAAGGTGACAACGCCTTCACCTCTATGGTTGTAGTGCAGTAACACTGTTTATGTTTGAACACTGATATTATCTTTGTCCACACCATTACAATCCCAGTAGCATGCTCGTTTATACCACTCCAACACTGTCAACAGCTTTATCTAAACCCTTAAGAGAATACTTAGCACGTTACCCTGTCCCTCACACAACTACCTTCAACAAATGACGACATAAAATCAATTTTAATTCAAACATTAATCAAAAGTTTTATTATTTTTTCCCCCACTCCAAGTGCCTCACTGAGGAAGGGATAGATTTTTTCCTTGAATGCCTGCCTACATCTACAGAGTAAATTCTGGTGATGTGAAGAGGAGAAAGGTAGCCAATTTTTTCTTTTTTTTTTGCTGCCAGGAATATATTTGTTCTGGCATTTATGCTCAATTGTTATAAAACACTGGGCGGGTTAAGTGTCAACTGATGCTAATCTAAGGACAGCTGGGGAGGGGTGTCTGTGAATGACCCAGAGGGGAGAGGAGGGACTATCTTTTTAAAGCATTGTAATCTGAAAGATGTTTAACAGTGACTTTTAAAATGAATCAAATAAACGTTTTCAGAAAATTGCAGGGGAGAGAAACTAATTATAGATTTCCTTTGAAGAGCCAGTATAGGTCAAAGGGGGACAATCAGCTTTCTCAGTGGAGAGAGTGCAAACATATGAGGATAGAAATTAGGATGAAGAATATGCCACACAACACATCAATGCTGGGGCTGTTTTTTAAGATCGTGACTAATGTGACTGTAAATTTAACTAAACGTTCTCATGTATCCACAGAAACCTTTTACCCTCTTGTTTATTAAATATTATTTACCCCTATTTATCACAATTTTAAAGTTATTCACAGATGCTGCCTCCATATCTATTTGAGGAAGGGAGTCACAAAAGTCATGTCCATCTGTGAGAGAAATGTTGCCTCAGCCTAAATGGTTACTCCTTATTGTTAAACAAAGTTCCAGCGTCTACCACAAGAGCAAACATCCTCTCCTCATCCATCCTGTCAATGCTAGTTAGGGAAAATGTTAGAAAACATTTTGGCAGTCTACTTTAAAAAAACAAAATCTATCCATGCAAAGTCAATATCGTTTTGTGAAAGGGAAACCATGTTTAATCCATTTATTGGAAATCTTTGAAGAAATTATACCATGAATGAAGGAGACGTGAACACCCTGTACTGAGGTTTCCAGAAGGCAGTTCACTTATACTGTGAAAAGATACTGTGCAAAAATACACTAACAGGTACAATTATAACGGTTAAAAGATGTTTGGAGGGAGTTGATCAGTTGATGAGGGAGCACTGCTCTGAGGAAGGGGCAGTAGAGAACTCTGCACTATGGGAGGATCAGTGCTGAGAAAGTGCCACTCTGTCAGGGGGGAGGGGGAGCACTGTTGAGGGAGTGCCGCTTTGTAATATGGGCGATACTGAGGGAGCACTCTACTGTGTGAGGGTCAGTAAAGAAGGAGTGACGCATTGAGAGAGGGTCAGGTCAGCGATGAGCTCGGTGGAAAGAACAATACCGAGGGAGTGCTGCACTGTGGGGAGGCAAGGGTGATCTCATGCAGCACTGAGGTAGGGGGCAGTGCTGGGGGAGTCATTTAAATTCATGCTTCTATATGTAACTGGAGAACGGTAACCTTGCTAGGCTTTGCCCAGCTCCAGTTCGCCTCCCCTCCCTCACTACAATCAGCTGAAGAAAGCTCCCGACACAAAATGGCACCTATCCATGTTCTCCAGAGATGCTGCCTGGCCCGTTGAGTTATTTCAGCACTTTGTGTCCTTTTTTGTATATTTCCATCACCTCCAATGCTATGCCATCACCAGTAACGTCCTCCCATGTCCACCCTTTTCCTCATCCTGCAGAGACCGCTCCCTCTGTAACTCCTTGGTTCACTCATCTCTCCCCTACCCCCCCCCCCCCTCTTCCCCAGGGGCTTTCCCTTGTAATGGCAGAAAATGTAACACATGCCCCGATACCAACCCACTCACCTCCATCCAGGGACCCCAGCCATTCTTCCAGGTGAGATAGAGGTTCACATACACCTCATCCAACCTCATCTACTTCATCTGTTGAAGCGAGAGACAGTGACGGTTTCACCAAACATGTGATCAGGCTGCCAGGGCCTGCAGGATATCCTGGTTGTTAACCATTTTAACTCCTCTTCCCCTACCCACCTTTCTGTCCGGGGCCTCCTCTATTGCCAGAGCGAGGCAATACACATTCTGATGGAACAGCAATTTATATTCAGTTTGAATAGCTTACAACCAATGGTACGACTATTGAATATTGAATTCTCCAATTTTAGTAACTCTCCCCCTCTCCATACTTCCCGCACGTAACCACCCCAACCTCTCTCTCGCCCCTGTGCCCCAGCTAGATTTGCACCTATCTCTCTTCTCCCCTTTCACCTACAGTTCTTCCGCTAGCTTCAAAATTCACAACGCTTCAATTGGTAATGTTACAAAATTTTGAGATTTAAAAAATCAAGTCTGCAATTTAACCCATCAGATAAAGCATACAAAGAAGTTTAATTCACTTTCATATCTTCAATATTTAAAAAGTTATGGCCATTTTCATACTCGGAAATTAGCATCTTGTTCCCTATTGCTTTTCCATTGACAACACAAAAGTTGTGATCGAGGACAGTCAAAAGCTCATACCTTTCTTAAAAATTAAGAGAACTGAAAGAAATTTTCAGTTATTATAGATTGAAGCATTCTGAAACTAATATGAAACAATCTTACTTGGATGACCTGAAATTAAAGCATATCATTAGTTAGTTACCGAATTGTAGCTAATTACAAAATTCAATTACTGGATCTAAACATCTATCCATTTCTTAAGAAAATATTAACATTTTTTTTAAAGCCTGTGTCCAAATAACATTCACACAAGAATTCACAATATAACATGATTTTTAAATCTCATTGTTATGAATTTATAGGCCAAATTGAAGGAATTTAGTGCTTAATGCCCATAAATTAATAGGCATTTTAAACAGCTTGCGAGTGGGATTTTCTGGAACGCGAGGTTGCGGTGAATTTAAACCCAATATCGGCAGGAAAAACACTGCTGGTTCATATGGGGAATAAATCACCGTTTTGCAACATGAAATGTTGATTATAGTCATCTAAACAAGCAAGTTTATATGAAAAAATAAACAGCTTTCACTTGCCTGTCCCCTACGTAAAATCCGTCCCCATTGTCGGCGTTCACGGCATTAGGAGCTAATTTTTATTTTACTGTAGCGCTGAAATAGTCGGGCGATTTAAAAAAAAAATTAACTTACCGGCAGTCGGAACGAATCTTCAGAAATAGCTCACACTCCGAGAAAATATATTTCTGGTGGCAAGGGAAAAAACACATTTCAACCCCGTCCCCCCCGTCCCCCCCCCCCCCCCCCCCCCCCCCCCCCCCCCCCCCCACCTTCAAGGCGCCAAAGTCGCGCACACGGCCAGTGACAGAACTGCAGCACCATTAAAGGTAAGTTTTGTAACATACCTACTTCAATCCTTTTTTCTACACCTTCTGATCTTTTCATCTCTGGCCTTTCATCCAAACAAGTACCTATCAAGACCTCACCTGTATCAACCTATTACCTGCCAGGCTTGTCCTGCCTCCGCCTCTCTTCCAGCTTCCCCCACCCCTTTTCCACAATCAATATAAAGGTTTCTGACCTAAAACGTCACCTTTCCATGTTCTTTAGAGACACTTCCTGACCCGCTGAGTTACTCCAGCGCTTTGTGTCATTTTTATTTTGTAGCTCTTCAAACATACAGCACTCAGCAAAAAAAATGGTTTCTACTGACCCTTCCTGTCCCTGGGAACCTGAAATGTATTTATCGCGAATAACTCCGTCATCAAGAGATTTTGCTTTATTAAAAAGGACAGATACGATTACAAGGGTCATTCAGTGAATAGTACATTTCCGAGGTTATCAGAAAAACTGCATATGGAAAGCTCGCATACAGCTGCGACAAGAGTCAAGTCAAGTCAAGTCAAGAGAGTTTATTGTCATGTGTCCCAGATAGGACAATGAAATTATTGCTTGCTGCAGCACAACTGAATATTGTAAGCATAAATACAGAACATTTCAGTTCAGTTCAATTCAATATACACATAAATAAACAGATAAAGTGCAATAGGCTGTTACAGTTCAGAGTCGGTTTGTTGGCGAGTTTAATAGCTTGATGGCTGTGGGGAAGAAGCTGTTCCTGAACCTGGATGTACCAGTTTTCAGGCTCCTGTACCTTCTTCCCGATGGTAGCGGAGAGAAGAGTGTGTGGCCAGGATGATGTGGGTCCTTGATTATGCTGGCAGCCTTTCTGAGGCAGCGACTGCGATAGATCCCTTCGATAGTTGGGAGGTCAGAGCCGATGATGGACTGGGCAGTGGTCACAGCGTTCAGCATTCTTTTCCGCTCCTGGACGCTCAGGCTGCTCTCGACTGTGCCACTGTAGATGTTCGAGAGAGTCCTCTTTGACATACCAACTCTCCGTAATCTTCTCAGGAAGTAAAGGTGCTGATGTGTTTTCTTTATAATTGCATCAGTGTGCTAGGACCAGGAAAGATCTTCAGAAATGTGCACGGCCAGTTCATTGGCTAATTTGAAGTCCTTGTGGCTAAGGGGATCAGAGGGTAGGAGAGAAGGCAGGTTTCATATAAACGGGATTGTGGGTCCCTATCCTACCCCTTCCAAAGTCCACAATCAGTTCCTTGGTTTTGCTGGTGTTGAGAGCCAGGTTATTATGCAGGCACCATTTGGTCAATCGGTCGATCTCACTTCTGTACTTTGACTCGTCCCCATCAGTGATACATCCTACAACAGTGGTGTCTTCGGCGAACTTGATGATGGAGTTCGCACTATGTCCGGCTACGCAGTCATGAGTATAGAGTGAGTACAGCAGAGGGCTGAGCACGCAGCCTTGAGGTGCTCCCGTGCTGATTGTTATCAAGGATGACACATTTCCACCAATACGGACAGACTGTGGTCTGTGGATGAGGAAGTCGAGGATCCAATTGCAGAGGGATGCGCAAAGACCCAGATCTGAGAGCTTGGTAACCAGCTTAGAGGGGATGATTGTATTAAATGCCGAGCTGTAGTCAATGAATAACAGCCTGACATATGAGTTTTTGTTGTCCAAGTGGTCCAGAGCGGAGTGGAGAGCCAGTGAGATCGCATCCACCGTTGATCTGTTGTGGCGGTAAGCGAATTGCAGTGGGTCAAGGTTCTTGTCGAGGTAGGAGTTGTTATGCATCATAATCATCTCAAAGCACTTCATCACCACAGGCGTTAGTGCCACTGGTCGATAGCCATTGAGACACGTCACTTTGCTCTTCTTTGGCACCGGTATTATTGATGCCCTCTTAAAGCAGGTGGGAACCTCAGACCTCAGCAGTGAGAGGTTGAAAATGTCCATAAAAACTCCAGCCAGTTGGTCTGGACAGGTTTTTAGAACATGACCTGGTATGCCATCAGGTCAAGGTGCTTTTCGAGGGTTCATCCCTCTGAAGGATTTCCTGACGTCAGCATCTGTGACTGTGACTGAAATACCATCACAGCGAATGGAGTAATGCTTCGCTGACATTTGAGCTGCCTCCTGATTTTACCTTGTAGGAGGTGATGGCATTCAAGCCCTGCCACAGTTGCCGAACATCCGTGTTATCTCCAGCTTGGAGCAGAAGTCCCTTTTGGCCTTTTTGATGGCCTTACCAAGGTCGTATCTAGACTTCTTATAGACCTCTGTATCTCCAGACCTGAATGCCCGGGTTCTCGACCAGAAGATTGCGGATCTTGTGGTTCATCCAAGGCTTCTGGTTAGGAAACACTCGGAAGGTTTTTGTTGGGATGCAGTCCTCCACACATTACTTAATGAAGTCTGTGATGACTGAGGCGCATTCGTTCAGGTCCGTTGCGGAGTCCTTGAACATTGCCAGTCTACAGACTCCAAACAATGTGGTTAGGTTGACAACACAAGCCCCTGAAAGCGCGTTCACTTCACACAATAAACCCAGCCGTGAAATTAATGTTCGATCAGCTGTTTGCGTGAGACCAGGAATGAGAATGGGGAATAGTTCGTTCCCTCCTGTACGGATAACCTAACGATAAATCTAGCTCGAAGCCCCCTTTGTTTGGGGGAAATGGGGCCAACAACGTGATCCCTTCTCCCGTGTGTCCTATATGTCGGGATGCATTGGTACCGATTCCTCCATTGACCACGAGTTCCTGAACCCACTGAACACAATGCTGAAGCAGTTCAAGGCGATTTTACAGAACACAAAATCGAACCGACTCTCTCGGCTGGACACACCGAACTGTGGCCTGAGCCATAAGTGCTCGTTGCAAAGAGCCCGCACCAAAGCCTACGTTATCTGCAGAAATATCCGAGCGATATGAAATCCCTTTAAACAACATGCTGAAACCCTTCATAATTAAAAAGATTGGTTATCAGATCAATTCCAATTTAATTAAGTCCAACTCTTCATTTGTGAGGACATTGATTACAATGTACTGTCATTGTGGCCAGCAGTTCCATGGTGTTCAACTGCCAATCAATGAATGTTACGTTATTCATCCTATGATCTGTTATAAATACAGAGGGGTCAAGGTAAGAGCATTCACGTCGCGGACCCTGTTTCCACTAATCTTTCCACCACCACGCACAACAAGCACAAGACGGACACATGGTATGCAGATGCGGAGAAGTGTGCTCAGCTCTGGTTGAACAACTTCTAATCTTGTGTGTGGACTCGACAAGAAGAATACAGAGTGAAGATCAGAGAATGATACAGCACGGAAATAGGTTCCACGGCGCTGATGGAGTCTGCCCACACCATCAGCCACTCAATGACACTGATCCCGCCGTTCTCCATATCGACACCCCTGCATTCTACCCTTCGAAGGAGAGAGAAACGCTATCAGTGGAATTGAGTGGTAAGGCGCATGGACTCTGAACACAATACATGCAATTTACAGCGGCCAATTATCCCACCGCTCCTCTGGGACTGGAGCAACTGGGGGAAACACAGGCGGTCACAGGTTGAACTTGCAAACTCCACACACGATGCTCCAGAGATCAGGATCGACCCCGTGTTTCCAAAACTTGGTAACAAAATAATTTCTCTGATAATTTGTAGCAATGTTGACGAGTTTAGAATAAGATAAGGAGCCCAGTCTGCTCCACTGTCAGTGAGATGCTCCGTCGGTTCCACTAACCGTGATATCTCCTCCGGTCTGACGTTTTCAGCTCCCACTCAAAGCCTGTGAATGTTTGGGGAAGACCGCGAAGTGTCTGCCGATTCCGAGCAGAGGAACCCGAGGAGCCGGCCCCTCGCGTCTGGGCTCGAACATTGAGGTTCGGCGCTTTACAATTGTAATCAATCAATCACACGAGGCCTGTGGCCTGACTGTGTTGCAGATAAACAAACAAACAGCGACTGCCTGCATCTGTTTATTCAGCTCGAACACGAAGTGCCCCGGACTCAACTTTCCCCGAGGTTATCACGCTTTCGTTGATTTTTATTTGGAAAGAAATAAGAGGATGGTGCAGAAAACAAACGTCTTGGCTCTGTTCATGAATTTTAAAGTGGAATAATCATATGTCACAGTGAGCTAGCTGTTAACTAAACTGCCTTTGGCAGCGCCTACAGATCGCTGAAGCCTGGCAAAGTGTAGTGGGTGTGGCAATTAGATTTACCAATACTGAGGGCGAAGAATTTCCAAGAATTCACGACAAAGGGGCGGCTTCACGTGGGTAATCAGAGTCAGAGATCGCTGATACCTGGATTCTGGGAATATTAGAGGCAATCGCTGGGAATATTGACTAGAAATTATTACAAGGGATTACAAAATGAGTGTTCCACAAATTATGTTCGAGTAATTCAGAGTCATTGATGGAATCATTAGAGTAGTAGGAATTGGGGCAAAGCAAAACGCAGTGGGGAATGGCCAATTCCCTAGCTCCCGAGTGATGTAGGTTGAGAAATTGAGAAATAGCAAGGGTCTCGACCCCAAGCGTAACCTTCTCCCCAGAGATGCTGCCTGACCCAGTGAGTTACTCAAGTAATTTGTGTCTACCTTCGAATAGCATAGACCTCCTGGGGTAACTTAATCACTCCTCCATGAAATAGTGTCATGTATCCCGAGACAACAGTGATAACTTCACCAACACGAAAACATTTCTCCAGCATTTCTCCAGTACCACCCTTCCCACAGTGTGGCACTTCCTCAGTACTGCTCCGCCCACAGAGTGCCTTCAGTGTTGCCCCTCCGCCAGTGCATTACTGCCCTTCCCACAGTGTGGCATTCCCTCAGTATTGTCTCTCTCGCAATGCAGTGTTCCCTCAGCACCACCCCTCTCATTGCGCAGCACTCCCTCAGTACTGTCCCTGCCCCAGTGCATTGCTCCCTCAATACTGTCCCTTCCACAGTGTGGCAATCCCTCAGTACTGTCCCTTCCACAGTGTGACGATCTTTCAGTCTTGCCTCTCCCACAGCGTGGCACTCACTCATTACTGTCCCTCCCATAGTGCGACCCTCCCACAGTACTGCCCTTCGCGCTGTGTGGCATTCCCTTTGTAATGCACCTCCCACAATGTGGTGCATCCCAATACTGTCCCTTCCACAGTGTGACAATCCTTCAGTACGGTCAATCTCACAATGCGGTGCTATCTCAGCATCACCTTTCTCACCTTTGCCAATATTGCCCTTCCCACAGTGCGGCACTCCCTCAGTACCACACTCCTACACTGCGGGACTTCCTCGGTGCTGTCCCTCTTGTTCTTAGCTGAACATTGATACATAGATATATTGGAGCAGGAGAGGCCATTCATCTCCTGGAATCTACTTTACTATTTTGTACCAAGGAAAAGGACATGACGGATGGTGAGATCAGTGTAGGGGATACTAATATGCTCGGGCAGATTGAGATCAAGAAGGTTGTGGTGGTTGAAGAGCATTAACATGGATAAATTGCCTGGACCTGATGATATTTATCCCACTTCTTCTTCTTCTTTCGTGTGGCGTGCACAGCCTAAAGTTGTCGGACAACTAGTTCTATTTGATCTTCCGTTTGTGCACGTCGAGTTGATTGCATTAGTCGAAACAGGGCGGACCACGTGAAGGTTGCAATCTTCCACCCCACATTTATCCCACAATATTGAGAGAGACAAGAGAGAGAACATTGCAGAGGTCTTGATGGAGATCTTGGTCTGCCCTCTAGCAACAAGCAAGGTCCCATCAGACTGGAGAGTAGCCAGTGTTGTTCCTTTGTTAAGGAGAGGAAGTAATGATAGTTCAAGAGATTACAGTCTGATGAGCCTCATGTCAGTTGTTGGGAAACTATTGGAAATAATTATTTGGGATTATTTGGACTTTATCCAACTTCACTGGTTTATGCCTTATGAACCTGACTGATTTTTTTTGAGGAGATGACAAAGATGATCAATGAGGGTAGGGTAGTGGATGTGGCGTCCATAGATTGTAGTAAAATAGTTGATAAAGTCCCTTATGGTTGGCTGAACCACAAGGTTAAAATACATGGGTTCCACAAAGACTTGGTAGTTTGGATTCAGAACTGGCTTGCACATAGAAGACAAGGGGCTGTGATGGAAGCATGCTATTATGACTGGAGTTCCCATTGAGAGCTCCTATCATTTTCCTAAATTTCAGTGAATAGAATCAACCAGTCTTGCCTCATATTACAGTCTTGATATCCTAGGTAATCAGTTGGAACCTTTGACACACTCCATCTATGGCATGTAAATCTTTATTTGGTAAGGAGACCAAAACTGCAGAGAATATTTCAGGTGCGGTCTTCCCAAGGCCTTATGTAACTGCAGTGACAAACTCTCTCTTGTAGTCAAACCCTCTTCCAGTGTAGACCAACAAAGAATTATAACTGATTGCATATATTCCTCTCCACCACCACACTTCTACATGGTACTGTCTGAATTTATTAGTAGAAGAGTGATTTTATACTCTCTGCTTGCTGGGAGAAAATATTCCAAGCTGGATGGAGCAAAATGAGTGGAAAGACAATAGAATATTGATGCTGATTTACAGGACTTTTGATTGGGGCTGGTTAAGGGGCAGCCAAGGGACAGACAGCAGTCCCATCATCACACTAGAAGCATATCTCATACATCTTAAAAATAGCTAGAATTAAACTATTTCTTCTCACCAACACTTACAAATGAATTATTCAAGGCAAAGTTACCGTCATATCCAGAGGATACTGATTTAGGAGAAGCATTTGCAATTTAGATGGGAAAAAGTTTTATTCCACAAAATCTATAATAGTCTCTTCAGCCCATCAAGTATGTGGTGAGCATCAAAAAAACATTAACAACAATGCCATATCACTTATTCACCCCACATTCTCAACAAACCCCATCTCCCCCAGGTTCTAAACCAGGGACAATTTAAAGTGGCCTCTTAGCCTACCAATCTGTGGATTTTGGGGGAGTTTACGAAAACTGGAGCATCCTGGGGAAGTCCACATGATGACAGGATACAGTGTAAACTCCACTTATTCTGGACCAAAAGTCAAGATTTGAACCTTAGGTGGAAGCTTTGATCACTGACCCGATGGTTGTACAGATGTAGACCTTTAAAGATTTCCACAGTAGATACCTTAACTGTGTTTGCTAAATTGTTCAGTTTAGTTTAGAGATACAGCGCGGAAACAGGTCCTTCAGCCCACCGGGTCCATGCCTACCATCGATCCCCGCATATTAACACTATCCTACACACACAGGGAGCAAGTTTTACATTTACCAAGCCAATTAACCTTCAAACCTGTATGTCTTTGGAGTGTGGGAGGAATCCAAAGATCTCAGAGAAAACCCACGTAGGTCATGGGGAGAACGTAATATGAAAATGAGTTTGCTCAAGATTGGTTGATAAATGATTGGATAATGATGGAATCAGAGATGTAGGGGAGTGGACTTGAGCCACAGGATCAACTTTTAACTTATTGAATAATGTCGCTGATTTAAGAGGTTGAATGGCTTCCCATTACTCCCAGTTTGCATGTTTGGGTGAATTGACACTGAAACACCAGTGACTGCAGATGCTGGTTTACAGATCTTAGTTCCTTTTGGGCAAAATTATGTCATGGAAATCAGTAGAATTGCTCTTTGGTTCTCAGAAGAATCAGGATATCATGGATTGGAAGCCTGACTTTAAAAGCTTTTGAACATTAACAAGTAGGATCATTCCTCTAAGCTTGGTGTTCTCATGGGGTCAACTATGTTGAGCCCAGTGGGTGGGGTTTACATTACCCAGCATTACCCAATCTCTTATTAGAGAGAATTAATCAAGACATGAATTTAACATTCTTGTCTAATATTCTCATCATTCCTGTTCTCTTTAAAGCCCTGAATTTACTAATTACAAAAAACAAAGGACTACAGATGCTTTTGTGATCATTCTAAATTTGAATTATAATGAGAGGTGATAAACTGTGTGATTATCTGACATCATTTTTTTCCTGTTCAAGCAGAAACAGAGAATGTGATACATTTCACATTATCTCCAGAATGTTGGTCACCTCAGTTATGAAATGATTGGCCTCCAGCACAATGGTCCACGCATGGCACATATAAATGCTTTGAAGACTGAAACTATGGAAAGCACCATGTTAGCAGAAAAGCTGAACACTAATAATCAATAAGTTTTGATATCTAATCTGGATAACTAGTTGCTTAAAGTTTTGATAATATATTGACCTCTTACCCTTTTAGCCCTCAACCAATGCAAAGGAAGAGAATTTGGATGGTGCAGCTTGTGGAAGCTTGCTGTGAATAATTTGTCAATTCCATTTGTAATTCAGCAATGTTGAACACGCAAGTAGAGCTCTTCACTGGTGTGAAGACGTTTGAGTCATCTGAGGACGCAATAGGCATTGATTAAATGCAAGTTACTTTTTGTTTTATTTGCTCTGCAACCGGATCAGGATTGAAAATCTCCAAAATATAAAATATATAATTGGAACTAGGCTTTATTTTTGGATTTCCTCCTTGGAGAGAATGGTGATCAACAAGCACCACTAACGTGTCTTCTTTATGCTGCTGGACCAGAGATGTCTGAGTAAAGTACCTTTTGTCACATATGACTAGTTGAGCCTGACAGCTTTCCTCTGTTAGAAGTGAGGCAGCTGCCTCCAGTTCAGGGACACAATGATGAACCGTAACAAGATAGCTTATTAATTAAGTGTGACTTGATAGCTCGAACAACCAATAGTTTTCACTTGCTACAAAAGAGATAATTGATCTTTGCAGTGGCTACAAAGTGACTTTGGTTCCTTATTAATGAGCTGCCAGGCAAAACCTCTCTCTCACCTCCAAGACTTTCTCCAGCTTTAGAGATAATCAGCCTTGCTGGCTCATTAAACCCTAAGATTTGGTTGGATGAAATTTCATGCTCTCTTTGGAAAAAAAAACCTCACTTCTATTGAAAGTGACACCAAGCATATATCTCAAAGCGTGGAGGCGAATTGTTGGGCACTCAAGTAAATCTGCTGAGCAGCCAAACACAGCATTTGGAAGGGGGCCTGACACTGCACTGCGCTCAGCTGGGAACAGGGGTTGCATGTTGCCTTGTCACCATATTACAGGAAGGTCTTTGGAGAGGGTACAGAAGAGGCAGACCAGAATGCTGAAACAAGGAACTGCAGTTGTTGGTTTACAAAAAAGGCACAAAGTAACTCGATGGGTCAGGCAGCATCTCTTCTTCAGTCTAAAGAGGGGTCCTGATTTTCACACCACAAACAGTTTACAATGGCTTGTTCCCTTTATCATCGATACTTTTTTGCATATCTTTCATTCATTGTTCTTTATCTCTCCACATCACCGTCTATATCTCTCGTTTCCCTGATCACTGACCAGTCTGAAGAAGGGTCCCGACCCGAAACGTCGCCTATCTCCTTCGCTCCTTAGATGCTGCTGCACCCGCTGAGTTTCTCCAGCCTTTATGTACTCTCCTGACCTGAAACGTTACCTATCCATATTCTCTGGAGATGCTACCTGACCCGCAGAGTTACTCCAACACTTTATGTCTTTGCTTACTGGTATGCTGGCTGTATTACAGGGAATTAGCTGCAAGGAGAAGTTTGACAAATTTGGATTGTTTTCTCAGGATTGCTGGAGGCTGAGGGAAAACTTGAAAGAAGTATACCAAATTATAAGAGGCATTGATATGGTAAACAGTCAGAACCCTTTTTCCAGCATGTAAAACACTAGAGGGCATAGCTTCAAGGTGAGCGGGGCACATTTTAAAGAAAAAGTACAGGACAAGTTTTTAAAACAGAGAGTGGTAATTGCCTGGGGATATGGATCTGGATGTGGATCAAGTGCGGACAGACGAGATAGGTTTAACGGCATCATGTTTAGTATGCACATTGTGGGCTGAAGGGTCTGTCCCTGTGTGCTACTATTCTATGAGTGTACTTTAAACAATTTTATGGGCAGCATAACATAATGAGTGGAGCACGGCACTGCCTCTCACCGAGCAGTTAACTTTAACCATACTCGCCAGATGTTGTACAGAATTGAGATTGCTGTCAATACTCATACATACAAGCATAAGTATCACCATGACAGTGACTAACTCAACAACTGAAGGTGAAAAAAGCATGATTTGTAATATTCAACAGAGCAAACGAACTGCAAATCATGCTTCTAATTTATTTTTCCCAAAATAAATGTACTACCATAGCAACAGGATGAAGAATTTGAAAATATCTGATTTGTGAGCTGGAGATGCATCTGGAGGATAAGAATGATTTGATTAATGATGTTATCCAATTCAGGTCTTAGCAGCAAAAACATTGGATGTGGAAAGTTATTTAGATTTCTTAATTTCTCCTTCGCATGGCAATGATTCATTGCGCAGTGTAACCCTCACTAACTGAATAATTTAATACAGCCTGGAGCATTTCACTTACTAAAAACGAAGAAAGAGCCTTTTTCATACATTTAACAAAGCAAATCCATTCAGGTTCACCATGCTCACAAACAACTCCCTCATCAGGTTGATGGAGTGGGTTGTTTGGATGCTTCAACTCACCCGCCAGAACTGAAGGGACTAAGATTGCTGCTGTGGTACTTCATCAGAACACCTCCAGCATCCATCTGGAGACATACTCTTTGAGCACTCTTTGAGCACTCTCCTTCCAACGACGTGTCTTAATCCCAGGGAATGGATCTTCATAGTTTTCTGGGTGTCTGGCAGAATTTTCTAGAATTTCCTTTGAATATTTTTCCTGGCGCATCTACCCGCGGCTCAGCTGGCAGAGTCGCTGCCTCACAGCCCCAGAGACCCTAGTTCGATCCCAACCTCAGAAGCTGTCTGTGTAGAGTTTGCATGTTCTCCCTGTGACTGTGTGGATTTCCTCTGGGTGCTCCGGTTTCCTCCCACGTCCCAAAGACGTACGGAGTCAGTGGGTTAATCAGCTAATGCAAATTGCCCCTAGTGTGTGTGTGTGTGTGTGTGTGAGGGGTAGAATCTCGGAGGAGTTGGTGGGAGTGTGGGGAGGGTGAAATGGGAACCGTGCACATGCTGTTGGGGCGCCATGGTAGTGCAGCGGTAAAGTTGCTGCCTTACAATGCCAGAGACCCGGGTGCAATACTAACTACGGATGCTGTCTGTACGGAGTTTATACGTTCTCCCCATGACCCCATTAAAAATTGTCCCTGGTGATAGAGCTAGCGTACAGGGATCGCTGGTTGGCGTGGATTCGATGGACCAAAGGGTCTGTTTCCAGGCTATATCTCTAAACTCTAAACTCTAAAATAAATTCATTTTTTCAGGATCTGCACATTGTTGTTAAGACCAGCATTTATTTCCCATTTCCAATTGCTTTTGTGGAGGTGATGGTGAACAGCATAGAACCCCTACAGAGAGCGAATTCCAGATGTTGGAGGGTCTTCCATAGATTAGGCCCAGAGGCTAAAAAGTACCAGCAGAATGGTGTGAAGAGAGGTTGATGTGTGATTTATAGGAAGCTGTCCTTGTGTTGTTCCCATGCACATGCTGTATTCATCAGTGGAGGAAGAGAGCACAAGTTTCGGAGGTACTGTCACAGGAGTGTGCATGAATTGTTTCAGAGGAGTGAGTTATACTTCCAGTTGACAGGAGTATCCCAAAATAGTCCAGCTCATTCCTCAGCACCATCTTTGCCCATTCAATTCCCGTTGGATTCAATAAATACTGGTCAGGAACAGAGGTCTTAGTTATCTGCCTCTTCTCACAAGGATGATAAAATCAGCTCCACTTCCTCATTGCATGTTGACTGTGTGTTCACAACACCACACACCAGCACAGCTGGGATGGGGTATACCAGCTTAGAAGTGCAGATGTCAGTTTGATTCTAATTACATAAGCAAGGCCTATGCTCTTGGGATAGCAAAGTTTAAAAAGGAATTAGAATGAGATTTCTGAGACTTTGCAAAGAATTTAAAGGCTAGCCCTTTAAATTCTTTGCAAAGTCTCAGAAATCTCATTCTTGGATGCAACAAATTACCATTCTGGAGAACATTTAGAAACTTTTGTTCACACAAAGGGTGATGAACAGGAGGATTCCCCCACTAACAGAAATTAATTCTAGATTGGTGAACATTCAAGTTTTGTATGAAAGCCTGCAGCACCAAGACAGGTGACGGAGTTATAATGAAGATCAGGTGAAGTTTAATGAACTGGTAGAACAGGTTCGAGGAGCTGAATAACCATCCACTTCTCCTATGGACAAACCCTACAGTATGTTGGATTTGAACAAAATCATATATTTGGAATTGTAAGTTGACATCTGATGCTGAAATATGGGATTATTTTAGTGCTGATCAAAGAAAACTGCATGTTTAACACACCAGAGCAGTCAGATATGATGCATTCCTTCAGAATACAAAGGAAATTCAAGGAGAAGCTCAGTGCTCAGAAACCAACAAAACCATCTCAATCATTTCACTTGTGACTAAAGGGATCAGGGGTTAGGGAGAGAAGGCAGGTACAGGATACTGAGTTGGATGATCAGCCATGATCATATTGAATGGCGGTGCAGGCTCGAAGGGCTGAATGGCCTACTCCTGCACCTATTTTCTATGATTCTATGATTCTATGATTTACAAGGCAAGTGGCATTAACCAGGTTTGTGTCGGCTGAAAGGTCGTTGAATTGAGATGTATAAAGTGACAGGGGAGATACATGAAACTATTTCCTCTATGGAAGTATCCAGTACTTAATTTAAGCAAGTGTTGCAGATATTATGAGCCATTCCCTTCGAGACTGGAGTTCAATTGGAGTATCCAAATCCAAGCTGTCTGTGGGGCAGGAGTTACAATGGTCATGCAACAAAGGTAGGCCAATGAAACAAATCACCCAAGATGAGACAGATTGGTGGATGGGGCTGAGAGACAACATGGCCTCTTCCTGATCTTATGTTCCTAATCATTGTGCACATTGAGGTATCGAAAGAAAATGGGAGCAGCTGATTTGTTCTGCCAGAGGGTAAACATCCAAGTGGATAAAAGTCCGAAGAAGGAGATGGAAGAAACGTAAACTGGTGGGTGGGGAATAAATTATTTGGAGCTGTGACTTTTTGGTCTCACATTTATTTTTTATCCTGCATCTTGAAAGGCACACAGCCCACATACAAGTTTTGCTGGGCGCTTCAGTAATGTTAATCAAAAGATAATTTATTCTGAAGCCTCTTCTAGTAAGTGAAACAATTAAAGCAATTATCCATTTTCAGACGCGTGATGCAAGTAAATTAATAACATAATATCTAGTGCAGGAAGTCTTTTTAATAAGTGCAAATGCCACTGGAGGTAAAATAGTAAAGATCAGGAGATGACAATCATCAATTTTTGAGATATTTAAGGCTGACAAAAACAACTTGCAATTACATAAAACCTTGAACCAAATAAAAGGCTCAAAATTACTTCAGAGGACTATTATCAATACGAATCAACACTAAGCCATACAAGAGGGCACTGGAAAATGAACAACTCACTGTGCACTGTCTCATTAGAAATCTGCTATTTTTTACACCATAATCATTGCACTGTTTTTACTTATGTTTGATTGTTCTTGTTTAGTATGATTTTAGTGGATTGTGGACAAGACAAAGTATTTCAAGGAATAAAGTCCTAGCCTGCCCAACTTCTCCCCATAGCTCATGCCGTCAAGTCCTGGCAACATCCTCATAATTTCTTCTCTGGACGCTTTCCAGCTTAATAATATCTATACAATACCCAACTGATGAAGGCCAGTATGCTGAAAGCCTTCTTGACTACCCTATCTACATGTGAATACCACTTTCAAGGAACTATGTATCTGCACTCCTAGATCCCTCTGCTCTACAATACCTCCCAGGACCTTGCGATTCATTGTGAAGATCCTGCTCTGGTTTGACTCCCCAAAATGCAACTCCTTGTACTTATCTATATTCCATTAACCATTCCTAAATTCCATTAACCATTCCTCATTCCTCACTTATCTAAATTCCATTAACCATTCCTCAGTCCACTTGCCCAACTGATTAAGACTACTGTAATTTTTGATAACCATCTTCACTACCTATTATACCATAAAATTATACCATAAGATGATTTAAATGGCCATTAATTTACGGGAATTAAACACTAAATTCCTTCCATTTGGCCTATAAATTCATGACAATGACATTTAAAAATCATGTTATATTGTGAATTTTGTGTGTGTTATTTGAACACTTAGGCTATTTAAAAATGTTAACCTTTTCTTAAGAAATGGATAGATGGCTAGATCTAGTAATTGAGTTTTGTAATTAGCTACAATTAGGTAACTAACTAATTATATGCTTTAATTTCAGGTCATCCAAGTAAGATTGTTTCATATTTGTTTCAGAATGCTTCAATCTATAATATCTGAAACTGTTATTCAGTTCTCTTAATTCTTAAGAAAGTTATGGGCTTTTGACTGTCCTCGATCACAGCTTTTGAGTTAAGTCAATGGAAAAGCAATAGGGAACAAGATGCTAATTTCAGAGTATGAAAATGGCCATAACTCTTTTAATGCTGAAGATATGAAAGTGAATTAGGTGTCAAATTAAACTTCTTTGTATGCTTTATCTGATGGGATAAATTGCAGACTTGATTTTAAAAATCTCAAAATGTTGTAACATTTCTACCCAGTGGCGTCAAACACTCATCATATGTTAACACACTCATTCCTGGGATCATTCTTGTAAACCTCCTCTGGACCCTCTCCGCGGTCAGCACATCATCAGATATGGTGCCTAAAAGTGCTCACAAAACTCCAAATACGGCCTGATTAACGCTTTATAGAGCCTCAGCATTACATCCCTATTTTTGTATTCTAGCCCTCTTGAAATAAATGCTAGCACGCCGTCTGTCTCCGTTACTATCGATTTGTCTTGCAGATTAACATTTTGGGAATCCTGCACCAGCATTCCCAATTCCCTTTGCACCTCCGATTTCTGGATTGCCATATCTCAACTCAATTAGAAATTAGTCTGCACCTTTATTCCACCTACCAAAATGCATGAATCCACACTTTGCTACACTAGATTCCATCTGCCACTTCTCTGCCCACTCTCCCAACCTGTCCAAGTCTTTCTGCAAAGTCCCTGCTTTCACTGCACTACCTGCCCCTGCACCAATTATTTGTATCATCCGAAAACTTGGCCACAAAGCCTTCAATTCCCTCATCTAAATCATTAATATACAACGTGAAGATTAGCGGTCCCCAGCACCGAGCCCTGCGGAACTCTGCTAGTCACTGGCAGCCAACCAGAAGAAACCCCCTTTATTGCCTTCTGCTTTCCAGCCAACCTGCTATCCATGCTAATATCTGCCCTTTGATACCATGGCCTCACATCTTCCTTAGCAGCTTCCCGTATGGCACCTTATCAAAGGCTTTGTGCAAATCTAGATAAACAACATCCACTGACTCTCCTTTGTCTGTCCCACTATTTACTTCTAAGAATTCCAGCAGATTCGTCAAGTATGATCTCTCCTTCACAAAATGGTGTTGACTTCGGCCTATTTTACCGTGAACTTCTAAGTGCTCCGTAACTTTATAATGGACTCTAAAATATTACCAACCACAGAAGTCAGACTAACCGGCCTATAGTTCCCACTTCTCTGCTTTGCTCCCTTCTTGTCCAGCGGGTAATATTGACAGTTTTCCAATTGTCGGGAACCACTCCTGACACTAGTCATCCTGATATACCCAGTTCCATTCTCAGTGCACCCTTCTCTTCTACCCCACCCCAGCCTGCTTTCTTTTCGTTACCAATCCCCTATCCACTCCATCTGTCCATCACCCGCAGACAGACCCCACCGGGTGTCCACCCCTCCTGCTGTTCCCATCTGTCCACCTCACCTCTCTTATTTAGTTCAACCCCTTCAGTTCCTGTCAGTTTCCAACATCTGTAGCACTATCACCTCGCAGCGTCTGTCCACCCTCCACCCTCCCCTCCCTCACTTGACTCCATTGGCCAAACAACACCACCTCACTTCTATCCACCTACCGTTTTGCCAGCCCTTGCCTCATTGCATCCGCCACCCCCCCCCCCCCCCCCCCTCCGCTGTCAGTCCAGATGAATGGTCCCGATGCGAACTGTGGGCTGCCCATTTCTGATCCGTTGAGTCCTCCAGCACATTCCATCCCTCGCCTATTAAGGAGCGGTTGTGAATTACGTTGGGCGTGTTCGGAGAGGAAGTCGCCAACGTTCAGAGAAGGCGTCGTCCAGTGACACCGGGTGTGGTGGAGGAGGAAGGGTAGCGCTGCAATGCTCGGGTTACTGGAACGGGCACGGTTTCGGCCACGAGCCCGCCACGATGGGGTTGTGTGAGGTGCAGGAATCTATGTTACCTTCAACCCATCTTGTCCAGTCCCGCCCAAGGTGGTGACTTGTAATCCTGAAGCCAATTTTGTAATCCTGAAGCTTTATCCTGAAGCCAATTAAGCTACAAACCACGTATGCGATTCTTTGGGAGGAAACCGGAGCACCCGGAGGTAACCCACGCGGTCACGGGGAGAATGTACAAACTCCGTGCAGACAGCACCCGTAGCGCCACCGTCTCCCCTGCACCTTCCCTCGGGTAGTATCGGAGCCGATGGCCAACGATGTATTAATGGAGTGCAGTCACTGGCGCTGTGAGGGAAAAGAGGTAGTCAGCCCGTGCAGAGCAAGATCCCACAGGAGGCTGCCAGATAATCATCGGGTCATCTATTCTAGTGGTGTCGCGTACTCTGCTCCAGGACATGAGAGGCCACGGGCCTGCCCCTTCCCATTGTAAGATGGCACTGTGGAATATCTTGCATTCCTGTTAAACACCTCATTCCAATGAAACGTGGCTCTGCCGTAGACCAGGTACCAGGATTATTGAATATACACATCGACATTATACCTTTCAGCAGTCTTGTGTGTGTGTATAAGGAGGCATTGAATTTTGTCAGACTTCTAATATTTAGTCGTCAAGTAGCTTTGTTGGGCTTCACAGTCAGAATCGCGCTTATTTGCTGCTGGTATAGTTTCCTTATGTGTGAAAAGGTAACAATATTCTCTCGTCCTTATTATGGTACAGTTTAGCGTTTCTGCTATCACAGTGTGGCAATTAGCCATTGAAGAGAATGTAGATGACCCAAAGGTGACCTCCACTAATTAAAGTCCAATGTACCAATGCTGTCATTCCATCTTCCAGTCCTACGCTGTTGAGCTCAAATGCACCGTAAAATTTACACATATCACCATAAATCTTCACATTTCCAGAAAGTGATTCTCTCAGTAAGATTTACACACAGAATTTTAATAACTGTTAGTGCAGCCAAGGTTTATATTTTGACACTGAATAATCTTATAGACTGAAGGGTCCCAAACAAAAATACCGTTTGTTCATTCCCTCCACAGAGGATGCTGGACCGGTTGAGTTCCTCCAGCACTTTGTGTTTTGCTCAGAATCTCACAGAGGCTGGGTAGTAGAATGGAGGAGGGAGGAGGGAGGGGTGGGGGGGAGGGGAAGCGGCCATTCCGTCTATCCTCCCTGCTCCAGCTCTGGAAGGGCTCTTACCGCTCAGTGCTTTCTCCCCAGATCCTCACAGTTTCACAATTTTCCTTTCCACTATTTCTCCTTCGCCCCTGGAAGTCCCTCTTCAATCTGCTCCCACTTCAGAATCAAAGGACGTTCTTTCAGGAAGGAGATGAGGAGATATTTCTTTAGTCAGAGGGTGGCGAATCTGTGGAATTCTTTGCCACCGAAGACTATGGAGGCCGCCAGTGGATATTTCTTAGGCAGAGCGAGATAGATTCTTGATTAGCGCAGGTATCAGAGGTTATGGGGAGAAGGCAAGAGAATGCGGTTTGGAGGGTGAGATGGATCAGCCGTGATTGAATAGCGGAGTAGACTTGATGGGCCATATGGCCTAATTCTACTCCTATTCCTTATGACATTATGCCCTTTGTGGCTTCGAATTTTCCACAGTCCCCTTTGGAGTGAAGTTCCTACCGCCGTTTCCCGGGTGCTTCCCAACCCAGATGAATTGTGACTGTTCCCACCGGATTCACACGTTGCTCGGGCTTCCTAGCCCACTCTGGAGCAAGGAGGCACCGCTGACCTTTCTACCAGGCTTGGAAGAAGAAAGGAAATCTTCGCTGCACGGTGTCGCAATTGACCGTGGCTGAACTGCCCGGCGCTCCATTCGCTGCCCGCTCTGAGAAAAGTTATCGGCATTGAGGAAGGTTCGCGATTGAGTTGAACGGCCGCCGACAGCGATGAGTCCAATGGGGAATTCCGGGGAAACCTTCCTTTGGAGACCAGAGAGAATCATGGCGATACAGGACAGAAACGCGCCTTTCTACCCACCGAGTGCGTGCCGTTTCTCGCTACCACCCATTTACACTACTCCTTATTCTTCTCCCCATGTTTCCATTAACCTTTCCCTCCTCACCTACACAATAAGGGCTGGTTACAGTGGCCAATCGCCCTGGGCTGTTGGGAGGAAATTAACCGCCTCCCGCTGCCCCACCCGGATTCCTGTCACGCAAACACACCGGCACCAACCATCTGACACACGCTTCTGGAGAGCTGTCACTGCGGAGGCGGGAGGTGCCCTTTGCCAAGTACAAGCAGTGATTTTGCCATGTTGGAATCACACATGGGTTCTGGTAGAAACATTCACGCCCCAGGGAACCGCGGCTCCAACGCTTGTTTCCTGGTGCTGATGTTGTGGTTCCTGTCCCCCACCCTTCCATCCCACCCTGGCTAGGCCAGAGCAGAGAGGTGCACCAGCCACTGATTGAACTGACCACTCCGCTCTCCCCCTGCAGGTTCAAATGTACCTGATGCAGTAAAGCGTCAGCGAGCGCAAAACCCAGAGCAACGCATGGGAAATATGCTGTAACCATGGGGACAACAGTCCGGAGAAACGTCAACACTCCACAATATATCACTGAGTTTTTTGTATAAACAAAATTCAGAGTCAAGTGTGAACATGTAGTGAATAAATGCAGGCGGTGGATTGGAAACTCCCATTTCCACACAAGGCACCACCTGCTGTCCAACTGATATCACTTATAGAGCCACAGAGTATAGAGGCATACAGCGTGGAAACAGGTCCTTCGACCTAACGTGCTCACGTCAATAACGCGCCCCATCTACAGTAGCCCTACCAGTCCTCGTTGGGCCCACATCCCTCTCTAAACCTATTATATCCATGTGCCTGTCTAAATGGTTCTTAAACGTTGCGATAGTACCTACCAAAGATCATACAGCGGATCTATGATCTTTGGTACCTGCCACCTCCCACCTGTCATCTTTGTGATCATATGCCTGGACAGGGAGACAGACAGGCTTGGGTCCCTGGGACAGGTCCCCGCTTCTGCTCCGGGACTGGCGCCGTTTGTACCAACTATGTTCGCAAATTAGTCTATCAGGATCTAGTCATTGACCGCAAGGCCAGCATTTATTGCCCTTCCCGAAATGCGCTTAAATCGCGGTATTTAGTCACTTAGTCCGGTGCTAGTGAAAGAGCCCCCTCCACGTTAGGGTGTTAGAGAGTATTTCCAAATCAGGTGAACCAGGACAAGGGGTGAACCTTTAAGACCGAGATAGTGGTAGAACTCTGCCACAGAGGGTAGTTGGTGGCTAAGAGAAGGCAGGTACGGGTACTACTGCAGGCTCGAAGCCTGAATGGCTGATGTTAAAAACAAAAAAAAGTGCTGGAGTAACTCAGCGGGTCAGGCAGCATCATTGGAGAACATAGATAGGCGACGTTTCGGGTCGAGTCCCTTCTGCGCGCAAATGGTATTCCTTTGTGACTTTGCCCTTTCTGATAGTGGAAGTCGTAGCTTGGGAGTGGCGTGGGCGAGTAATTGCGAGAGTGGCGTGGGCGAGTAACTGCAGTGAATGTTGTGGATGGCGCACACTGCAGCCTCCTTGCAGTGTGCGCCATCGGTGGCAGAGGGAGGCTTTTGAAGGTGGTGGGTGGGTTGGTAATCGAGCCCGCTGCTTTGTGGTGGTCGGAGACAACAAACAACACGCGCCGAATATAAGACGCCGCAACGGTGCGCCGACAACCACCCCGAGTGGTTTTATCCTCCCACCTTGGCTGCTTTATTCTCCAGTCCTCGGTGTGCCACCATGCATCCCACCGCTTTCTTAACCTGGGCCCGGAGCTTGTCGTTCTGGCGGGGTGCTGCAGCTGTAACCTAGAGATCGCGGGCTTGAGCCAAAGTGCTTGCCCAGACAACTGACCGCCAGCACGGAGCACAGGGATGGAACTAACCATGGAATGACAACCAATAGTAACAAAATATTCTGCCTGAAAAGTCAGAATTGCTGAGAGGTTAAGTCTTTAGCAGCTTGGGAGAGTTATAACTGGAAAAACATACAACAGTACAGCACAGGAAGAGCACAACATCCGAGGATGTACACGCCACTGGAGATAAATGTGGCCACTGTGGACAGGGTGAGCTGCTTTAAATACCTGGGAGTCCACATCACAGAGGATCTGATTTGGACATCACACACTGCCACACTGGTGAGTAAGGCAAGGCAGTGCCTTTACCACCTCAGGCAGCTGAGGAAATTCAGAGTCTCTCCGAGGATCCTTCAGTGCTTCTATTCTATGTCCAGCAACATCACAATCTGGTTTGGGAACTGCTCTGCCCAGAACAACAAGGCTCTGCAGAGAGTAGTGCATTTGGCCAAACGCACTATAGGGACTACACCACCCCCCCCCCCCCCCCCCCCCCCCCCCCACTGCAGGAACTATACATCAGATGGTGCAGATCCAAAGCCAACAACATTATGGGGGATCCCTACCACTCCAGCAACAGACTGTTCCAGCTGCTACGGTCAGGCAAACGCCTCCGCTGTCATGCTGTGAAAACAGAGAGGATGAGACGGAGTTTCTTCCCACAGGCCATCAGCACTGTAAACTCTTATCTCACCAGGGATTAATTTACTGTACTAATTTACTGTTGTGTCGTGTCTTTTTTAAATTGCTGGTTTTTTTCTAACATGTAAATACTGATTCTGTTCTATTCTGTTCTGTAGTTTTTTGCACAATCCGCAGGCATTGCCACTTTCATTTCCCTGCACATCTTGTATGTGTATGTGACAAATAAACTTGACTTGACTTCGCCCCCACAATGTTTGTGCTGAACATGATGCCAAGCCTATCCATATCCCTGTATTCCCTGCATTTCCATGTGCATAACCAAAAACCTCTAAACACCACCATCGTCTCTGCCTCCACCACCACCCCTTACAATGCATTGCCGGTCCCCACTATTCTCAATGTAAAATCCTTGCCTGTCCATCATATCATATATCTATCTATCATCTATCTATCTCAGTGGTTCTTAACCTGGGGGTTGTGATCCCTTGGGGGTCGTTTGGGTTTTTCTGGGGGTCATGAAGGGGTTGTAAATAGCATCAATTTGTTGAGCCCATTTTTAGGAACCTAACAAAGGTACATACCACACACCGTATTTTGTCCTCGAATGTACATACGTATACACAGGGCCTATGAGAGGGGGGTGCAGGGGGTACATCATACCCAGGCCCGGAGTCCAAAAGTGGGCCAGGGAGCTGAAGGAGGGGGTGGTAATTTCCTGTATGGGTCTTCCCTGTAGGAGGAGGGGGGCACTATGACCCAGCAGAATCATCAGTACTGATGGGTCTTACCTGTAGGAGGAGGGGGGGGGGGGGACACTAGGACCCAACAGAGTCATCAGTACTGATGGGTCTTACCTGTAGGAGGAGCGAGGGGGGGGTACACTAGGACCCAGCAGAGTCATCAGTAACTGATGGGTCTTACCTGTAGGAGGAGGGGGAGGGTGGGGGCACTAGGACCCAGCAGAATCATCAGTACTGATGGGTCTTACCTGTAGGAGGAGGGAGGGGGGGGGGGAACACTAGGACCCAGCAGAGTCATCAGTACTGATGGTCTTAACCTGTAGGAGGAGGGGGGGGGGCACTAGGACCCAGCAGGGTCATCAGTACTGATGGGTCTTACCTGTAGGAGGAGGGGGGGGGGGGCACTAGGACCCAGCAGAGTCATCAGTACTGATGGGTCTTACCTGTAGGAGGAGGGGGGGGGGGCACTAGGACCCAGCAGAGTCATCAGTACTGATGGGTCTTACCTGTAGGAGGAGGGGGGGGGGGGCACTAGGACCCAGCAGAGTCATCAGTACTGATGGGTCTTACCTGTGGGAGGAGGGGGGGCACTAGGACCCAGCAGAGTCATCAGTACTGATGGGTCTTACCTGTGGGAGAAGGGGGGGGGGGGCACTAGACCCAGCAGAGTCATCAGTACTGATGGGTCTTACCTGTGGGAGAAGGGGGGCACTCGGACCCAGCAGAGTCATCAGTACTGATGGGTCTTGCCTGTAGGAGGAGGAAATGGAGGGGGGAGGGGGGGCACTAGGACCCAGCAGTCAGACCACGTGCTGTCTACATGGTGGATGTTGTGGGCCTGGTGCTGAGCCGGGAACTCTGGTGAGGTGACGGCTCTGGCCCACTGGTGGCCGGTGGAGAGGCGAGGGTCGGGTCGGCGGAGTCGCTGGTGGAGGCCCGTGGGGAGCTGGAGTAGAGATACGGGCAGCTGCGTCGGTGGCCCCGGAGAGACAGTGAAGGTGGGCCCGGGGAGGTAGTGAGAGTCGCCAGCTGCGGCTGTGGCAGTGGTCTGGGCCTGGGTTTGGGTGTGACAGTGAGTGTGAGTGGGTCAGTGGGTGTGTGTGTGAGTGGGTGTGAGTGCGAGTGGGTGTCGGTGGGTGTGAGTGGGTGTGTGAGTGGGGTGCGTGGGTGAGTGGGCGTGTGTGAGTCGGCGTGTGTGAGTGTGGTGAGTGTGTGAGTGGGCGTGTGTGAGTGGGGCGTGTGAGTGGGCGTGTGTGAGTGGGCGTGTGTGAGTGGGTGTGATGGGTGGGCATGTGTGAGCGTGTGTGTGGGCGTGAGTGGGCGTGCGTGAAGTGGGTGTGTGTGAGTCGGTGGGTGTGAGTGGGTGTGTGAGTGGCGTGGGTGTGGGCGTGTGTCAGTGGGCGTGTGGGGTGGGCGTGTGTGGGTGAGCGTGTGTGGTGTGGGCGTGTGTGAGTGGGTGTCGGTGGGTGTGGTGAGTCGTGGGTGTGAGTGGGTGTGTGAGTGGGCTGTGTGAGTGGGCATGTGTGAGTCGGGTGGGTGTGAGTGGGTGTGTGCGTGTGTGAGTGGGCGTGTGTGGGTGGCGTGTGTGAGGTGGGCGTGTGTGGGTGGGCGTGTGTGGGGTGGTGGCGTGTGTGGTGGGCGTGTGTGGGTGGGCGTGTGTGGGTGGGCGTGTGTGGGTGGGCGTGTGTGAGTGGGCGTGTGTGAGTGGGCGTGTGTGGGTGGGCGTGTGTGAGTGGGCGCGTGTGTTAGTGGGCGTGTGTGAGTGGGCGTGTGTGAGTGGGCGTGTGTGAGTGGGTGTGGGTGAGGGTGTATGTGGGTGTATGTGAGTAGGTGAGTAAGTGTGTGTCTGAGTGTGTGTGTAGTGGGAGGGTGAATTTTGTAAATGCAGCTAAAACCATTAGATCTGTTGAACTTGTTGAACAGATCTAATGGATCTGAGTATATACTTGGTGACCTGTTTCCAAATGTTTGTGTTTGCTTAAGAATACTATTAACAATTCCAGCAACAGTAGCTTCTGCAGAGAGGTCATTTAGCAAACTCAAGCTTATTAAGAATTATTTAAGGTCTACGATGTCTCGGGAACGTCTTGTTGATTTGGCGAGGCTAAATATTCAAAGTCAGTCAATTTTATTCGTCACATGCACCCGAAGGTGCAGTGAAATGAATTTGCCAGCAGCGATGCATTTAAAATAACACACAATACACAATAAAATTTAACACAAACATCCACTACAGCATTCTTCACTGTGGTGGAAGGCAACAAGGTTCAGCCAGTCCTCCTCCTTTAAAAAGCCAGAGAAGAGCTCCTTCGTGAAGATGCGCAGCTCAAGAGTGATTTCATGGAACAAGAGCTCACCACATTTTCAATCAATCAATCGAAGACTTTTATGTCATTCAAACATACACCAACAAATGCAAGTCTGAACGTAATTTTGTTGCATCTGGCTCATCTGGCAACATAAAATAACAATTTTGGCTGAAAGTGAAGGTATGTCCTGTTCTTTCGAAGAGCGCCCTGACCCTATTGGTCCAGTCCCCCTCAACTTATCGCTGTGAGGTTGGATTCTCAGCCATGGAACTCTAAAAACGAAGGTACGCAATAGGCTTGTGATCGACGCTGGCATGAGGTGCTGCGTGTCGAGCATTCGTCCTCGTTTTGATTGCCTGATGGCTGCAAAGCAATTTCAGCCATCCCATTGAATGAGCATTGGCAGACATGTTTTAATAAATCGGGCTGGTTTTATTTCAAGTTTTGTTTCGGGGATCACGGTACTGACCAAGAATGTCTGAAGGGGCCGTGGGGCCAAAAAGTTTAAGAACCACTGATCTATCTTCTATCTATCTATCTATCTTCTTTCTATACATAACTAAAACTGGGGAGACTTTAAACTAAAAAGGCTGGGGACATGGACTCGGGTAGAGGGGGCTAGGGGACGGGGTGTGGGGCAAGAGGCAGAGAAGGGAAGCACTCGGACCCAAAATGTAGGCGAGAAAGAGGAAAAAGATAATAGAAAGAGAATAAGGGATGGTGGGTTTCTAAAATGTGTATATTTTAATGCTAGGAGCATTGTAAGAAAGGTGGATGAACTTAGAGCCTGGATTGACACCTGGAAATATGATGTTGTGGCAATCAGTGAAACATGGTTGCAGGAGGGCTGTGATTGGAAAATTAAATATTCCAGGATTTTGTTGCTTCAGGTGTGATAGCAATTGGAGGGACCAGAGGTGGAGGTGTTTTGCATTGCTTGTCAGAGAGGATATTACAGCGGTGCTTTGGTATGATAGATTAGAGGGCTCGTCTAGGGAGGCTATTTGAGTGGAACTGAAAAGTGGGAACGGTGTCGCAACACTTTTAGGGGTGTATTATAGCGCCAAATGGGGAGCGAGAATTGGAAGAACAAATATGTAAGGAGATAGCAGATATTAGTAGTAAGCACAAGGTAGTGATTGTGGGAGATTTCAATTTTCCAAAAATAGACTGGGAAACACTTTCTGTAAATGGGCTGGATGGTTTGGAGTTTGTAAAATGTGTGCAGGATAGTTTTTTGCAGCAGTACATAGAGGTATCGACCAGGGAAGGGGCAGTGCTGGACCTCCTGTTAGGAAATGAGGCAGGTCAGGTGACGGATGTATGCGTTGGTGAGCACTTTGGGACCAGTGATCACAATACCATTAGTTTCAATATAATTATGGAGAGTCAGAACTGGACCTAGGGTGGAGATTTTTGATTGGAGAAAGGCTAACTTTGAGTGAATCCGTAAGGATTTAAAAGGAGTGAATTGGGGCACTTTGTTTTATGGGAAGGATGTAGAAGAGAAATGGAGGACATTTAAAGGGGAAATTGTTAGAGTACAGAATCTTTATGTCCCTGTTAGGTTGAAAGGAAATAGTAAAAATTGGAAAGAGCCACGGTTTTCAAGGAAATTGGACACTTAAAAGAGAGATATCTACAATAATTATAGGAGGCATGGAGTAAATGAGGTGCTAGAGGAGTATAAAGAATGAAAAAATAATCTTAAGAAAGACATTAGGAAGGCTAAAAGAAGATATGAGGTTGCTTTGGCAAGAAAGGTGAAAGTAAATCCAAAGGGTTTCTACAGCTATATTAATAGCAAAAGGATAACGAGGGATAAAATTGGACCATTAGAGCCAGAATGGACAGCTATCTGCAGAGCCAAAAGAGATGGGGGAGATATTGAACAATTTATTTTCTTTGGTATTCACCAAGGAGAAGGATATTGAACTCTGTGAGGTAAGGGAAAAAAAGTAGAGTAGCTATGGAAACTATGAGATTCAAAGAGGAGGAAGTACTGACACTTTTGAAAAATGTAAAAGTGGATAAGTCTCCAGGTCCTGACAGGATATTCCCTCGGACATTGAGGGAAGTTAGTGTAGAAATATCAGGAGCTATGACAGAAATATTTCAAATGTCATTAGAAACGGGAATAGTGCCGGAGGATTGGCGTACTGCGCATGTTGTTCCATTGTTTAAAAAGGGTTCAAAAAATAAACCTAGCAATTATAGACCTGTTAGTTTGACGTCAGTGGTGGGCAAATTAATGGAAAGGATACTTAGAGATAATATATATAAGCATCTGGATAAACAGGGTCTGATCAGGAACAGTCCAACAAGGATTTGTGCCTGGAAGGTCATGTTTGACAAACCTTCTTGAATTTTTGAAGCGGTTACTAGGGAAATTGATGAGGTAAAGCAGTGGATGTTGTCTATATGGATTTCAGTAAGGCCTTTGACAAGGTTCCCCATGGAAGGTTGGTTAAGAAGGTTCAATCTTTGGGTGTTAATGGCGGAGTAGCAAGATGGATTCAACAGTGGCTGAATGGGAGATGTCAGAGAGTAATGGTGGATGGCCTTTTGTCAAGGTTGGAAGCTGGTGACCAGTGGGGTGCCTCAGGGATCTGTGTTGGGTCCACTGTTGTTTGTCATGTACAACAATGATCGGGATGATGGGGTGGAAAATTGGATAAGTAAGTATGCAGATGATACTAAGATAGGTGGTGTTGTGGATAAAGAAGTAGGTTTTCAAAGTCTACAGAGAGATTTGGGCCATTTGGAAAAGTGGGCTGAAAGATGGCAGATGGAGTTTAATGCTGATAAGTGTGAAGTGCTACATCTTGGCAGGACAAATCAAAATAGGACGTACATGGTAAATGGTAGGGAATTGAGGAATGCTGTGGAACAGAGGGATCTAGGAATAACTGTGCATAGTTCCCTGAAGGTGGAATCGCATGTAGATAGGGTGGTAAAGAAAGCCTTTGGTGTGCTGGCCTTTATAAATCAGAGCATTGAATATAGGAGTAGGGAAGTAATGTTAAAATTGTACAAGGCATTGGTAAGACCAATTCTGGAGTATGGTGTACAATTTTGGTCGCCTAATTATAGGAAGGATGTCAACAAAATAGAGAGAGTACAGAGGAGATTCACTAGAATGTTGCCTGGGTTCCAGCAACTATGTTACAGAGAAAGGTTGAACAAGTTAGGTCTTTATTATTTGGAGCGCAGAAGGTTAAGGGGGGACTTGATTGAGGTCTTTAAAATGATGAAAGGGATAGACAGAGTTGACGTGGATAAGCTTTTCCCATAGAGGGTAGGGAAGATTCAAACAAGAGGGCATGCCATGTGAATTAAGGGACAGGTGTTTAGGGGTAACGTGAGGGGGAACTTCTTTACTCACAGAGTGGTGGCTGTGTGGAATGAGCTTCCAGCAGAAGTGGTGGAGGCAGGATCGATTTTACCATTTAAAAGTAAAGAGGATAGGTATATGGACGGGAAGGGAATGGAGGGGTATGGTCTGAGTGCAGGTAGATGGGACTAGGGGAAAACAAACGATCGGCACCGACTGGAAGGGCCGAGAGGGCCTGTTTCCGTGCTGTAATTGTTATATGGTTAAAACTGATCTTGTTATCTTCCGGTTTCTCTTTCTATTTGGGCCAAAACGGTTCGCATAGTGCTATGATTTTTCACCAGTGCACTCACCGTTCTCCTATGCTGTGATTGTACCAAGTTTTGTTCAGATCGGTTGAATGTCCTAAAAGTTAGTGAGTTTTAAAAAATCTTAAAAATGTGTTTAGATCGATCACTTCTCCTGCTGTTCAGCAGTGCATGGATTAGTCTCTTCCCCTGTCACTTACCAGGTCCATCCGCCCCTTGTTAGGCCATCGCGTCTTTACTGGAGCTGAGCTGAGCTGGCCAGCAGAGGTTTCCAACCGGACACAATTTTCGGAGGGACCCGAAGTAGCCCAGCCCCAAGCAGCCCAGCCCCGAGCAGCCCAGCGTCAGAGATCCTGCCCAGCCCAGCTCAGCATGGGAGACCCAGCCCGGCCCAGAGTCGGAGACCCAGCCCGGCCCAACGTCGGAGACCCTGCCCAGCCCAGCCCAGCGTCAGAGACCCAGCCCAGCCCAGCGTCAGAGACCCAGCCCAGCCCAGCCCAGCCCAGCGTCGGAGACCCAGCCCTGCCCAGCCCAGACCAGCGTCGGAGACCCTGCCCAGCCCAGCCCAGCCCAGCGTCGGAGACCCTGCCCAGCCCAGCCCAGCGTCAGAGACCCAGCCCAGCCCAGCCCAGCCCAGTGTCGGAGACCCAGCCCAGCCCAGCGTCGGAGACCCAGCCCAGCCCAGCCCAGCCCAGCGTCGGAGACCCTGCCCAGCCCAGCGTCAGAGACCCAGCCCAGCCCAGTGTCGGAGACCCAGCCCAGCCCAGCGTCGGAGACCCTGCCCAGCCCAGCCCAGTGTCGGAGACCCAGCCCAGCGTCGGAGACCCTGCCCAGCGCAGCCCAGCGTCGGAGACCCTGCCCAGCCCGGAGTCGGAGATGTTGCTGATGTCGCCAAATGGAAAGCGGAGACTCTGATCCCAGCAGAGGTGAACGACCAGCGACCAGTGACCAGCTCCCACTGTGAGTCCCCATCGCACCGCCAATTCCACCCAATACCCCTCTGGTTCCCCTCGCTGGCTCTTCCCCCTCCCCGATGATACCCCACTCTCACCCATGGCTCTTCCCCGTCTTTTCTCCGAGCTCACTACCCCCTCTCCCCCTGCCCACACACCCCCTCTCCCCCACACACCCACAAACCCCTCTCCCCCACAACACCCCCACACACACCCTCCCCCCACAACTCCCCCATCCACCCACACAACCCTTCTTCCCCACCCACACACCCCTTCCGCGCCCACACCCCCCCTTTAAAAAAGCTTTAAAATATGCAAACTTTCACAAGATTTTTACATATTCTGATTCACATTTTTCCCCTCGAGGCAAAGATCACTTTCACTGAACATTTTATGCTTTATTTCTCGACATTACTGATTCATTGTCTTGAATTTCAAAACGACCAGCTTCAAATGATGACGTCACAATGGCTAAGCTAGAGGGGGGGAGGGTGACTTGCTGTTGCAACACGCAGGGCAAGTGCACTTGGAATTTTCTGACGTCACAATGGCTCGAGGAGGAGGGCGAATTGCTATTGCAACATGTAGGGCAAGTGCGATTGGAATTTTTTCAAAGATCACTGCTGAGGAAGGCAAGGGGAGTGTTGGAATCTTACATTCAGGAACGGCTTCAGTTGGAGGACCACAGAAAGAAACGAAAATAGGGTGCTGCTGAGCCTGCACCGCCAATTCAATATGATCATGGCTGATTCTCCAGTAAACTTTCCTCCCCTCCCCACTTATATAGCTATGCTCTCTCGCGTAGGACCTGGAAACCTCATCTAGCAAACTTCCTCTGCACCATCTCCAAACCTTCCACATCTTTCCTGCAATAGGACAACGAGAACTGCACCACGCAGCACTCAAAATGCGGCCTAACTAAAGTCTTATAGAGCTGCATCATGTACTCAGTGACCCTGATAATGAAGGCAAGCATACCTTATGCCTTCTTTAACACCCTTTCTACTTGTGGTGCCACGTTTAGTGAGCTATGAACTTGGACTCCCTCTGTATATCAACTGTCTTTGCCATTAACTGTGGAGGATATGTTTCACAACTTTGGGACTGCTGAGAGCTCAAGGCCAGGGTGTAATCATAATGAGCACTTTTAATAAACAGTTGTTATTTTGGTAACAATGACAATGAGGGGCAGGACGGGATCATTCTCACTGGTCAGACGTCAGTTTCATAGTATCAGCTGGAGGCTGCCGCTGAATGTCGATCTGGAATGTGTGGCCATGTCACTAGAGTGGGCAAGGGGGTGTTAGTCCCAGCGCCAGTTCAGCTGTGAATAACCAAACCAAACTTAATCAGAGCCAGAATGGAAGGAACCCCCAGAATTTTGGGTGTCATGGTGGTGCAGCGGTAGAGTTGCTTCCTTACAGCGCTTGCAGAACCAGAGACCTGGGTTCGATCCCCACTGCGGGTGCTGTTTAACGGAGTTTGTACAATCTCCCCTTTACCTGCGTGGGTTTACTCCCACACTCCAAAGACACACTGGTATGTAGGTAAATTGGCTTGGTAAATGTAAAAAAATGTTCCTAGTGTGTGTAGGATAGTGTTAATATGCACGGATTGCTAATCGGCGTGGGCCAAAGGGTCTGTTTCTGCGCTGTATCTTTGAACTAAACTAATTGCAATGGCAGAGTATACCTAATGGGCCGAATATATTAATTATGCTCCTATAACTTATGAACATGACTGACCCACTCATACAACCGAGCACCACTTCCCCTGCCCAATTCTCAGCTGTCTGACAACATTCTGTGCCTTGGCAATATGGTAACTGATATACAGTCACACCATAGGCAAGAGCATGAGTCAAATGGGGAAATGCCTGATTGAATTTCCAGAGTGATGTTCAACCTGGGTGTATCATATCTCATTCCAGGGTTAGCATTTTATTTGTTGCTTGGCACTGAAATAAATAATTCTTGTACTTGTCGTGTATCAATCAGTACCTTGGGGAAAATAATTCTAGTTCAATCAGGACAATAATCATTTGTGTAATCATTTGGGACAATTTGAACTCCATGAAAAGGAGCAGCAAGTAAATACAGCCTTCATTGCAGCTGCTGAAGCCTCTTTCACCAGGACCCTGTGTCACACAGGTTCACCAGTCTTGGGATGAGAAGGAAAGACTGCTCCATGCTTCCTGCAATGAGCAGTGTTCTTCTGGACCTGTCCAAGAGTCTGGGATGGATGGATATGGCAGGCCTTGGAGTCTGGTCCATTGGGTGTTGGACAGTAGAAGAGCGGGGAGTCTTGCTTAAAACAGTTCTTTGCTCAGAGATTTGGAAACCTCTGTCTTTCTCTATCCCGGAGAGAAGTAGATGTTCAGATGCAGGGAACCTCCAGACCAAGGCTCCAACGGGTTATTGAACATTGCGATAATGAGAGAATGTGGGGATTGGTAGGAAAGCAGTTTCAAGCTATGACATTGAATGGCAGGTTGCTCAAGATACTGAATGGCTTCCGTCTGTTTTTGTTTCTGAATTATGTGATGTACTAACCAATACCAGGCCTTGAAAATATTATTCAGTGTTCCTTCAGCTGGTGAAAATATTTGTTCCACTGTACCTTAAAATACAAGGAGAATGTTTTTTCACTAAACAGCTCAAACAGCAATGAACACAGTACAGAAGTACATGAGCTGATGCAGTTATTCACTGTATGTTGTTGGTAATGAGGGAGAACGTGAGCAAGGTACCAGTGCTGTAATATTCCTTGTGGCCGCTGTTAATTTTCGAGGGTTCCTCAAGACTTTCAACACAGATGCTAATAATTTGTTTCAACTTGAGAGCTTTTGATGGCAATATTAAAATACATGATAATCATAATCAATTAATAACATCCTGTATTTAATTCTCACATTCCCAGTGAGTTCAATAATTGTCATCTCAGTTTGCTTTCAGAATACACATTGTGATTATCTATCATGGCCAGAGCACTGTCTTTAAGTGCTGCAGTATTTAATGATGCCCTGGTAGAATGAACATCAATGTTTCCTTGCAATGATGAGTTAATTTTATTACTATATTACATAGAAAGAAACATAGCATAGAAATATCACAAAGCCTGCACCGCCATTCAATATGAAGGACTTCCCGTACCTGGTGCAGCCACTAACTTCTTAAAATATAGCATAACTGGCCTCAGTGGCAAGATGCAGCCTCTGAATAGGTATGTTACCCCTTAATACTTACCTCCAAATTCCAGCGATGCTTTCTTCATAAGCAGTTCTGCCACTTCTCTGCAGTAATGTCATGGAGACCAAAACTGCACGCAATACTCCAGGTGTGGTCAACTTTGGTAGAACCTCCCTGCCTTCTCAAATCCTTTTGAGGGCACTGCTACCTGATGCTGAAAAATCGTTCAGACTTTCTTTCTCGGAAGTTTACTCAAGCCTAAAAATCGCAGGACAATTTAATCACTGGAGTAAAATAAAAAAGTCCCGTACTTCTAACGCCGTCTAACTCTTATGCCGTCAACGGGACAGACCTCACGTAGGGGACAAAACGTAAGGTAAGTCATTTATTTTACATATCAACTTGCTTCTTAGGATGACTTTAATCCAAATTTCATTGGCGAAAATGTGATTATGGCCCTATACGAACCGGCAGTATTTTACCTGCAGATATGGGATTCAAATTCACTGCAACCGCAACGTTCCAATCGATCGCGTTCCACAAAAACCCACTCGCAAGATGATTTAAATGGCCATTAATTTACGGGAATTAAACATTAAATTCCTTCCATTTGGCCTATAAATTCATGACAATGACATTTAAAAATCATGTTATATTGTGAATTCTAGTGTGAATGTTATTTGGACACTTAGGCTATTAAAAATGTTAATCTTTTCTTAAGAAATGGATAGATGTTTAGATCTAGTAATTGAATTTTGTAATTAGCTACAATTAGGTAACTAACTAATTATGTGCTTTAATTTCAGGTCATCCAAGTAAGATTGTTTCATATTTGATTCAGAATGCTTCACTCTATAATAATTGAAAATTTCTTTCAGTCCTCTGAATTTTTAAGAAAGCTATGGGATTTTTTGACAGTCCTCGTTCACAGCTTTTGTGTTAAGTCAATGGAAAAACAATAGGGAACAAGATGCTAAATTCCGAGTATGAAAATGGCCATAACTATTTTAATACCGAAGATATGAAAGTGAATTAGGTGTCAAACTAAATTTATTTTCATGCTTTATCTAATGGGATAAATTGCAGACTTGATTTTTTAAATCTCAAAATTGTGTAACATTGCTACTCAAAAATATGCATGGCAAGATTCCACTAATTGCAGTGTGATGTACGCGACTGAACTGTTTCGGCTGCTGGCTGGGAAGGGATGTTAACCAGCTGTCTGCACACTGACGGGTGGATGGCTCCGATTTTCAAGGCCTGAGGTCCTGCCTCAGCCACCCTCTCCTCTACACTCTTCTTGACTCCTTGGCCTTACTTCCCCTCTGTTTGCACACTGCTTTACTAGGCCTTGCCCCTGGTGCAAACCAATGTTTCATGCTCCGCCCCCCCCCCCCCCCCCCCCACCCCACCTCCCGGCAACCATGGCTTGTAGGCTCCTCACAGTTTTTTTCCACAGCTTCATTGGTGATGCTGTGAGATTGAGTGGAGAGTATCCCAGACTCCCAACATTGTGTGATAATCATATTTTGTACCAAAATGGCAGGAATGAGGTCCAGGTCAGAGTCCTTGGGGATTTCTCAGCTCCCAATTGACACTGCAGATACACAACACACAATGTAGGGGGCAGGATAGAGGCACTGTCAGAGGTGCCATGTTTGTTAAAAGACCAGTATTCACTCTCGGTGGGCAAAAAAAATGCAGTCTTCCATTACAAAAGAAAGTAGCACGTTTTCCACAATGTCCTGGCCAGTATTTATTTCTCAAACAACAGTAAAATTACAGATTGCCAGGTCATTGCCACGTTATTCTGCAGAATGCTTCTGGGCACATTTTGGGTGCAGCACTTCCCACATTAGTACAATGATGGCATTCCAAACTAATTTTCACTGGATCACTTGAAAGGGTTGCAAAAGATGCTTTGGAATTGCAAGTCTTCTGTGCCTGCTGACTGTTGCAGAACTGGATGATGCAGTATATCAGATTAATAATATTTATACAGTTTAATTTAATATGGAAGATGAGCACCTGTGTAAATATCTCAACAGTTTGCAAAGATAAATATAATAATATATTTGAAATCTAGAAAAACCAAGAGACATTTAAACAGAGCTCTGGAGATAACTGTCAATTAATGGCTTTGAGCAATGGGTGCAGAGGGTCAATAACCCTCACCACTCTATAATAACAAACAGCTGGTGGATGGGGGTGTTATGTCAGAATCCGGGAAAACTACTGCAGCTTTCACTGAATGATTGCAAGCATGAAAAGCATTTGTATGGACCTGATTTGGGGCGCGAACATTGACCGCCATTAACCACACCTGCTGCCTCCCATATTCCTTTGTAACAGACTCTGCTGCCTACCATCTATCGGGAACACAGCGAGTGTCTGTGAATTGGACATTGCCTGCACCAACGGGTCTCTGTGCTGTGGAAGTAGAGTCTGATCCACTCACAAGCACACAAGATTTGAATATGCTGGACCTATGGACAATTAATGAGTGGTATTGATCGGGTCTTGTCACAACTGGCGGGTCACAAGAAACGTCAGATTCATAATAAAATGTGCAACTATTACCCTCCCACCGCTTCATTTCCTCCCCCCTTCCCGTAAATGTTCCCTGGGTGCCTATAGATAGGACCTTTGATGCAGTGAAGCATCCTCAGGCACTGTAGAAGCAAGGTACTGCTGATGCTGGTTTACAAAAAGACAAAAAGTGCAGAAGTAACTTAGCAGATCAGGCAACATTTCTGGAGAACATGGATAGATTATGTTTTTGGTTGAGACCCTTGTTCAGACTGATTGTGCGGGGGGGGGTGGGGGGAGGGGAAGAAGCCCAGGAGAAGGCAAGTGATTAGTGGATACTGGTGCGTGGGGGGGGGGGGGGGGGGGTGGGGGGGGGGGGGGGGTGAGAGGCAGATAACCATACAACCATATAACAATTACAGCACGGAAACAGGCCCTCTCGGCCCTTCCAGTCCGTGCCGACCATTTGTTTTCCCCTAGTCCCATCTACCTGCACTCAGACCATACCCCTCCATTCCCTTCACGTCCATATACCTATCCACTTTACTTTTAAATGTTAAAATCGATCCTGCCTCCACCACTTCAGATGGTTGGACAAAGGCCAGATATTAAAAGGCAGGATGTGTGAGACAAAGGGATGGAAACGTTGCAAACTGTGAAGCTAGAGGAAGGAATGTAGGTGCAAGGAGATGGGAATGGCGAAATAGTTGTGAGCCTAGGTGGGGCACAGGGGAGAGCAGAGGTTTATAGTTACCTAAAATTGGAGACTTCAATGTTCTCAAGGTACTGTACGAATGTGATTAAATGTAATTAGACACCAAAACTCCTGGAGAGAGAACAGGACCATGGGCAAATAAATCATTTGAGAGGGAAGTTTAAGGAACAGCATGAAAGAGCAGAGACAATAGACAATAGGTGCAGGAGTAGGCCATTCGGTCCTTTGAGCCAGCATCGCCATTCAATGTGATCATGGCTGATCATCCCCAATCAGTACCCCGTTCCAGCTTTCTCCCCATATCCCCTGACTCCACTATTTTTAAGAGCCCTATCTAGCTCTCTTGAAAGCATCCAGAGAACCTGCCTCCACCACCCTCTGAGGCAGAGAATTCCACTGATTCACCACTCTCTGTGAGAAAAAGTGTTTCCTCGGAAAGAGATGGAATGATTTGGAGAGGAAACTCCAGAGCTTGACCAGCACTGGAATCTCGTGATTGAGGGCTGGCTAAGTGTCGTTTGCAGATGCTTTAGAGGAATCAAAGCATGAAGGTTTGCACAATCCCCTCCACAATGCTGTGCCAGTTGAGAGTAAGGAGGAGTGCAATGCTTTAGGCTGTGTTGCTCACATCCCCTTTCTCCTACAGAAGCAACAAGACTACAGCCTCATTCTGTTAATGTATTCTTCCCCACTATCATCATAATACTAAACAGATATTTTATTAGCTACACCTGTAGTTCCGATCTCCCAATCTGCCTCATTGTGGACCTTCATATTTACTAAGGGTCTACTTGCTTGGTAACTGTGATGCTATAACGCTGTAACTATATTTGGCACTGGTATTTTTCTCATTGCTCTACCTTTATACCTGTATATGGTTTGATTGTACTCGTGTATAGTATGATTTCACTGGATAGCACTCTAACATGGTTTTATACTGTATCTCGGTACACATGATGAAAAAAACAGATCAATACCAAAACATGATGGAGAATGAGAGATTCAGGAGGGCTTCTGATGATGTGTGCTGCTAATCATTCTGGCTCCTGCCGACACACTGGCAGTTCTGATGAGCTCTCTCTCTCTCTCTCTCTCTTGCTGAATAAACACAAGTCTGTACACATGATCTGTTCAGAGAACGGGCCCCCCCGTGGGAAATCACACAGTGGACGAGCCCTCATTGTTCTCACTCACACTGCTTCTCACTCTGAGCATCAGCCCCTGCTCCTTCATCCTGAGAGACCACGTACCAGAGATAAAGCAACGGCAAATTCATATGTAATCGATAGCATTCATGCTTGGGTGTAGGGAGAGGATGGGAATATGGGGCAAGTGGTTATAGAGTCATAGACTTATAGGGTCATAACTCTAATCTCATAAAGAAATAATCCCTTTGGCTGAACACAACCAAAATGTCCCATCCAAGTTAGTCCCATTTGTCCTTCCTTACCTGGCCCATATCCCCTTAAACCTTTTCCATCCATGTACCTGTCCAAATATCTTTTAAATGTTGTTATTGTACCTCCCTCAACTACTTCAGCTGACAGCTCTTTCTTTCAAGCCACCATCCTCTGTGTCTTTGTATTCCTATATTACTACTCGCCCGGTGTCTCTCTTCAAATTCTTAATCTGCTCATCAGCCACGCAATATTAATGGAATTAGTATATCCCCATTGCATATCCTGCTCCCACTAGCTCCTCAAACCCATGATTGTTCAACGGTAGGTAATCCCTTTCCCCATCAAATTCCCCACCCTTTTAATAAATGTTAAATAAATGTTGTGCTGCCGGTGCTATGACAGGTGATCAAGACTCAATGGATAGGTGTGTGCTCATATACTTAGACCCCACTTTACAGTCTTATTCTTACTCAGTTCTTGTTTTAAATTCAGGTTGTCATTTCACACTGGAATGCAAAATCCTGCAGATACTGAAAATCTGGTCGGACCACAATTGGAATATTGTGAACAGATTTGGGCTGTATATCCGAGGAAGGATGTGCAGGCATTGTAAAGGGTTATTAACAGAATGATACCACCGTTAACATAAGAGAAGCATTTGATGGCTCTGGGTCTGAATGTCATTGAAATCTAGTGAACACTGAGAGGCCTAGATAGAGTGGATGTGGAGAGAATGCTTCCAGTAGTGGAATCGTTTTGGACCAGATGGCACAGCCTCTCTGTAAAATGACGCACCTTTAGAATGAAGGCATTTCTTTAGCCAGAGGGTGCTGAATGGCTTGTTCATGTGCTGTACTGTTCCATGCTCTATTCTTCTGAGAGAGCTGTCTGTGGGGTCACCTCCATGCAATGCTCTCATGCCAGTCTGAGAGTTGCTAAATATTCCCACTGATGTTCTCAGGACAAGGGAGGGAGAAACTCCATCACTCAACCTCATTGTAGCTCTTGCACTTTTTAAAATTTGCACTTGAACTGTAAACCTACATTGCCTTTTTTTTTCCTTTGAGGCTATTCGGCACTCCTCTTTACGCTATCTTTTATATTTATGTTTTTAATAGCATGCAAACAAAGTTTTGCACTGTATCTCATGTGATAATAATAAACTAATAGTAGGATTACTATAGCTGGTGGTGTGGAGCAGCACACATCAGCTCAACCCCCCCCCCCCCAACCCCAACCCCCAACCACTCCCCACCCCCTGCCCAGCCCCCCAAGTGCGACCTGTGGAACCATGCTGAGCAGTCAAACAGATTGTGAGAGTGTACTTAATGAATTTTGATAGTCACCAGATTTTCTATTTCTAATAAATATGGTATTAGCCTCAACCACTTTAAAGCTCAAGATCTCCATGTTTCACAGAAAATTGCATCCCAAGTAATTACAGGGCAAAATTACCACATCAATAGTGGGTGGTCAGCATCATTGTTTTCAGTCAATAAAACATTCTTTAATATAATGGAGTTTAACAGATGGATACTTTAGTTATAATAATAACTATCTAGAAGGTAATGATAATGAGAGCCAAGCTGAGAGTAATATTAGGATCAGCAGATAATTACAGAGTGCCCTGATTTAGATTAATTTATTCCAAAAGTGCAAATGGTATTTCTCAAAAGGACAGGCAGGATTGCATTGGATTTAATTTTCTTTTCTCATTCACAGCTTGTGCTGTGTATCATCAAGAGTGTATTGAGATAAATTCTTTTTTTACTAACTTTAGATCGTATTCACCATAGCCAAGTATCAGTAATAAGAGCCGAGGCGAATCTCCATGTGCTAAGGCTGAGCTGAACCTCCTGGAAAGCCCCTGGACACCACTCACTGGTATTATTCTGAAGGCTGGCTGATTGCTGTACTTTCTCCAGTACTAACCATGGGTGTTCAAGGATGAAAGAGACTTGAGAGCTGGCAGCACCAACAGTGGTCCCACCCTTGCCTTGTGGATGAGATGTTAAACCATGGCCTCCATTCAGGCAGACACCACCTCTGAAGAAGGGTCTCAAACCAAAATGTTGCCTATTCCTTCGCTCCACAGATGCTGCATCACCCGCTGAGTTTCTCCAGCATTTTTGTCTACCTCCTTTCGTAGTGGTGTTTCACAGATGAGTGAGGGAGTTCTCACCAAAGCCTGTGTTCCTATATTTGTTCTATAGTCAACATCACCAAAATAGGCAATTGCCCAGCCTGTGGGAGCTTGCTGTGCACCAAATGCCTGCCAGATATTTCCCATTACATTGCTGAAACAGCAGTCATTGGCAGACTGAAAAGACATTTCTACAAGTACATTGATAGGAAAGGTTTTAAAGGGATATAGGCCAAATGCAGGCAGGTGGGACTAGTGTAGATGGGGCACATTGGTCTGCATGGGCAAGTTGAGCCAAAAGGCCAGTTTCAAATGCTATATGACACTATGATTTAAGCATGAGGTGCTGTCAGGCACTTTAAATATGTCTTCTCTCTTTAGCTGGGGATTTGAGGCGACTGAAATTATTCCCCAAGATCTAAGACCCCACATATGAATGAGCTGCAGTTGACTAACCCCCCTGTCATTGTCCAATGACCTCAGGTAAGTCTCAGTGAAGGTGAGTGGACTATACAGGGCGGGAAGAGGAGCAGGGATCTTGCTCCGGATTCTGGACTGGGTCCTTCAACAAACAACTGGTCCCTGATGAATATCTTTAAGATGTTAGGCATCTGCTTGAGATTTGGCCACTTCAGACAAAGACGCTAAATAAAGCCTGGCCAGGTTCGCTGTCATGGAAGAAGCTGAACTCAGACATTAATAGGCATACTTGAGTAGGGGAGGGGGGGGTGTAGGGGAGGGTGTGTAGGGGAGGGGGTGTGTAGGGGAGGGGGGTGTGGGCTCACCGGTTCCCAGCCCTGACTCCGACCGCACTGCTGGCTCCAGGACCCGGCTCCAGGACCCGGCTCCGGACTCACTCAGCTGCTCCTGTCCCCAACGCCTGCCGCGCTCTCATGTGTACCGAGATACAGTAATCATAAGTGATAGGAGCAGAATTAGGCCATTTGGCCCTGCAAGTCTGCTCTGCCATACAATCATGGCTGATCTATCTCACCCTCCTAACCCCCTTCTCCTGCCTTCTCTCCTTAACCTCTGACACCCGAACTAATCATGATTACAATCCATCCATTTACAGTGTATAGATACATGGTAAGAGAATAGCGTTTAGTGCAAAGTAAAGCAAGCAAAGCCCGATCAAGGATAATCCGAGGGTCACCAAAGAGGTCAGAGGGAGGGGGGATGACATGACTTATCCTCTGGGAACAAGCCCCGGTTAGCCTGGTTCATCCTGCCGCGTTATTCAATGAGCCACTTGGGATTCCGTTATCTGAGGCAGGTCGTTTGCTCAGTCACCAGCCAACGCCTTCCACACCGACAACACAACCGCAAGAGGGTCTGAAGAAGGATTTTGGCCCGAAACGTTACCTATCTCCTTCGCTCCATAGATGCTGCTGCACCCGCTGAGTTTCTCCAGCATTTTGTGTACCCTCGACTTTCCAGCATATGCAGTTCCTTCTTTAACACAACGCCTCAAAACATCCCTGGGCACCAGAACAATGTGATGGGCCTGCACTGCTATACCCTTGTCTTGCTCCCCGTTTGAACTGCAAGGCAATTCCTGGTTCTAACGAAGGGCCTTTGCCCAAAAATATTCACTCGGTTTCTCTTCCCAAGCTGCGAGCGACCTGCTGAACATTTCTAACTCTTTCTGTTAAAGTGGCCTCACTCACTCTTTTCTGGCCTCACTCACTCAGACCAGCAATGAACCCCTACTGTAGTTCATTCAACGGCAGATCCACACCCTCAACAAATGCTTCCTCGCCTACCTGGACTCTACCAAGGATCACAAGCTTGCCCACCTCAAGACCGGTCCCTCCACCGACACTCCTCGTCTCCACCGCCCGCAGGCCTGTGGCTCCACCGCTAGACATCTCCACCTGCCACATGACAACACCACGAGGAGCAGCACCAACATCCACTGCCTCTCCGACCCTCACCGCCTTCCCAGCAGAACCCAGGCCCAGACCGCCGAAGCTGCCACAGATGCCGACCCTCTAGGGGCCACCGCCGCCACTGTTGCCGACCTTCACTGTCTTCATGGGGCTACCGGTGTTGATGCCGCCAACCCGTATCTCTACTCCAGCTCCCCATGGGCCTCTACCAGTGACTGCTGACACTCTCCACCGCCCAGCAGTGGGCCAGAGCTGTGGCCTCACCTGAGTTCCAGGCTCAGCACTGGTCCACAGCCTCCAATGATGAGGCACTGACAGCACGTGACCTCACTCTGCTATGTCCTACTGCGATCCCCCCCCCCCCCCCCCCCTTCAGGGAACCTGAGCAATTCCCTTCCCCCTTTTTGAACCAGATTACCCGACCACACCCCAGCCATACAATAGTCCTCATGCCCTCGTCGTCTCTGAACACCCACCATTCCCCCCCACCAGACATTGTTAATTCTGGCCAAATTGGAGAGGCCAGGACACTAAAATTGAGTAAAGGCTTCTGGGCTGCTAGGCCATTTGGTCAATTTAAATGTGCCTTCTGCAGAAATGGGACAAGCTACAGAATGGTGCCAGTTTGTCCACAGCCTAGCTAAGAGCTACAGGAAGAGAATGGAACATCTGCAGATTCTGACAATTAGGCGTAAATTGCATGAAACGGATTGGATGAATGCAAACCAGACATACACATTGTAAATATTGTTGCAAGGCTTTACTTTGCTAGATGTTAAGCCTTGTCTGCGTTTCTTGAATATCTAGGCTCACGTTGCATAATTCATCTCTGTTAAACTGCATCTAGAAACTTCGTCAAATACATTGTATTAGTCACTGTATTATTGGGTTGGGGAAATGTCTATCACGTACTATGTTAATCGATATATGTTATTGGACTGTATAGAGACCACCACCATGTGGTTCTGCCCCTCAAGGTTCGGGGACCCATAATAGACCGCTCCCACGAGGTCCTGTGTCGATCTTCTGAGAAAGTGCTTAGGACTGCGTGTCCTTCTGGAGTATCTCTGCTTGAACGAGGCTAAGAAGGCTTGGCCAGGCAGATATGAGGATTGAACCCACGGTGGTTAGATATAGTAGTGTGGAACTGTTATTACGTTTTTCCAAAATAAAGTTTAGATGCGCAAGAGCTTGACTCAGTATTTTTTGACTGAAACTAGACTGTGGGGAAGCTTAGAACGAGTTATTTACATTGAGGGCTCATCCGGGATCTCAACGGTCCGCCAAACACTAGTTTGTGATTAAGGGTGTTGAGCTGTCTCGATCGTGAGTGCAGAAATTGGCGCCACTGCGCGGTTTTCGCATTGATTTTCAGCATTTCGCTAGTCGGAGCAGATCGGTCATTCGCGGGCTTGGGAAAGAGTCCCAACGAGATCATAGAACTGAGTCTAGCAAGCACAGAGAGCCAACGCGCTTCCAGGGCGAGTGGTGGCCCATTGTCCCAGATTTGGTATCCAATTGGTGGGGTATTGAAATACAAGTCTGATTTACGTGCTAAGCATTTGACCTGTCATTGCTGGGAGCGCTAATTGGAAGGTGCGTTCCAAAAATCAGCATCGACTGCTAGCACGAAGAGGCTTGGTGCTGATACGTGGTGCCAAGCATGTCTAAAGGAAATCCTTTTGAAGATGTAAAACCAAGGTTTGTTAGAGGCTATGCCTGTGTGAAGATATCTGAATCCCTCCCTGAAGTGATGGGCGAGGAATCGCGTAAAGGTGGCTAGAGTATAGATTGGCTGGGAATACTCTAGTCCATTCGCGATTTCACTGGGCAATTTAATTTGAATTCGAGAGCCCGCGTATGTGGAGAGATATGCATCAAAACTAGTTTGTCTGAGAACGAGTACAGATTTGCAGAATCAAATTTCCAAATACAGAATTTGACATTGAAGTTCTGTCCGTACGGTAGAATTCGAATTCGGTGTAAATAGAACTACGGAGTTTGTGCATGTTTGAAATTGATTTCAAAAAAGCGGCTGATCAACAGTGAATAGTAACCCTCTTATCGATTGTTGATTAGTACCTGGTAGCGAAGAATACCTGAGTGACAGAAATCTGGTTTACTCGGTGAAAAGTACCCAGATACGAGAGGTACCCCTAATTCTGTAGATCTTAGAGAGGAGGGATAGTGGTTCCCCCTATAGAAGTGCAGTCTTAGCAGGGGAAAGTAACATTTATGAGGAAAAGTAGTCCATTTAAGAAGTAGTACCCCTCAGCAAAGAGAATCATAGGAAGGGGAAAATCTTCGGTATCAGAGGGAGAGGTTCACTGGCTGATAACAGCGTGACACGGCATTGAGATTGAGTGTTTGTAAACTGTGCGCTAGCGTGTTAAATTATTATTGTAAATTGTAGAAATCCAGCATTATCTTTTTTTAGCATCTTTATTGGATTGTATAAATATTTTGTTTATGTAAAAAGATTTAGAGTGTGTTAAGATTTAGAGGGTGTTAAGTTCACGGACTGCTACTTGTATTGCCTGTGTGAGTGCTTAAGGACTTTTGGGTGTTAGATAATTGAAGTAAAAGTGTGTTTGAATTAAATATTTGTATTTGTTTAAATCAGGATTGTAGTATTGTTAGAATCCGATTCGTGGTGGCTCGATCAGGGTTCGTATTCTTTCGATCGCTGTGTCGAGGGAGGAGTCGTTCCGTTGACTGAGTTCACCACGAGGAGGATTTATTAGAGTGATTTACTATCATAATTAGTGAATGCTTGTAGTTTATATTGGGGTGTGTCTGGGTTTACATGTAAACGGGGGAATAATTTCTTGTTTGACAATAGACAATAGGTGCAGGAGTAGGCCATTTGGCCCTTCGAGCCAGCACTGCCATTCAATGTGATCATGGCTGATCATCCCCAATCAGTACCCCATTCCTGCCTTCTCCCCATATCCCCTGACACCGCTAATTTTAAGAGCCCTATCTAGCTCTCTCTTGAAAGCATCCAGAGAACCTGCCTCCACCGCCCTCTGAGGCAGAGAATTCCACAGACTTGCCACTCTCTGTGAGTGTTTCCTCGTCTCCGTTCTAAATGGCTTACTCCTTATTCTTAAACTGTGGCCCCTGGTTCTGGACTCCCTCAATATCGGGAACATGTTTCCTGCCTTTAGTGTGTCCAAGCCCTTAACAATCTTATATGTTTCAAAGTTTTGATTGTAGTCTTACTTGCGTGGTTCGGGTTTGTTTGTTTGTGTGAACTTAAAAGTGTTTTGAGTGGGAGAGATTGCTGCTTGGGAGAGATTCTTATTAAGATCCAGAGCCTTAGTTTGGGATTCTTTGTTTGAAGGCTGAAAGTTGAATGAAGTGATTGTGATCTAGCTGATAAGAAAGTTGGGAGAGTGATTGAATAAGAGCGATTGATTCGAATAATTGAATAGGAGTGATTGAGTGGGTGACTGAATAATGTTTGGAAGAGAACAATTGTGTGAGAAATGTGAATCTGCCAGACATTAGTCATTGTGTAGGAGCAATTTGAGTGGCCTTGGAGTCTGAAAGGAAGGAACGAGTATTGAATAGGTGCGAGTGCTTGAAATTTTATTTGTATTGTGTCTATTGTGCAGAAGGATGGGGAATATTCCAGAGAAGGACCTATCAAATATACCCGAAAGGCCAATAATTTGTGAGAAACTTCCGCATGAAGCAGAGAGATTAAGAGAATTATCTGGAAAATTAAATCGTTTTGAGGAACGATCTTTGGCCGATAGGTGGGCTAAAATCTATAGTAGGAATAATCTACATAGAGACAATTGTTAGACAATATGGAAACAGTGAAGAAAGGAACGAGCTTATTGAAATATGGAAAATGTTCTTCACTGAAAGAAAAGTAAATAAAGAGGTTGTTCTGCTTTCTACTTTAAGATTGGCAGTGTTCAAGTTAGGGATTAGAAAGGAAAAAGAGAGAACTGGTCCTTCTCTGGAAATTCCGGAACAAGGAAAGGAAGATAGTGGAAGCCAGCCTGTGCCAGATTTAGATGAAGACTGGATAGACTTGGCTTGTACTCGCTAGAATTTAGTAGATTGAGGGGGGATCTTATAGAGCTTTAAAAAATTCTTAAGGGGTTGGACAGGCTAGATGCAGGAAGATTGTTCCCGATGTTGGGGAAGTCCAGAACAAGGGGTCACAGTTTAAGGATAAGGGGGAAGTCTTTTTGGACCAAGATGAGAAAATTATTTTTCACACAGAGAGTGGTGAATCTGTGGAATTCTCTGCCACAGAAGGTAGTTGAGGCCAGTTCATTGGCTATATTTAAGAGGGAGTTAGATGTGGCCCTTGTGGCTATAGGGATCAGGGGGTATGGAGAGACGGCAGGTACAGGTTACTGAATTGGATGATCAGCCATGATCATATCGAATGGCAGTGCAGGCTCGAAGGGCCGAATGGCCTACCCCTGCACCTATTTTCCATGTTTCCAAGAGAGGCCCGAGGCTGTTCCATGTGAAGCCCCTCCCAATCCCCCACCCCCACGACTAGAGGAAGATGGAAGAGTCCACCAGATTGACAACGATTTGCAGCCGAGCGTGGCCAATGAGGTAAAGGGGCTGGAAAGCTGCACATTATTTATTTATTTATTTATTGCCAGTGCTAGTGTCGAGCTATCGGCTTAAAACACTATTATTCTGAAATGGAGGGCAATGAAAATGACTGAAGAGTTGTTTGGAGACTACAGTGCGTTGTGACAGCATATGTAAGAGAGTCCTATGACAGTGTCAAAAATATTATACACCTTGCAGTGTTCTCACTTAATTTTTTTTCTCTTTTGTCAGCCGGGCAACCTTGGCAGCTTTTTAAGTTGCTAAATGACAGTTTAGGTGGTCATTTAAGACGGCTTGCATGACGCGTGCGATAATGTGCTTGGACGAAGTGCGTAGTTACCAGTCGGAATTGTGCTCAATGAAGCATTCATATATTATTTCTGCTTCAAATAAAGTCACAAACTAAACATATTCACCAATCAAGACATGATATATACCACAATGACATGCAGCAAAATTATAATACAGTATCTCAACTCTTTTTACACGTTGTAATGAATGCAATTTCTATTATTTCTTTCCACTTCCAAACAAAAATGTGGTTGGATTATTCAGCGTATGATCAACATTGGTGAGACCAAGCGCAGGCTTGGCGATCGCTTCGCACAACACCTCCACTCAGTCCGCAATAACCAACCTGATCTCCCGGTGGCTCAACACTTCAACCCCCCTCCCATTCCGAATCCGACCTTTCTGTCCTGGGCCTCCCCCATGGCCAGAGTGAGGCCCACCGCATATTGGAGGAGCAGTACCTCATATTTGCTTGGGTAGTTTACACCCCAGCGGCATGAACATTGGCTTCTCTAATTTCAGGCAGTCCCCTTTCTCCCTCCTTCCCCTCCCATTCCCAGCTCTCCCACAGCCTATTATCTCTGCCTCTTCCTTTCTTTTTCGCGTCCCACCCCCGACATCAATCTGAAGAAGGGCCTCGACCCTATTCCTTCGCTCCGTAGATGCTGCCTTAACCGCTGATTTTCTCCAGCTATTTTGTCTACAAATGGGATCCCACCACTGGCCACATCTTCCCATCTCCTCCCCTGTTGGCTTTCCGCAGAGACCGCTCCCTCCGTAACTCCCTGGTCAATTCGTCCCTTCCCACCCAAACCACCCCCTCTCCTGGCACTTTCCCTTGCAACTGCAGAAAATGCTACACTTGTCGCTTTACCTGCCCCCTTGACTCCATTCAAGGATTCAAGCAGTCTTTCCAGGTGCGGCAGAGATTCATCTGCACCTCCTCCAACCTCATCTATTGCATCCGCTGATCCAGGTGTCAGCTGCTCTACATCGGTGAGACCAAGCGTAGGCTTGACGATCGCTTCGCCCAACACCTCATCTCGGTTCACAATAACCAACCTGATCTCCCGGTGGCTCAGCACTTCAACTCCCCCTCCCATTCCGAATCCAACCTTTCTGTCCTGGGCCTCTTCCATGGCCAGATTGAGGCCTATTGTAAATTGGAGGAACAGCTCCTCATATTTTGCTTGGGCATTTTACACCTCACGTTGACTTCTCCAATTTCAGGTAGTCCCTGCTTTCTCCTCCCCTTCCCAGCTCTCCCTCAGCCCACTGTCTCCGCCTCCTTTCCTCTTCCCGCCCCCCTCGCACCCTCACATCAGTCTGAAGAAGGGTCTCGACCCGAAACGTCGCCTATTTCCTTCGCTCCATAGATGCTGCCTCACCCACTGAGTTTCTCCAGCATTTTTGTCTACCCATTCACACAAGTTCTGTTATCCCACTTTCCTCACCCACTCCCTACACATTAGGGGCAATTTACAGAGACAAGTTAACCTACAAAGCCAATGCGTCTTTGGGATGTGGGATGAAACCCACACGCTTGCAGGGAGAATGTGCAAATTCAACGCAGAGATTGCCCGAGGACAGATTCAAACACAGATCTCTGGCGTGTGAGGCAGCAAGTCTATCAGCTGTGCCACTATATTTTGTTTTCCAACACACAAAAAATTATAAGTTGATAACTTTGGTTACTAAAAAAATGAAAATATCCATTTTCAGTCTTAAATTTCCAAGTGACGCTATGTCCCCCTTTACAACTACTGTATGTTTCAATTCAGTTCAAGACTAAGGGGCAGTACATTGGCCACAAAGCTGCTGCCTAAAAGTGCCAGAGACCCAGAATTGACCCTGAAAATGGGTGCTGTCTTTATGGAGTTTGCTCCTTTTCCCTTTGATTGCATGGGTTTTCTCCAGGTGGTCTTGTTTCCTTCCACATTCCAAAAGGTGTGCAGGAACCTATTTCAGACCCAACCCTTTTGGCCAGAGATTCTGTCTGACCTGTTGAGTTACTTTAGCTTTTTGTGGCTATCTTCAGTTTAAACCAGCATCTGCAGTTCCTTCCTTCACACACGATACTCTACGATAGAACTTTATTAATCCGAAGAGGGAAATTGTGTGCATGTGTGTGTGGGTACACACACACACACACACACACACACACACACACACACACACACACACACACACACACACACACACACACACACACACACACACACATATTTATATAGTTATATATTCATATATAAATATACACCGTTTTGTTCTCTCGTTTATAACATTGTTTACAGAGTTCTATGTTTACATATTCTGTTGTGCTACTGCAAGTAAGGATTTCATTGTTCTAACTGGGACGTGAGAGAATAAAACACTCTTGACTTACGTCGCTAATGTGTGGGATAGAACTAGAGTACGGGTGATCGTTGGTCGGCGTGGACTCGGTGGGCCGAAGAGCCTGTTTCCACGCTGTATCTTTAACTTAAACTATAAACACTAAAACCAGAGGGAGTCTAAAGAAGAGTTTCTACCCGAAACGTCACCCAATTTCTTCTATCCAGAGTTGCTGGCTGCTCCATGGAGCTCCCCCGCACAATTAAAGCATGGAATAGTCTTCACCTTACCATAGTTACCCAACCAGATGCAACTAAATTTAAGGTACCTCTTTTTTCCCCAAGAACCCTTTTTTGCTTAAGTCCAAGTCAAGAGTCAAGAGAGTTTTATTGTCATGTGTCCCAGATAGGACAATGAAATTCTTGCTTGCTGCAGCACAACAGAATACGTAAACATAATACAGAACAGGAGATAAAAGTTCAGTGTGTTTATATACCATAGACCATAGAGATACGCAATAAATAAACAGATAAATTGCAATAGGCTGTTATTGTTCAGAGTTTGGAGTTTGGTGATGGACCCTCCACCACCTCCAGTTTAAATTCCATTTAGACTATTTTTGGAGGACCAGGAAACCAGAAGCAAGAGTCACTCCAGGGAGTTACTCCAGCTCCAGGGAGTGATTCTGCGTTGGTTTTCAGCAGTCGCGGCGAGGCGGCGATGATCTTCCAAAATTCAAAGCGAGGGAGAAAGTGCCTGGCGCCGACCAGTTGCCTTGGCAGTGTGCATGTGCAGGGCGGCCGATGATGTGCTGGTCCTTGGTGTGCGCATGTGCAGGGGGAGGACGTGCTGGCTGTAGCAGTGTGTATGTGCAAGGCGGCCGGCTGTGCCGGCCGATGAGGAGTGAGCGGAGAGCGGAGAGCGGAGACCCAGCGGCCCAGACACAGATACGGATGGCGGGCAGAGATGGAGAGTGACAGAAAGAGAGATAGAGAGGGGGGCCCGCTCAGAGTTGAACGTAAGGTTTCCCGGGTGCTTGCCAAACCGGGCAAAATGACACAACATTTAGGTTGCCCGGCGGGACGTTAGGTGGCCATTGGCACCCGGGCAACCGTTAATTTTGAGTCCTGCCTTGGCCGGAGGCCCCCTAGATTTCGAGGCCCGAGGCTTCAGCCTACGTAGCCTAATGGTAAATCCGGCTCTGAAGCCAGCATTAGGAGCAAGAGCAGGAGAGAGTCTGTGGAATTCTCTGCTTCAGAGGGCGGTGGAGACCGGTTCTCTAGATACTTTCAAGAGAGAGCTAGATAGGGCTCTTAAGCATAGCGGTGTCAGGGGATATGGGGAGAAGGCAGGAATGGGGTACTGATTGGGGATGATCAGCCATGATCACATTGAATGGCGGTGCTGGCTCGAAGGGCCGAAAGGCCTACTCCTGCACGTATTCTCTATTGTCTTTTGTCTAAATAACATCAGCTTTCAAAAGAGAAATGACTGAGATGGCTCTTAAAGGGGAGGTGCCCTTTGAACTTATTAAATTTAGTACGAGTGCCGCGGTCAGTGTGGACCTCGAAGGGAGAGAAGCCCAATAAATACAAACGTGGGCTACTCCAAAAAGGTTGTGCGCATGTGCAAGGTTTTTTGGAGTAGCCACAGCACTCCTCACAGCACTCTCATGTTCTGAGTTTGGAGACACCATGCGCAGCTTGCGAACAGGGTGCTTGGTAGGAGTCAGTGGTATCTTCGACTCCACCCACTAAATTCAAATCGGGAAAGGACTCTCTAGCTCCTATGATTGCTTCACCAGTGGAGGATAGTGTGTGTGTGTGTGGGGGGGGGGGGGGGGGGGGGGGGGGGTCAAGGAGCTCGAGGTAAGGTTTTGAAGAAGTGGGTACCAAAATTAATTGTGGGAAAGTGAAAGAATCGTTCCTAAAGTACAGAGATCCCGGTAGCAGGACGAGTAGCTTTTCTGAGGGTGAGACAGCAGGAGGATATGGAGTGGCTGATCCTGACATCAATAGCATTATAAGATCAGAGCAAATTTGCGACAAAATGGATATAGAGCGGATTCCACGTAGGCAATTCCCTAATATGAAGCTGCCTACTCCGCCTTTAGAATTAGATCCCGCAGTAGGTGTAAATGATCCCCGGGCCACAGATGTCCACATTTCAATGCAACCTGGTTCGACGGCAGCTAAATACTTTCAGAGACCAGTACTAAGAATCCAGAAACGGGAAATAACTTCGAAAGAAGATAAGGAGGAGGAGGAACTTAAAGTGTAGATAGCCGACCGTCCCTCAGTTTGGTTGGAGTGGGTATAGAGCTGTTACACCTGGTCAATGCTACAACTGTGGGGAATCAGGACATTGGAGCCGATCGTGCCCTATGAGGGAATACCGAGAAGGAAGGAGGCAAAGAAGAGGGCCACGGGGTTTAAGAAATCAGTGGATTCCTAGAGGTTACAGGGACACTTGGGACCCCGAAGGTAAAAGAAGAGGACACTGGCCAGAATATCAGGGGGCAGGGACATTCTGGCAACCAAATCCATTCCGGTAGCCCTGATCTGCCAGCTAATACAAAATATGAAATCTGAGGGCATCCTCACATGGTCCAAAAATAGTAAATTATAAGAACAAGAAAGAACATCACCCACTTCCGAATCCCAGGAAGAGAGTCACAAAGAATCTAATTGGGACTGAGAAATCTCACTAAAAGGAAGGACTACGAAAAAGGAAACATAGTAACTGGTGGCAACGAGAATAAGAACTAAAGAGAACTGAAATGGCACTAAGAAACTAACTTATATTGCAGGAGGTACGGGAGTAGGGAAATTGTGCTAACATATTACTAAGTTCGTGCCTGCAGGACAGCATAATCGACAACATACTATCTGGGGAGTGATAATGGATCAATCAATGGAAACTTTATTGTCATTCAGACCTTTCGGTCTGAACGAAATTTCGTTGCCTGCAGTCATACATATAGTAAATAACAAAACACACAATAAACACATATTTAACATCCACCACAGTGAGTTCACCAAACACCTCCTCACTGTGGTGGAAGGCATAAATCTTAAGTCGTTGTCTCTTCCCTTCTTGTTCTTCCTCTTCCTCTGCGCTGAAGCGATCCAGGCCTCCGATGTTGTGACCGTACCGGGTGATGTAAATAAGTAAGTCCCGCAGCTGAACCACGCTCCGCGAGCAGGCCGGTTCAACTCCGCGGCCCAGGGCGGTCGAAGCTGCCGAAGCTGCCGCCCTCCAGTCCAGCGGACGCAGCTGTTGCTGCGGGAGCTCCGGAAAACAGGTCACCAACCTGTGACCTGCGAGCTCCCGACGATGTCGTCCACTGGGCCCGCGGCCGGGCCTCCGAGGTCGCTGCCACCGCCACCGCCACCGCCACTGGAAAGCCACCACAGACCCGAAGTCGGCCAGCCTCGCGCTGGTAAGTCCTGGCCGGCACTGCCTCCGGAGCCTCGGGTAGGTCGCAGTTAGAGTTGGGGGCCGCCAGCTCTGCCATTAGGCCTCAGTGCAGACGGAAACGGAGACGGGGATACGACAAGAAAAGTCGCGTCCCCCCAATAGGAAGAGACTAAAAACGTTTCTCCCACCCCTCCCACACACATACACTACATAATAACTCAATATTTACACACTAAAACAAGACAAGAAAACAACAAAAAAAGAAAAACAGACGGACTGCAGGTGAGCCGCTGCTGCCACTGGCTGCGTCGCCCCACCATAATAGACAATAGGTGCAGGAGTAGGCCATTCGGCCCTTCGAGCCTGCACCGCCATTCAATATGATCATGGCTGATCATCCAACTCAGTATCCTGTACCTGCCTTCTCTCCATACCCCCTGAACCCTTCAGCCACAAGGGCCACATCCAACTCCCTCTTAAATATGGCCAACAAACTGGCCTCAACTACCTTCTGTGGCAGAGAATTCCACAGATTCACCACTCTCTGTGTGAAAAACGATTTTCTCATCTTGGTCCTAAAAGACTTCCCCCTTATCCTTAAACTGTGACCTCTTGTCCTGGACTTCCCCAACATCGGAACAATCTTCCTGCATCTAGCCTGTCCAACCCCTTAAGAATTTTGTAAGTCTCTATGAGATCACCCCTCAATCTTCTAAATTCCAGCGAGTACAAGCCAAGTCTATCCAGTCTTTCTTCATATGGAAGTCGCGCCATCCCAGGAATCAGTCTGGTGAACCTTCTCTGTATTCCCTCTATGGCAAGAAATGTCTTTCCTCAGATTAGGCAGACCAAAACTGTACGCAATACTCCAGGCGTGGCCTCACCAAGACCCTGTACAACTGCAGTAGAACCTCCCTGCTCTTGTACTCAAATCCTTTCGCTATGAATGCCAACATACCATTCGCTTTCTTCACAGCCTGCTGCACCTGCATGCCTACTTTCAATGACTGGTGTACCATGACACCCAGGTCTCGCTGCATCTCCCCTTTTCCTAATCGGTCACCAATTCAAATAATAGTCTACCTTCCTGTTTTTTGCCACCAAAGTGGATAACCTCACATTTATCCACATTATACTGCATCTGCCATGCATTTGCCCACTCACCCAGTCTATCCAAGTCATCCTCAGCCTCCTCACAGCTACACTGCCCCCCAGCTTCGTGTCATCCGCAAACTTCGAGATGTTGCATTTAATTCCCTCGTCCAAATCATTAAAGTATATTGTAAATACTGGGGTCCCAGCACTGAGCCTTGCGGCACCCCACTAGTCACTGTCTGCCATCCTGAAAAGGACCCGTTCACTCCTACTCTTTGCTTCCTGTCTGCCAGCCAGTTTCTCTATCCACATCAATACTGAACCACCAATACCGTGTGCTTTAAGTTTGCATACCAATCTCTTGTGTGGACCTTGTCGAAAGCCTTCTGAAAGTCCAGATACAACACATCCACTGCTTCTCCCTTATCCGCTCTACTAGTTACATCCTCAAAAAATTCAATAAGATTCGTCAGACATGATTACCCTTCGTAAATCCATGCTGACTTGTCCAATGATTTCACCACTTTCCAAATGCGCTGCTAATCCCATCTTTAAAATTGACTCTAGCATTTCCCCCACTACCGATGTTAGACTAACTGGTCTGTAATTCCCCGTTTTCTCTCTCCCTCCCTTTTTAAAAAGTGGGGTTACATTAGCTACCCTCCAATCCTCAGGAACAACTCCAGAATCTAAAGAGTTTTGAAAAATTAACACTAAGGCATCTGCTATTTCTGGGGCTACTTCCTTAAGTATCCTGGGATGCAGCCTATCTGGCCCCGGAGATTTATCGGCCTTTAATCCATTCAATTTCCCCAACACCACTTACCGGCTAACCTGGATTTTCACTCATTTTCCTCCATCTCATTTGAACCCGCGATCCCCTGCTATTTCCAGCAAATTATTTATGTCTTCCTTAGTGAAGACAGAACCAAAGTAGTTATTCAAATTGTCTGCCATAGTCCTTGTTCCCCATGATCAATTCACGGTACCCCCGTTTCTGACTGCAAGGGACCTACATTTGTTTTAACTAATCTTTTGCGCTTCACATATCGATAAAAACCTTTGCAGCCAGTTTTTATGTTTTTCCTGCCAGTTTTCTTTCATACTCCATTTTCCCTTTACCTAATAAGCCCTTTGTCCTCCTCTGTTGGTCTCTGAATTTCTCCCAGTCTTTCCTCTGGTAGGCTGCTTTTTCTGGCTAATTTGTACGCTTCAATCTTTTTCTTTGATACTATCCCTGATTTCCCTCGTTATCCACGGATGCGCCACCTCCCTGATTTATTCTTTTGCCATACTGGGATGAACAATTGTTGTAGTTCATCCATGCAGTCTTTAAATGCCTTCCATTGCATATCCACCATCAACCCTTCAAGAATCAATTGCCAGTCGATCCTGGCCAATTCACGTCACATACCCTCAAAGTTACCTTTTCTTTAAGTTCAGGACCCGTGTTTCTGAATTTTAACAATGTCGCTCCCATCCTAAAGAAGAACTCCCAACCATATTTATGGTCACACATTGCCCCAAGGGGCCACGTACAACAAGGCTGCTAACTAACCCTTCCTCATTACTCAATTTTCTGCCTAGAATAGCCTGCTCTCACGTTGGTTCCTCCACATGTTGGTTTAGAAAACTATCCCGCACATTCCAAGAAATCCTCTTCCTCAGCACCTCTGCCAATTTGATTCACCCAATCTATATGTAGATTGAAGTCACCCATTATAACGGTTTTACCTCGGGAACATGTTTCCTGCCTCTAGCGTGTCCAAACCCTTAACAATCCTATATGTTTCAATGAGAAGCCTCTCGTCCTTCTAAACTCCAGAGTGTACAAGCCCAGCTACTCCATTCTCTCAGCATATGACAGTCCCGCCATCCCGGGAATTAATCTTGATCTAAAGAATATGTGGACCCTTGAGAATGGACGGAAGACACAGCTCAGGTAAAGTAGCTCCCCAGAAACAGAGACCAACAACAAGTAGGAAATGATACTGTCCTGTCCTTTAAGACAAATCTGGGAAGGCCAACAGATAGAAAAGGCTGCTCCTCAGTATCCCTACTCCTTTGAAACTAACATCAAGGAAATCGAAGAATATACCGCCCACTAGTGCCCTACAACTTTAACGTCATCTACTTTTGACACCAGAGAAGGAAAGCCTTGAAAATGACACCTATCCAATCTTTCCTAGAAAAACACAGAACCAACCATGACAACAATGTTGGGCGAGCTCTACTTTGAAGAACTGAATTTGAATTGAAAATAGACACTCCTCTGTGGTTTGGGGCAAAACACCTACTTGCGTCTAAATTATAGTTATTAAAATAAATTGGATAAACATTTTGAATTCGGCCCTCTACATTGTATCGTAATAAATTGGAGGAATTTTAAAGTTTGAATTTGGAACTGACTGTGAGATTTGCTATGGAGTACTTAAAGTTTGATATTAATTGGTATTGTTATTGTCTCATCCCCAGACAGGCAGCCAAAGATGGGAAGGATTATTTTGAGAACATCAGGAAAGATGGAACTTGGGAAGATCAGGTAACATGAAAATTATTCAGGAAACATGAATTGGAATTGGAAATATAAAAAGAGGAACTGTGAACAGCAAAACTTCCCTTTAAGAGACCAAAGTTCATACTGAAAGTTACTCCCAGTGAAAAGAAATTAGTTATGAGGAAGAACCCCTATTGACTGAGAGCTGAGCCAACATACCAAGGAAGAAGTACAGGAGGAGAAATCTATTGAATTAGAAGGATGAATAAGGAAATGGATGTTGAGATATCAGTCGATGTATTTGACCGGTGGATCTAAATTGTTTAACTCTTGATAGTAAAGCGGCTTCTATTATCAAAGTGGAAAGAAATTGTCCCTAGATTTGGCATTCTTAATTGGCTTGTAAAAAATTGACAGCATATGGAAATTGATTTATTAAATTTGAACAGCTGGGAATTCCACAGGAATTGGAATGGAATTCTGTTATCGACCACAAAGCTGTGGAAATGAGACATTGAAATTTAAAATATTAAATTGAAGGCTGAGACTGAATTTGGTTAAATTGAAACATTCTTCATGGTTTGCTTTAAATAAGAGTCACGCCTGTGTGGAAATCTGGACTGAACCCAGCTGAAATTTATATGAGAAACCATCATCAGATATACATATTATAACATCGTGTGTATATGGAGAGAGCTAATTGGTGTTGATCCTAGGATAGTAAAGAATATATTATAGAACAGAATAGTAATAGGAATACAGTGATAGAGCAGAATATAGTAGAGATAATTATAGTGAAATGGAAAAGGGATAGTATTGCAGAATTACATTGGAATGTATGGGAAAGCATTAGTGCATGAATGGTAACTTGCTTTGTCCCATGTTTTTCAGGTATTACAGGTTTTAGGTTCATCTATGGAAAGGGACGGAAGAATAAGCAACAACACGGATGGAGGGAATTCGCACCCATGAAAACTCAGGAAGTGAAGACTCATCAGAGGGAAATTGTGAAGACGCCCACGAAAGCTCGGGAAGCTTGACAAGATTCTGGGAAGAAACATCATCGTCTTGTTGTTTTTAATGATTGGAGAATGTAATAGACTCACATATGTATATCTGGTTATCTGGTTATCTGATCATTTGGTTATCATAAATTATGGTTAATCATCTTGACCACCTCCTGTCTGCGCTGTATATTGTTTTTAGAAAACCCTGTATCGCTGTGATTTTTTGGCCATCTTACTCAGAGTCCTTCTCCGCTGAGCCAGCCCCGAGGATTTTTCGCATCGATGAAAAATAAAAAAGTTATGAGGGTTTAAAAAAAATTGAAATCAGCTGATTGGTCCTCTCACCTGTTAATCACCGCGATGAAGGTAGCGCCCCTTCCGGGGAGGGAGGGGGCAGGACTATAAAACCCCAGATGCCTGGACATGAGTCAGTCACTCTGCAGGATCTCGAGGGAGAGGCCACAACTGTCATTCTAAGCTGTGAATCAACTGAACTGTGAGTCTGCAATGTACTTGCAATAAATGATTTGTTAGCCCTTAATGACAATGACATGAGTTGTTTGGCTTGCTGCCCTGCCTGTGCTTCACAGTACAATGCTTAATTGGAAATGAAATGAAATGAAATGCAATGCCATGAGGTGTTTGGTCTGCTGCGCTGCCTGTGCTTGAAACTACAATACTTTATTAGGTCCAACTGTGTTTGGAAGGAATAAATGCTTTACTAGATCCGATTATGTTTGGAAGGAATAAATGCTTTATTAGATCCGACTATGTTTAGTCCAAAAGCCCCGCTCATTTCATGACATCCGCTTAGTGGACAGGTCACGCTGATTGCATAATTTCCGGTGAGTGGACAGGTCAAGTCAAAGTCAAAAGAGTTTATTGTCATGTGTCCCTGACAGGCCAATGAAATTCTTTCTTTGCATAGCACAACAGAACATAGTAGGCATTGACTACAATTATATACGTAAATAACACACGACTGAATAAATAGATAAAGTGCAAATAACAGATGGAGGGGTATTAACGTTCAGAGTTTTGTTCGAGCCAAGTTTAATAGCCTGATGGCTGTGGGGAAGTAACTGTTCCTGAACCTGGTCGTTGCAGTCCTCAGGCTCCTGTACCTTCTACCCGAAGGTAGCAGGGAGATGAATATGTGGCCAGGGTGGTGTGGGTCCTTGATGATGCTGCCAGCCTTTTTGAGGCAGCGACTGTGATCCCCTCAATGGAAGGAAGGTCAGAGCCGATGATGGACTGGGCAGTGTTTACTACTTTTTGTAGTCTTTTCCTCTCCAGGGCGCTCAAGTTGCCGAACCAAACCACGACGCAACCGGTCAGCAAGCTCTCTACTGTGCGCCTGTAAAGTTTGAGAGAGTCCTCCTAGACAGACTGACTCTCTGTAATCTTCTCAGGAAGTAGAGGCGCTGATGAGCTTTCTTAATAATTGCATCTGTGTTCTTGGACCAGGAAAGATCTTCACAGATGTGCACGCCCAGGAATTTGAAGCTCTTGACTCTTTCAACCATCGACCTGTTGATATAAACAGGACTGTGGGTCCCCATCCTACTCCTTCCAAAGTCCACAATCAGTTCCTTGGTTTTTCTGGTGTTGAGGGCCAGGTTATTGTGCTAGCACCATATGGACAGTCGCTCGATCTCTCTTCTATACTCTGACTCATCCCCATCAGTTATACATCCCACAACAGTGGTGTTGTCAGCAAACTTGATGATGGAGTTCGCACTATGAATGGCTACACAGTCATGAGCATAGAGTGAGTACAGCAGGGGGCTGAGCACGCAGCCTTGAGATGCTCCCGTGCTGATTGTTACATCTGACACATTTCCACCAATATGAACAGACTGTGGTCTGTGAATGAGGAAGTCGAGGATCCAATTGCAGAGGGATGCGCAGAGACCCAGTTCTGTGAGTTTGGTAACCAGCTTGGAGGGGATGATTGTGTTAAATGCCGATCTGTAATCGATGAATAACAGCCTGACATATGAGTTTTTGTTGTTGAAGTGGTCCGGAGCGGAGGGGAGGGCCAGCGAGATCGTGTCCACCGTTGATCTGTTGTGGCGGTAAGCGAACTGCAGTGGGTCCAGGTTTTCGTCGAGGTATGATTTTCGCCATGATCAACCTCTCGAAGCACTTCATCACCACAGGCGTTAGTGCCACTGGTCGATAGTCATTGAGGCACGTCACCTTGCTCTTCTTGGGCACCGGTATTATTGATGCCCTTTTGAAGCAGGTGGGAACCTCAGACCTCAGAAGTGACAGGTTGAAAATGTCCGTAAAAATTCCAGCCGGTTGGTCCGCACAGGGTTTTAGAACATGACCAGGTATACCATCAGGTCCAGATGCTTTTCGAGGGTTCACCCCTCTGAAGGATTTCCTGACGTCGGCCTCTGTGACTGAGACTGAAATACCATCACAGCGAATGGGGGCTCGGGAAGGCACATCGATGTTCTCCCTATCAAAGCATGTGTAAAACGCATTGAGCTCATCAGGGAGTGATGTATCACCTACATCCGAGCTGCCTCCTGGTTTCGCCTTGTAGGAGGTAATTGCATTCAGCCCCGCCACAGCTGCCGAACATCTGTCTCATCCTCCAGCTTGGAGCTGATGTCCCTTTTGGCCTTTTTGATGTCCTTACCAATGTCGTATCTGGACTTCGTGTAGACCACTGTATCATCAGACATGAATGCCCGGTGTCTGGTCTTCAGAAGAGTGCGGATCTCACAGTTCATCCAAGGTTTCTGATTGGGTCGCGCTGTTTGCGTAAGTGCCGCCGACTGCGGAAGCCCCACAGTGGAGAGGCTGCGCTCAGCTCTGTGAGTAGATTCAAGGAAGTTTACTGTCATATATATGGTGTGTCAGTCGGTGTGAGTGTGTGTGTGTGAGTGTATGTGTGTGTATGTGTGTGAGTGTGTGAGTGTGTGAGTATGTGTGTGCATGAGTGTATGTGTGTGTGTGCCTGTGTCTGTGTGAGTCTGTGTAAGTGCATGTGTGTATGTGAATGTATGTGTGTGTTAGTGCATGGCCGTGTGAAGGGGGGTGCGTTGGGTGCGATCGCACCCCCCTTTTGTCCAGAGGAAAAAAAATTCAGAGGAAAAAAATAAAAAATATATTTGCGACCATCCGCGCCTGCGCAGTGGGGGGAAGCTGGTGACCAAAGATGCAGAAGCGACGCAAACAGACGCCGTCTCTCCGCGCGTGCGCAGTGGGCGGGATCAGATAACCGCCGTTTTCAATGCATCGCCTCGATGCTCCGGGCCTAGTTTGGGTGAAATACTGTGTTGCGTTGCGGGGAGTTGGAATCTGTTTGTTTTATATCGGGGGTGTTAAACTACCCGCGAAGGGTCCAATCCGACCCACGGGATGGTTTGGAAAAAAAGGAGTTCCCGTTTCTCCGGGTGGGGGGGGGGTGTGCGGTGTTCGCCCGCCCGGTCCAGCGGCTTCATCCGCGGCGTCGGAGCCTCGCCAGCGGGTCCCGTCCGCTGCTGCCAGTCGGTCCGGGGGAGACCGTTCTCCCGCCGCCGGGCGGGAAGCGGGAGGATTGAATCTGAACCCAGTCCTGGCAGCGGCCGTGACCCGACACCAGGCGCTGATCAGGCCAGGTCCACATCACCCTCCCCCCCCCCCCAAGCCGGGCCCTGCTGGCGTGGGACTGGTCCTTCCTGGGGTGCTGCTGGAGTGGTTACTTGTGCACCCTTGGGTGCCACTGGTGTAGTTACTTGTGCACCCTGGTGTGTTGCTGGCGAGGCTGCTGTTTCTTCCCGGAGTGCTGCTCGTTGTTACTTGTGAACCCTGGAGTGCTGCTGGTGTGATTACTTGTGCACCCTGGGGTGCTGCACCTCTGCTAATTCTTCCCTTCCGATGTTGCTGCTCCTGTTGCCAGCCCTTGCTGCTTGTCGCCCCGGCGGGTAGAGCCGGGCAGCAGCCAATGGACCAGGCTGCCACGGCTCTTGAAACTGCGGGTGGCCGCCGCTCCTAGCACAAACTCACACTTCTGCTGGTACATGATTAGCGAATCTGGCCTGAGCTGCCTCTTGGAGCTGGAGCGACGCACAATGTCAGGCGGGAGCCCCGGTTGCCCGCTCTGCTGGGGGTTGCTGGAGGCCAGGTAAGTCTTCATGCTGCTGCTGGCTCTGCTCGGGGGCAGAGCTGCCCAAACCATTGGGCTCCACTTTGCACCCCCTCGTCGTCTGGGTCTTCAAGTTCTTGGCCATGTTGGCAGCCAGTCTCTCCACAGTGCTCTGCCGACCCCGCCTGTCCCCCTGCATTTGACTGCGGAGGTAGCCGGGGCCCTTGGACATGAGCCTGAGCGGCAGAGAGCTGCTCGCATCAGGCGGCATGCTTGCAGTGGGCGCGATCTCGCTCGGCACCTTACTTTGATCCAGCCAATGAGGACAAACATGTTTTCACATCCACAAAGAAGGAAAGACCAGGACTTCCATGAGCAATGACAGGCTGTCTGCACTCGCCTTAATGCACATTCACTATGGCTTTGCCCATGACTTGGACAAAGTGGTGAGTAGGTTTGCACAGTTGCATTCTCAGAAAACGGAACTATTTCATGTTGAGGTTGATGTGATGTGAAGTTGTTAGGTCAGGACGACTATTAAAGGTGCACTGCACACACTAACACAGTCTAGCAGTAACAGGCAATCAAATCAACACAAAACATTTTCTAAAAAAAGGTTTTCTTTACTGCAAAAACTAATCAACAGTACAACTTGATTATTAAAACGACAACAATTCTTAATTTAAAAAAAAAGGATACAACAGACCCCAATCATCCCATTCCACCCACTCATTACTCTTGACTCAACCAAAATTATTTCTGAAATATTGGTCATACATTTGGTGGAAAAAGCTTCAAAATAAGGCACAGAATGCACCAGAGAGCATCTAAAACCCCAGAGCTTTCAGGGCCCTTTAATAGGAACCCAGACTTGAGGGGCTTCCCACTTGTGATATGCGCTGCGAGCATAATATTTCACATAACATTTTTGGAATCCTGTCATGCCACGCCCCTTTTTGAAAAGCTTCGTACGGGCCTGTGTGTGTGTGTGAGTGTATGCGTGTGTGAGTGTATGTGTGTGTGAGTGAGTATGTGTGTGTGAATATGTGTGTGAGTGTATGTGTGAGTCTGTGCGTGTGAGTGTGAGTGTGTGAGCATGTGAGTGAGTGTGTGAGTGAATGTGTGTGCAGAGTGAGTGTATGTGTGTGAGGTGGAGGTTGTGTGTGAGTGAGGGCGTGTGTATGTGTGTGTGTGTGTGAGTATATTGGAATTGGTGGAGAGGTGGAATATTGCATTGGGGACCAGCCCTCCCATGTGAAGCTGGGACCCAATGGGTCCCACTTAGTCTAGTATATGATAAAAGGAAGGAATGTTAATTCTGGCCAAATTGGAGAGACCAGGACACTAAAATTGAGTTAAGGCTTCTGGGCTGCTAGGTCATTTGGTCAATTTAAATGTGCCTTCTTTAGAAATGGGACAAGCTGCAGTTTGTCTACAGCGTAGCTAAGAGCTACAAGAAGAGAATGGAACATCTGCAGATTCTAACAATTAGGTATAAATTGCATGAAACGGATTGGATGAATGCAAACCAGACATACACATTGTAAATATTGTTGCAAAGCTTTACTTTGCTAGGTGTTGATTGGGTTAAGTGTTGAGCCTTGTCTGGGTTTCTTGAATATCTAGGCACATGTTGCATAATTCATCTCTGTTAAACTGCTTCTAGAAACCGCCAGATTCACTGTATTAGGCACTGTATTATTGGGTTGGGGAAATGTCTATCATGTACTGTGTTAATCGATATCTGTTATTGGACTGTATTGAGACCACCCCATGTGGTTCGGCCCCTCAAGGTTCGAGGACCTATAAAAGGCCACTCCCACGAGGTCCTGTGTCGATCTTCAGCGTGACCTTCTGGAGTGTCTCTGCCTGAACGACGCTTAGAGGGCTTGGCCAGGAAGATACGAGGATCAAACCCGTGGTGTTTAGGTATAGTAGTGGGAACTGTTATTGTATTTTTCCAAAATAAAGTTTAGATGCGCAAGTGCTTGACTCAGTGGTTTTTGACTGAAATTAGACTGCTGGGAAGCTTAAAACGAGCTATTTACAACATCGCCTCAGCCTTTGTCCACTCCCCAGCCCTCCACTGACACTGTAGATGGTTTATATGCAACCAATAACAGTTACCTCACTCCCATTAACCCCGCCTAATTAACATCAATCATAACGCCTTCCCCTTCCTCGGCGGCAGTAGAAGAATGTAGCCTGTGCTTGAAGATGTATGTAATACCCTGTGCTATCATTAAAAGATGTTGCACACTTAAGAGCTTGTAAAGTTTTTATTTACATGGTGTCAGAAGTGGGAAGACACTTGCGTCTCCTGTCTATCGGGTTTTATTTCTTTTTTTTTTATTTGTGTTTTTTGTGCTTTTAATCTCTCTGGCCATGGCGTCCTCTTGCAGAAAGCCCGAGCAGCTTGTCTTTGATGCTGACATCTCTGAGCGCTGGGCCACGTTTGAATTTGATTTCACACACTTTGTCAACGTCGCACACCGCGCTGATCCTGACTCCCTTAAAGCTTCCCTCCTACTCAACCTTGTCGGACCTGATGCCATGAAGAGAGCCAGAACTTTCACCTACGCTCCAGCGGTCCTGGGCGACGACGACGAGGTGATTACTCCTGCAGAGTCTGCCGACGACCCCGCTTGCCTGCTACGTAAGTTCAGGGAGATTTGTGACCTGCCCTCGAACCGCATTCTAGAGAGGGCACGGTTCTTTACAAGGAGACAGTTGCCGGATGAACATGTTGAATGTTTTATTGCTGATTTGCGTCATCTCGCCCAGCGGTGCCGTTTTGGCGACATGACTGACCAGCTCACTAGAGACATTTTAGTAACTGGCATGCGTGACCAGAAGCTGCGATGTGAGCTTTTGAGGGATCCGGATCTAACGTTGGAAAAAGCCATGCATGCCTGCAGATTGTCTGAGGTCGTTGTTTTGCAAGATGACCACCGGGACTCGGGCAATAAATCTGTCAACCTGGCTGGGTTTAGGAGCCCACAGCCTCGGATGGGAAACAATGTTTTTCTGCCGCGTGCCAACCCTGGTCCTGGTGAAGTGCCCCGAAAAAGGTGCCCAAACTGTAACTACATGCACCATAGACTGTCGACGTGTCCCGCCTTTGGTAAAACCTGTAACTTTTGTAAAAAGCTGAATCATTTCTCTGCCTCCTGTCGCTTATTCCGTTCCCGTGGGAGCCAGGCACAAGCCTCCAGACCCAGTCTAAACATGCTGAGCAATCTGATATCTGTTACGACTCACAGCCCAACTTAGCTGAATCCTATGCTGCAGATCCAATTAATCCTCCCGAGGACTCGCATGTGTTTACCCTCGTACAGACACCCGCCCACTGCACTGATCCCTCCGTATCTGTGACTGTCAATGATGTAACCTTCCTTGCTAAATTAGATACAGGTGCGAAAGTCAATGTTTTGTCCATGAATCTTTTCAACAAGATAAGGAATAATGAGCCTCTGGTTGCTGACGATGCTACCCTGCACGCCTATGGTGGAGAGATTCTAAGGCCTGCGGGGAGGGCCACTTTAACTTGCGTGCTGCAAAAGGCCACAAGAAACCTGGTTTTCTATGTTTTGAACTCTGACTGTGTAACCCTGTTGGGCAACCGTGCGTGCCAGGATCTTGACCTGGTGTCCTTTGACCGCACGGTCCACAAAGTGCAACTGTCGTTTGACCCGGTTGCAGAATACCAGGACCTGTTCGACGATGACCTGGGAAAGTTACCACTGACATACCATATTTCCATCGACCCAAATATACAACCCGTGGTCCGCGCACCTCACAGGGTGTCTCACGCCATGAAGGACAGGGTCGAGGTGATGCTCAACAAGATGGTCGAAAAGGGGGTGCTAGAAGCAGTTAGCGAGCCCACCGATTGGGTCTCCACCATGGTTGCCACGATTAAGAAAGACAAGAACGAAATACGTGTGTGTATCAACCCGAAGGACTTAAACCTTGCCATCAGGCGACCACATTACCCCATGCGGTCTGTTGAGGATGTGGCGGCAAAGGTCGGGCAAGCCACCATCTTTTCGGTCCTAGACGCTAAGAACTCGTTTTGGCAGATCCCGTTGGACAAAGCGTCTTCTGACCTGACGACCTTCGCCACACCGTTCGGCAGATTCAAGTTCCTGCGAATGCCATTCGGCATCAATTCTGCTAGCGAGGTGTTCCAGCGAACGATGGAGCAGATATTCTCGGACCTGCCATGTGCCATCATCGTGGATGATATCCTGGTTTATGGGAAGGACATTGCCGAGCACGACCTGAAACCTCCGCCGCGTCCTGGATCGGGCGCGAGAGGCGAACCTGAAGCTGAATCCCAAGAAGTGCCGGTTTCGTGTCTCAGAGGTCACGTATGTTGGACATGTTTTCACCTCTAACGGACTAAAGCCCGACCCCTTGAAGGCAGCTGCTATCGCAGAGATGGCAGCCCCCACCGACGTGCCAGGTCTGCAACGATTCTTGGGCATGGTGAACTACCTTGGAAAGTTTGTACCAAACCTCAGTGAGCTGAGTGCTCCCCTGCGGCAGCTGACAAAAAAGGATATCGCCTGGGTCTGGCTCCCACATCACCAGCAGGCTTTTGACTGCCTCAAGTCGAAACTGATTAGCACTCCGACGTTGCGGTTCTTCGACGTGGGTCGCCCCGTCACCGTCACCTGTGACGCTTCCAAGTTCGGCCTGGGTGCGGCCTGCCTTCAGTCTGTCGATGGATCGCTGCATCCTGTCTCCTATGCCTCCCGCACCATGACGGACACCGAGCAGCGGTACGCTCAGATCGAGAAAGAGCTGCTCGCGGTGGTGTTCGCCTGGTCCGCGACGAACTGGTGCTCCAGGATGGCGTTATCGTCAAGGGACATAAAGTTGTAGTCCCGTCCTCCCCTGTTTGACTTTTACTTTTGTGCAGCCCATAGCGGGCACCCTGGGGTCGATGCAACACTCGCCCACGCTCAGTGCCAATTCTATTGGCCTGGAATGGCCAAAATATATCCGAGACCGAGTTTCTGCCTGCTCCATGTGCAACAGTCTTGCACCACACCAGCAGCGACAGCCCCTGCTGCAACAGCCTGCCCCTGCCTTGGCCTGGTCCTCGCTGGCTGCCGACATATTCGAGTGGCGTGGTAACCACAACCTTGTCCTGGTCGACTCGTACTCCAACTGGTTCGAAGTGGATTTGCTGACATCCCTCACGTCGGAGATGGTGATCTGAAAGCTGCGGAAACACTTCTCCCACTTTTGGGACCCATGTCAGGCTGCAGACTGACAACGGCAGGCAGTTTACAAGCCGAGAATTCAAGAGTTTTGCTGACAAGTGGAACTTCGTGCATTTCACCAGCAGCCCAGAGTACCCACAGAGCAACGGCCTTGCAGAACGGGCCGTCCGCAGCGCCAAGCTTCTGATGGAACAGGCGCGACTGTCCAACTCTGATTTGTATTTGGATCTCCTGAACCTCAGGAATGTTTCCAGGGATCCGGCCATGGGGTCACCTGCTCAGCGTCTGATGTCCAGAACTACCAGATCTACCATCCCGATTGCCCAGCGCCAGCTGAAACCTCGGGTGCTGGAGCCCGCCTCCGTGCAGAGGCGAATTCAGGAGAAACATGACAGCCAGCGGCGCTCCCACGATCGGTCGTGCAGACCACTCGATCCTCTGTTGCCCGGACAGGTTGTTCGGTTGCAGACCGCCAGTGGTCACTACCGTCTGGCCACCGTGGTTGGGTGGCCGACTCACCTCGTTCGTACCTGGTCGACTGTGATGGATCTATCTACCGAAGAAGCCGACAACACCTGCTTGCGGTTAATGAGCCACAGCCGCAGCCCCCTGGGCCCTATGCCCCGCCACTCTCCTACCAGCAGCCGGCTGCCGTCCCGGCTGGTTCTCCCTCTCCTGTTTCTCCCACCCCAATGCCCTTCCCTGGTTCCCCGGCTGCCTCGCGTCCTCCTGCTTCTTCTGCTCCTTTGGGGGAAGGGGGAGACATCCGTACGCGCTCGGGCCGGATCAGCAAGCCACCTGTTCGCTACGGCGATTTTGTTTAATTCTGCTGTTTAATTCTGTTGTCGTGACAACAATCTGTTTTTTTGATTTCTAAGGGGAAGGATGTAGATGGTTTATATGCAACCAATAACATAGTTACCTCACTCCCATTAACCCCGCCTAGTTAACATCAATCATAACGCCTTCCCCTTCCTGGGCGGCAGTAGAAGAATGTAGCCTGTGCTTAAAGATGTATGTAATACCCTGTGCTATCATTAAAAGATGTTGCACACTTAAGAGCTTGTAAAGTTTTTATTTACAGACACCAACCCCCACTCTTGTCGTGTCTTCACCATTCCCCCTTTCCACCTGACCCTCTTTCTTATACGGAATGGTCTATCCTCAACAGAGTCCTCACCTGCATTCTCCTCTGCCGCCATCTCAACAAGTTCCAGATCTGCCACGACATAGAGCTTTTCTTGCATCGCCTCCACCTCCGTGTCTGTTTCTGTGGGAAGGAGTCCCAACCACCAAGTGATGACCACTTCTGTCTCCATCAGTCCCCCTCCTCTTGGACTCCCCAGAATGGCCTTTTACCCTCTCTCAACCTCTTTATTTCTAACTGCTGGCAGGACATCAACCGTCTCAACTTTTCCATTCCCCTTACCTATTTCAACCTCACCCCCACTGAACGTACAGTAAGTGACACAGCTGGCATCCTGGTGCCTTCGTACCAAACTGGAGCTCAATGCTCTTAAGACAGTGGAATTGATAGTAGACTTTAGGAGAGCTCCCCCTCCCCTCAATAACACCATAATCACATATGTGGAGTCCTTGGAACCATCAAGTTCAAGTTCAAGTGAGTTTATTGTCATGTGTCCCGGATAGGACAATTACATTTTTGCTTTGCTTCAGCACAACAGACATAGTAGGCATTGACTACAAAAACAGATCAGTGTGTCCATCTACCATTATATACTTAAATACACACATGAATAAATAAACTGATAAACTGCAAATAACAGACAATGAATTATTAATGTTCAGAGTTTTGTCCGAGCCAGGATTAATAACCTGATGGCTGTGGGGAAGTAGCTATTCCAGAACCTGGTCATTGCAGTCTTCAGGCTTCTGTACCTTCTACCTGAAGGCAGCAGGGAGATGAGTGTGTGGCCAGGATGGTGTGGGTCCTTGATGATGCTGCCAGTATTTTTGAGGCAGCGACTGCGATAAATCCTCTCGATGGAAGGAAGGTCAGAGCCGATGACATAAAAACAGCTTTTTTTCCACGAGCAGTAGCTCTGCTCAATAACCAAAAGTCTGTAGCCTCCTTTTGCTCTGGTATTTTATTTAATTCACATGTTTAAACTATAATGTTTTATTCTTAATGTTTTTATGTTTTATGTTTTATTCTTAATGGTTTACTGTATGTCATGTTGTTACTTGCGAGTGGAGCACCAAGACAAATTCCTTGTATGTATACATACTTGGCAAATAAACGTACTCATTCATTCAAGGACAAGTGAAGAGTCCCCCTAGCCCTCACCTTCCACCCTACCAGCCGTCACGTACAACAAATAATCCTCCGTCATTTTCACCACCTCCAACGTGACCCCACCACATGCCACATCTTCCCATCTCCCCTGTCCATTTTCTGCAGGGACCACTCCCTCCGTAACTCCCTGGTCCATTCGTCCCTTCCCATAAGAACCACCCCCTCTCCGGGCACATTCCCTTGCAACCGCAAGAAATGCTACTCTTGTCGCTTTACCTCCCTCCTTGACTCCATTCAAAGACTCAAGCAGTCTTTCTAGGTGCGACAGAGGTTCACCTGCACCTCCTCCAACCTCATCTATTGCATCCGCTGCTCTAGATGTCAGCTGATCTACATCGGTGAGACCAAACGTAGGCTTGGCGATCGCTTCGCCGAACACCTCCGCTCGGTTCGCAATAACCAACCTGATCTCCTGGTGGCTCAGCACTTGAACTCCCCCTCCCATTCCAAAAATCTTCTTCGACAGCCTACTCATTCATTCATTCATTCATTCACCTCTCCTCATCACATCTATATCTCTCATTTCCCTAATCCTGAACCAATCTGAAGAAGGGTTTCGACCCGAAAACGTCACCCATTCCTTCTCTCCAGAGATGCTGCCTGTCCCACTGAGTTACTACAGCTTTTAAGTAAGTAAAGGGCCTGTCCCACTTGCATGTGATTGCATGTGTTTGGCACGACCAAATGGAAGCGGAGTTTGCGCTAAGTTCGCGGTGAGTACGCGCTAAGTACACGCTAAGTACGCACGTGAGGTAATTCGCGTCATACTCACCAATCAGCTGGGCAGGAGGTGACGTCAATGCGCAACGCCAGGCTGGGCGGTGACATCACACGCAACGCCACGCACTAGGCATACTCTGTCAAGGCGCTGTGTATGACGTTAAGACGCTACGTAGGCCATCAAGACGCTGCGTACGCCCTCAATGCACCTGTGGGCCGACAGGCCATTGGTGCACGAAGTTCTCGGACAGTGCGGAATTTTCGGAGACCCGCACGATGTCGGGAACAGCCCCGCACAACTCCATGTGCCTCCGCGCTTTGAAGTGGGACCGGCCCCGCACGGCCTGTACGCCAAAGGTCGCGCCAGACGTATGCAATCGCATGCAAGTGAGACATGCCCTTAATTAAGTAAGTAAGTAAGTTTATTGGCCAAGTATTCACATACTAGGAATTTTCCTTGGTGCTTCGCCCACAAGTAACATCACATATAGTGACAGTTACGAATGACTCAGAAAACACTAAACTTTAATAATAATAAAACATTAATGATAAAACACCATTGATCAAGCATGTGAACCAACAAAATGCCAGATCAAAGGGAGGCTACAGATTTTTGGCTGTTGAGTAGAGCAATTACTTGTGGATAAAAACTGTTTTTATGTCTGGCTGTGGCAGCTTTGACAATCCGGAGTCGCCTTCCAGAGGGAAGTGATTCAAAGAGTTTGTGGCCAGGGTGAGAGGGGTCAGAGATGATCTTGCCCGCTCGCTTCCTGGCCCCTTGCAGTGTACCGTTCATCAATGGAGGGAAGGTTGCAGCCAATAACCTTCTCTGCTGATCGAATGATTCGCTGCAGCCTCCAGGTGTCGTGCTTGGTGACTGAGCCAAACCAGACCATGATGGAGAAGGTGAGAACAGACTAAAATGGCCGTGCAGAATTGGACCATCATTGTCTGTGGCAGATTGTGCTTCCTCAGCTGAAGTACATCCTCTGTTGTGCCTTTTTGACTGTGGAATCGATGGTAGCAGATAGAGCACTTAAGTGTCTATCTTTGGTGTAAACCAGCATCTGCAGTTCCTTCTTACACGCTTTCTGTTTTCGGTTTGGACTCTCGACGTCTGCAAGCTAATAAAGTGTCCCGGGAGATTCCATCCCGCGACCTTCCATTAGTGAAGAGTTGTAGAAACCACATCATCAATGTATGTCAGATAGTAGCATGTCAGAACACGGGGAGAACTGCTGCCGATTTAACCTCCGTGTTTCTATTCACATTGCCGATGTTCACCTATTGTCCTATTTTTATGACATCTCTGTTGTTAAGGTATTGAGCGGCAGAACCATTGTAACTTTAGCAGGCAGAATCTAATTTTGCAGACAGGCGATGGGGGTTAGTGCACATGGATACATGGAAATCAGTCAGGTTCTGTGCAGGTCTTTGGAGACGCTCCCGCTGGAAATGACGGTGTCTGCAATTACCGGTCGTCAGATGTTGACACGCGGTCAGGTTTAATCTTAAAGCACTCCTGCTGGCTAATGTGTTTCCGGAAAGGTCAAAGCAAGTAGTGACAGATGGATTGTTGTAATCAGGGACTGTCGCTCAAAGACAGCACAACATAACAAGGCTTGCACCGGCTCCTGCTTATCTCTCCCTGAGAACCGCTTTTCCTCTATCCCAGAGGAGTTGCTGAAGGAAATAATTCACAGCGGCAAAAATCAGCAACTCACCGTTACAGACAGACCCGCACTGCAAGCGGTGTATGGCGGGGAGGGGTCAGTGGGGGAATTAGTGCAGGATAGGTCATTACTTAATTAATTGACCAATGCGTCCCTGGTATTAAACCAACGTGGGAGGGCTTAGGCCCTCATTTAGTTCAGCCACTTGCTGATTTAATGCTTCACAAAGTCAAGGAAGGAAAAAAAGAAAACCAGTCGGGATCAAATGACCAGAAATTGAGCACTTTGTTGCAGGGTCATGGGGTCGTGATGTGGCCGCGTGCCAATTCCATTAATTGTAGTCTCCATAAATAGCTGTATCCATAAATAGAGAAGAGGTACTCGATGCCTTAGTGTGCTTCAAGGTGGCTAAATCCCAGGACTGACTGCTATGGATTATGTGAGGGATTATATTGCTGTAAATCTTCGCTGGACACCAGGAGGGTACAAGATGAATGGATGACAGCAAATGCAGTATCCTTCATCAAGAAAGGTAGCAGGGAAAAGCTAATAGCTGTAATATTCTGAGATCAGCCAGGATAAGATACTGGAAAAAAATGAGAGGATGAATGATCATTTGGATAGGCAGGGACTTATCAGAGAGAACCAACATGGTTTTGTCAAGGGAAGATCCAGTCTGACCAATTTGACTGAATACTTTTAAGTTATTTCACATTTTTAAATCAAATCATGTTGAAGCCAAAGTGCTTTACAGAGAAAAAAATTAGATTACCATACATCCATATAAAATAAAAAAGAAGAAAAAGACACAATACACCATAAGATTCAACATGAACATCCCCCCACAGCAGAATCAACACTTTCAACTGTGAGGGAAGGCACCAAAACGTCCAGTCCTCCTCCTCCTCGTAGACCACCCGAGGTCGGGGCCTATTTGAAGCCTCCACAACCAGTTGCCGCAACGGCGGCCCGATGTTATAGGCCCACTTGCCGGGAAGATAGAACACCGGCACCGGGCGACAAGCCCTCAGCGGCTTGGAAATGTCTGGAGCGGCCACTTCCTCCCTGGAGACTGCGGAACCCAAAGTCCTCAGGCCGCGCTGGTTGGAGTTCCGACTCTCGGATCCCAGGCTCAGCAGTGTTTTAAATCCAGCGCCGCCCGCGGCTGGACGCCCGTAGCCACAGCTCCGCGATGTTGGGAGTCAGCGGTCACATCCCTCCGGAGCTTACCGCACGGCGACCCGGTAAGGCATCGCCCACTCCGAGATGGTGTCCCAGCGATGTGCCGCCGCCGAAGCTGTAGTCCTGGCCGGTCCCGGCAGGAAACGCCGCTCCAGTCCGATGGTAGGCCGCACGGGAGACCGAAGATGCGATTCTGAGGAAAACCGCAGAAATAAAGTTTCCCCCTTCCCCTCCCCCCACCCACCACATAAAAGAAGACCTACAACAAACATTTTGACCTAACAGGACTAAAAATAAAAATATAAAAAGGGGTGAAGGGGCGGACTGCAGGCAGAGCAGCCATACACAACGGCGCCCCACTCCTGCAGTCCGCCATCTTGTTGAAGATGTACCAAAGTGTATAGATCAGGGCAGAGTAAGGTCCGGGGGAAAAGATTCAGGGAAAATATCAAGGGAACCTCTGGAATGCAATGTCCTGGAGAGTGGCTAAATTTGGGTCACTGACAGCATTGAAGAAGCGCCTAGATGAGCAGTTTAGTCAGCATAGAAGACCAAGTGTTGGGTGATGGGATTAATGTGGAAGGATGCCCACTGGTTGGCATGGATGAGTGGGGCCGAATGCCCTGCTTCCACGAGGGCAGATTAGATATGAAATACATCGCCTTGACAAGATCCCATAGTGGAGACTGGTTCAAAGGTTTAGTGCCCTTGGGATTCAGGGCAAATTGGCAAACTGGACCCAAAATTGGCTTGATAATGGGAGACAATAGGAGGGGGGATTGTTTTTGTGATTGAAAACTTGTAACTAACGGTGCTTCACAAGGAGCAGTGCTGGGACCATTGTTGTTTGTAATACATATGCATGACTTGAATGTGGATATGGGAGGCATGTTCAGTAAGTTTGAAGATTACATGAAAATTGGGGTTATTGAATGTGTGGAATGGAGTTTTAGGCTGCAGAGATATAATAAGTAAAATATAGCAAATCAAGTCTAATCCAGACAAATGTGATGCCTTTTGGGAGAACTGATAAGATTAGGACATAGGACATCATGAATGATAGGATCTTAGAGAGGATTGAGGAATAGAGGAACCTTGAACTGCATCCATAGATCTTTGAACGTGGCAACTTAGATATATAACATGATCATGGGCATATGGAATAACAGCCTTCATTAGTTTGGGCATTCAGTACAAATGGAACTTGGAAAACTTTATTGTCATTCAGATCTTGCGGTCTGAACGAAATTTCGTTGCCTGCAGTCATTCATATAGTAAATAAGAAAACACACAATAAACACATATTTAACATCCACCACAGTGAGTTCACCAGGCACCTCCTCACTGTGGTGGAAGGCAAAAATCTTGTCTTTGTCTCTTCCCTTCTTCCTCTTCCTCTGCGCTGAGGGGACCCGGGCCTCCGATGTTGTGACCGCACGGGTGATGTAAATAAGTCCCGCAGGTGAACCGCGCTCCGCGAGCGGGCCGGTTCAACTCCGCGGCCCGGGGCGGCCGAAGCTGCCGAAGCTGCCGCCCTCCAGTCCAGCGGACGCAGCTGTTGCCGCGGGAGCTCCGGAAAAAGAGGTCACAAACCTGTGACCTGCGAGCTCCCGACGATGTCGTCCACTGGGCCCGCGGCCGAACCTCCGAAGTCGCTGCCGCCGCCACCACCACCGGAAAGCCACCACAGCTCCGTCGCGCCGCCGGAACGCCTGAACCCGCCGCAGCCCCGAAGTCGGCCAGCCCCGCGCTGGTAAGTCCTGGCCGGCTCTACCTCCGGAGCCTCAGGTCGGTCGCAGTTAAAGTTGGAGGCCGCCAGCTCCGCCATTAGGCCTCAGCGCAGACGGAGACGGGGGATACGACAAGAAAGGTCGCGTCCCCCCAAAAGGAAGAGACTAAGAACGTTTCTCCCAACCCCCCCCCCCCCCCCCACACACACACACACACATACACTACATAATAACTCAAACTAACGCTAAAAACAAGACAAGAAAACAACAAATAAAAAGAAAAACAGACGGACTGCAGGCGAGCCGCTGCTGCCAGGGCTATGTAGGAGGGTTTTGCTCTAACTTTACAAAACATTGGTCGGACCTCAGCTGGAAAATTGCATGTAGTTCTGATTATCAGTGGTAGATATTGTGAGGGATGATGATGAATGCAGATGTAATAATTGCATTGATGCTTTAAAATAGGCTCATGGATATGCAGGGAAGAGGTGGATATGGATCACATGCAGACAGATGAGGTTAGTTAGCTTGATATCATGTTTGGCACAGATATTTGAGCTGTGGGGCCTGTTCCTGTGTTGTACTGTTTTATATTCTATTGCAAGGTATAGGAAGCATGTACAGTAATAGAGCTGGTGAGGGTGCAAAGGCGATTCACCAGGATGTTGCCTGGGATGAAGAACTTGAGCTGTGAGGAGTGATGGAGAAGCTCGGTCTGTTCTCCCTTATGTGCTCCTTGCGAAGAGGTATCATTGAGGTATTTATATTTATGAGGGTCTGAAACTGAGAATTTCGGCTTTAGAATAACTGTAGGTGTCCAAGGCAACCATGGGCTGATATTAGAACACCACTTTTGGAAAAAGGCTTCAGGGTGTCTGAAGATGAGAGACCGGAGGCTTGGTAGGCGTGTGGTAGCTACTGGGAAACAGCAGGATTAAGAAGCTCAGAAATGATCAGATTTAAAGTTGGCAGGTTTAAAGTTCATGGTGGCAGTAAAGCTGCCTCGTGAGGACTTGGGGTTTCTGAGTGAGCAGAGTCCTTTGGCTGATTGAAAAGGCCCGAAAAGACCTAATAGTGTCACACTTTGCACTGAGATATGTGGTGATTGTGATCTATTTGATTTACAGCCTGATATAAAATTAGCTATTGAGTTATTTATATTCAGTTTATCGCTTCTGCTTCAAACTGATCACAGGGAAAGCAAATATCATGTGATACTTTTAATTAATTAATTACTTTCTTTCACAGATCTGCTACTCAGTCGAATATATCATTCAATTAATGCTGGGGCTGCTTTGAAGGCTAAAATTTGTAAAGGAAAACTGAATTTGCTTCAAAGCCTGTTTATGTGAGTGTTTGTGACATTCATCAAGAAAATTGTTTAATTATGCAGAAATTAAGGATGTAAATGTAATGTACACAGATGGCAAATCGACTCTGAAGAGGGTTACACAAAAGGCTGGAGAAACTCAGCGGGTGCAGCAGCATCTAAGGAGCGAAGGAGACAGGCGACGTTTCGGGTTGAGACCCTTCTTCAGACTCTGAAGAGGCTTGTTCACAAAAAGAATTCACCCTTACCTGCTCTGATTTTCAAATACAGGAATGAAAGATGCAAACAACTACTTAATTAACTAACAAACCAGTACAAGGACGTCTGAGATCAGCACACCACCTCTGCACTGCGGAACACATTAGCTATCTCCCCAGAGCAGCTTTCCAATCTCTGCAGGTAGGCAACATCAGGGAAAGGTGACAGACTGTGAATGCCATTTTAATGTCCTTATTTCACAATAGGCCTAATTTACATTTCTATAGAGCCCTCCGCAAACCCAGCTTTGAAACCAAAGGGATACGCAATTACTATTGTCCCATCGATAACAAGTGGCCTTTTTGTACACAACAAATATTCAATAAGCAGCAATGAGTCAATGGCCTAGAGGTGATCTAATGATTGCAATCACACTTTGGACAAAGGAAGATGGTTGTTAGCGGTCAGTCATCTCATGAATTCCTCAGAACAGTGTCCCAGGCTCAAAATCTTCATCAACCATTTTCCTTCCATCATTAGACCTGAAACAGGGCTGTTTGTGGTTGATTGCACAATGTCGATTTGAGTTTATTCTCATTTGCATGTACGGTGCGGGGCAGATACAATTAAAAACATCTTTTCAAAAGACACAAAGTGCTGGAGTACTTCAGTGGATCAGGCAGCATCTCTGGAGGACATGGGTAGGAAGCATTTTGGCTCAAGACCCTTCCTCACTGATGGGTGGGGGGGGGGGGGGAGCTGGAAGAGAGGAGGGGCAGGACAAAGCTTAGCGGGTGAGGGAGGTTTTTGATAGCCAGTCGGTTGGACAAGGGCCAGGGATGAAAAGAAAGGAGGCGTTGAGACAAAAGGAATGAAGTGTGTGAATTATGAAGCTAGAGGAAAGAATGCTGGTGGAAAGGGAGATTGGTTTGAGTCCGGGTGGGGCACAGGGGATCCAATATGCTGCCCCTCTGCAACTCCTTGGTTCACTCATCCTTCGCAGCGAAACTACCTAAACCCGCAGGTATTTTCCCCTGCAACCACAGGACATGTAAAACCTGTAATACCTGTCCTTATACCTCCTCCCTTACCTCCATCCAGAGACCCCAGCAGTCCTTCCAGGTGAGACAGAGATTCACATGTACCTCCTCATCTACTGCATCTGGTGTTTTAGGTGTGGCCTCCTATACATTGGCGAGACCAAGAGTCGACTCGGCGACCATTTTGCCCAGCACTTGTTCTTGGTCCACCCAGCCCCACTAAATCTTTAGGTTGCTAACCCTTTTAACTCCTCTTCCTATTCCCATGCTGACCATTCCCCCCCCCCCCCCCCCCCCCCCCACCCCCCCCCACTCACTCCTATTTCTATCCTCACCCCTCCCCTTCACCACAGACACTACCAGGCCCCCTTAGTTACTCCAGTAGTTTGGGCGTTTTAATGTAAACCAGCATCTGCTTTGTTTCCACCATGAAATCTCTTGCTTGCAGCAATATCACAGAGACTTAGACTAAAGTAAACATGCAGAAACAAATTATAAATAAATTAGACACAAATAAATATTCATTGGTGCAAACACAATTTTGTCCCATCTCCACCGGCCCCCCTCTTCTTGGACTCCCCTGGATGGCCCTCTACCATCTTTAGACCTTTTCATTTTCAACTGCCTGTGGGACATCAACCGCCTCAACTTTTCCATTCCCCTTACTTACTCTAACCTCTCCCTCCATGACCGTACAGCACTCCACTCGCACTGCAGCAACCCCGACTTAATAATTAAACCCGCCAACAAGGGAGGTGCCGTGGTTGCCTGGCGCGCTGACCTCTACCCCTACCTCTACTAAGGCCAGGTGACAACTCTCAGACTCCTCCTACTTTTCCTTGGACCATGAGCCCACAGACGAGCACCAGACCTTAATATCACACACCATTTCTGATTTCATTACTTCTGGCTCTCTGCCCTCTAAAACCTCCAACCTTATCGTTCCCCAGCACCGCGCGACCCGATTCTATCTTCTCCCCAAAATCCACAAACAGAACTGTCCTGGCAGACCCATTCTTTCTGCTTGTTCATGTCCCACTGAATTAATTTCCACATACCTCGACTCCATCCTATCCCCCCTGGTCCAATCCCTCGCTACCTATGTCCAAGACACCTCACACGCTCTTCGTCTCTTCAATGAATTCCATTTTCCAGGCCATCACTCCCTCATCTTTGCTATGGCTATCCTGTCACTCTACACCTTCAACCCCCACCAGGAAGGTCTTAGAGCCCCCTGTTTCTTCCTCGACCACAAAACCAGTCAATTTCCATCTACTAACGCTCTCCTCCGCCAAGCAAAGCTGGTCCTTACCCTTCTCCTTCGACCCCTCCCGCTTCCTCCAAACCCAAGGCGTAGCTATGGGCACTCACATGAGCCCCAGCTATGCCTGTCTCTATGTAGGGCATGTCAAACGATCACTGTCCCAGGCGTACACTGGCCCTATCCCCGAACTCTCCCTCTACTACATTGATGTGTGCATCGGTGCTACCTCCTGCACCCATGCAGAACTCACTGACTTCATCAATTTCACGAATAATTTGCATCCTGCACTCAAATTCACTTGGACCATCTCCGCCATCTCCCTACCATTTCTAGGTCTCACCATCTCCATCACAGGAGACAGACTATTGACTCACTTCTATTACAAAACCACTGACTCCCATAGCTATCTAGACTACACTTCTTCCCACCTTGCCTCCTGTAAAGACTCTATCCCCTACTCCCAATTTCTCTGTCTATGCCGCATCTGCGCTCAGGGTGAAGTTTTCCATACCAAGTCATCGGAGATGTCCTCATTCTTCAAGGAATGGGGGTTCCCCTCATCTATTATAGATGAAGCTCTCACTAGGGTCATCTCGCTATCCCGCAGCTCCACTCTTGCTCCCCCTCCCCTCCCCTCATTCGTAACAAGGACAGAGTCCCCCTTGTCCTCACCTTCCATTCTGTTACTTCTCTCTCTCTCTCTCTCTCTCTCTCTCTCTGCCTCCTTCCGCAGTGCTGATCACGACTCAGCCCATCAGTAAACCCCTCTTGTACATGAACTAACTTATGGCTTACTGGCGCCTGCCTTTATACAGGTAAGATATCAGGTGTTGAAATAACCACCGGTAAGTCCTGGCCAATACGCTGCTCCCAAATTCAAACTGTAACCAATGGCAGGGCACAGCATCCGAGCGAGGCCACCCCCCCACCCCCCCCTCCCCTTGGGAGCAAAGCGCTATCAGCTGCAGACTGGTGCATAAAGCAATACACAGCGTTGCAGACATGCCGTGCAAATCAATACACACAGCACTACAGACTTGCTGCGTAACGCAATACACAGAGCGCTGCCGGTTTGGCATGCAAAGGTTTAAACAGAGTGCAATTGGCTTAGCGTGTGGGAATTTAAACAAAGAGTTGTTGGCGGCAGCGCTAAGGGTTCTAAATATAGTGCTACCGGCCACAGCGCTATGGGTCACAGACTATTCGGACAAAATTCTCGTATGACATTCCACCCCTTGAACAGTGGTTACCGTCACATCTGGCCCGCAGGTGTTACCTCATTCCATCCGGCCCACAGGCAGTAGAAACGTTCACGCAGTCGTGATGCCAATCTGCACATACAATGTCGTGATATTATGGCCAAGAAGATTGACCCAATGGTCAGTCCCCAGAGCACCACTGTTGTCCACCATCTCCCGAGGGATTGTAGTCGTGGTACTGTTCTCCGATCCCTCGAATCTTCTCTATGGCTTCCTGGATGTGGTCAGCGAGGTTGGTGATATTCTCTTTTATCGCATTCAGGGTCAAACCAGTCAACGAGTCTGTATGACCGTGCATGGCACAAATGAACTTGTTTTGTCGGAGGTCTCAAACCTTAATGCCGTCATCAAAAGAGTGAAGAAGATTGGACTTTATTGCCTTCCATCACAGTGAAGAATGTGGGGAATCCGCTGTGGTGGATGTTTGATTTTTATTTATTTTTTCCATTCCAAGGACTTTATTCAATAATTGCATATTACAGTGTGCCAAATGTACATAAACGTTCAAATGTCACAAGACATCAAGCAGGCATTATAGTACAATGGTGCAATCTTTACAATGTTCTCAAACCCTCGCGGTGACCAGCGTTCACGGAAAGCCTCCAGAGTCCACGTGGACACCGCGTGTTCCCTCTCCAGGGACATGCGTGCATGGCCGTGGAGGAGAGAGGCAGCCGACTCGGGTGTGACCTGGCCTGGCCCAGGAGCAAATCAACAGGGCGATCCCACCTTCTCAATCGGCCCTCCCCACTCCCTGCCCTGCGCCCAAACACCAGGATCGTGGGACTAAAATGCAACCAAAACTTGAGGAACAGCTCCTTCAGATATTCATACTAGGGCAGCAACCTCACACACTCCATGTACACGTGGAACATGGTCTCTTCCTCGCCGCAGAAGTTACAGGCAGCCGGTGAGTTTGTGAACCGACTCAAAGGTTTAGGGCTCTGTGCAACACTCTCCACCCCAGATCCCCAATGTAAAGGGGGAGGACTCCCTTGTTGAGAGACCTCCACTGGGGCCGTCAGGTGGTAAGTCAAAAGTCAAAGTCAAAAGAGTTTATTGTCATGTGTCCCTGACAGGACAGTGAAATTCTTTCTTTGCATAGCACAACAGAACATAGTAGGCATTGGCTTGACATGACACAGTCATGTTCTTCTGAAAAAGATGGTGCAGACGCAATTTCATGGCCTCCTTGGTCCACCCGTACCCAGTTTGGACCGTGATCCCTTATGTGATTTCCTCCAAGTTAACATAAGGCTATGACCCTGAAGCCACTGCTGAAGCCGCAACTGTTTTTGTCGCTCCAACGTTCTCGACCCTAAACTTCTCTCCAGAGATGCTGCCTGTCCCGATCAGTTACTCCAGCATTTTGTGTCTACCTTTACTAGAAACAAGAGGTGGGCTGTAGTCAAGGTAGGATTAGGTAGGGCTGTTACACTTACGATTGTCTCAGAGTTAGCTATCACCCAGCAACCCATTAATGTATGACCCCAGTGATACTGCTCATAGACAGCCTGGAACTAACACTTTAATGGAGAAGGATAATGGGCATAAATTCTACATTTTGTGCCCTTACTTTGACTCACAACATGGGCGCTTGCGGTGGCCAGTTGCGCACCTGGCTAATATCCTAGCTGTGTAGTGATTCAGTCATTTGCACAGTGAGATCACATTTCTTGTACATTAGCTAAAAGAGAGATCACTTTCCATCACTGCCAGAAATACCAAAGCACTTTATAGCCAGTGAAGGTCTTTTGGTCAGCTTTTCCACAATTACACAGTGATGCAGAAACCCCTTTGTGCACAGCGATGTGCTCTATAAGCCAGGCTACTTTTTCCAGAGGCTGAATGAAGGGCAAATATTGATAGGGATACTAGAGAAAACACCTTGTTCTTCAAAACAGTTCCACTGAAGCTTTCATTTCCACCAGAGAGTGTGGGCAGGGCATTCTTTTACATTTTAATTGACACAAACTATCTTTCACAATGTGATGCCCTCCTCAATACTGCCCCTCCCACCGTGCGGTGCTCCCTCAGCACCAACCCTCGAGCAAGGCGATGCCCCCTCAGTATCACCCCTCCCATAAAGCAGCTCTTCCTCAATACTTCACCTCTCGTAGCGCGGTGTAGCCTTCCCCCAGTACTGCCCCTTCCACAATTCTGCGCTCCCTCAGTACCACTGCTCTATCAGTATTGCCCCTCCCACTGTAAAGCACACTTTCAGTACTGCCACTCCCACAGAGTGGCACTCTCGCCAGGCATGATACTGCCTCTCAGAGTGCGGTACTGCCTCAGCACTGCCTCTCCCAAGGTGTGGTGGTCCCCAAGTACTGCCCCTTCCGCAGTGCGGCACTCCCTCAGTAGTGCCCTTCCCACAGTGTGTTCCCTCAGTACCGCCTTTCCTACAGGCAGCTTGCTCTTGTATCTTGGGTCAGATCCCTCAGCACTGCTCATTCCACAGCAAACTCCCTCAGCACTGCCTCCCACAATGAGCTCCCATGGTACTACTGCAAAGCACCTCCCAAACCTGCAACCTGTTCCGTCTGGAAGGCAGCAGGTACAGGTGAACGCTGCCATCTGCAGGTTCCACTCCAACTTGCAGACCAGCCAGAGTTAGAAATATATCACCGGCCTTTCGCTGTCATTAGGGTTAGGGTATCTTGTAGTACCACACTGCACCCACCTCCTGACTCGGTGGAGAGTGGGGATCTACAAATTACTCCGAAGGTGATGAATCGTGTGTATTCTCACTCCAGAGGGTGTAGCTACCATGTCGCCCACTTTGTTCGAGGACGGGTTCAATGCTTCTTTATTCTCACGCATGCACAACACAGTGAAATTCTGTCACACAACCACAAATGCCCAGTCACCATATTTTGCCGCTGTTTACAAGGAAAATAAATTTGGTAGGAGTTTTTTTCCCGACAATTTGGGGAAACAGTTGGGGAAGTGGGGTGGACACAGGAATGGGGGAGTGGACTCGAGTTCATAAATGGCTCCTCCTATTTATTCTGTTCCATCCATCAGTATTGACAAGGTACCATGACTTTCCTCGGACACTGAGCACTGTTGGCGGGTTACAGCCTATAACCATTGTCTTTAGGTCAAGGACACTAACCATTGATCATGGTCGGGTCAAGGATACTGACCATCGGGATTGGACCAAGGACACTGACATTCAACATTGGTCAGGAACACTGACCATCGACACAGGATCAGAGACATTAGCCATTGACAAAGTGTCAGGGACTGACCATTGACATGGGGTCAAAATTGACACTGGTTCACAGGCACCGATCATTGTCAATTCATCAGGTGGACTGACCATTAACCTCAGCTCATGGACACTGACCAGTAACCACAGCTCATGGACACTGACCAGTAACCACAAGCCATGGATATTGACAATTGGCCCCAGTTCAAGAACACTGACCATGGACTCCAGGCCAAGACCCCAGACCATTGACAATGGATCAGTGTCAGGAACACTGACTTTGTTAGAAGCACGCTGACAAATTACTGGATACTAATCTTTGACATGGAGTCATGGTCGTTGACAGATGACCCGGAGTCAGCAATGCTGACTATTGATATGGGGACAGAGACATTGACCAGTTGCATGGAGTCAGGGCCACTGGCCATTGACATGGGGCTTACAGGCGCTGGCGAATGAGATAGCATCAGGAATGCTGACCATTTACATGAGTCACAGGCATTGAACATCAATCCAGGATCCATGTATCCCGGGCAGCGCCACGGCCTGTAGTCAGAGGACCTGCCTGGAGGTCCCAGCTCGCCTGCTGGAGACCCGGGACTTGCCCGGTAGGTCCGGCTAGCCCGCTGTGGAGGTGGATCCACATCGTGGATGGGAACCTGCCCTGTAGACCCTCGCTCACCATGGACGGAGGACCGGTGCTGCGGACCAGAACCCGCACATAAGGCCCAGCTCGCCCGCCGAGGATCGAGAGCCCACGGGAACGCAGCAGGAGGGCCTGGTAAGCTGCGAGAGGGAGTGCATTTTCTTGATGGTGGAGTGGGCCACTGGAGGCCCTGCAGCTGCCGGGGGCTCAGCCGGACCAGGTGCCGCTCCTAGAGGCCGAACACGTGGACCGGACTCTGTCGACAGCGGTGGAGCAGCGGCGGGGAATATCACAGCTAAGCTTGGCCAGGCTGACCCTGCAACGCCACCAGGACAATGGGCTTTCATGGTCAATTCAAGATCCCTGCACTTACAACTGAGATTTGAAAATGTAGCCAAACTGGCGACTGTTTATAGTGTCTCTACTGCTATATACTTGTACTGTATCTGAGATGCTGATCTAATATGTATATGTGCTTATGTATAGTGATACGTACTGAATTGTCTACAAAAAAAATGAATTTCACTGTACGCATGTGACGAATAAAGTACCATATCATACCAGGATCATGGGCTCTAATGCCCGTCCCACTTAGGAAACCTGAACGGAAACCTCTGGAGACTTTGCGCACCACCCAAGGTTTCCGTGCGGTTCCCGGAGGATCTCGGAGGTTTTTGATCTCTGACAACCACCTTCAACTAGCATCGCAACCGACTTCGACTAGAAAATTACCGATTTTTAAAACGGAAACCACTTTCGACCATTAGGGAGACTGACAAAAAACCTTCGGGAACCGCACGGGAACCTTGGGTGGGGCCCAAGGTCTCCAGAGGTTTCCGTTCATGTTTCCTTATGCCTCTGTCCCACTTAGGAAACCTGAACGGAAACCTCTGGAGACTTTGCGCCCCACCCAAGTTTTCCGTGCGGTTCCCGGAGGTTGCAGGTGGTTGCCAGAGGTTGCAGGTAGTGGAAGCAGGTAGGGAGACTGACAAAAACCTCAGGGAACCTCCGGGAACCGCACGGAAACCTTGGGTGGGGCACAAATTCTCCAGAGGTGTCCGTTCAGGTTTCCTAAGTGGGACAGGGGCATAAGTGGGACAGGGGCATAACCATCCATCCTGGATCCTGGACTCTGACCACAGATCACAGATACTGACCATCAGCTCAGGGTCACAGATACTGACCATTGACACCTGATGCGCAAACACTGACCATTGATCCTGGGTCAGGAACACTTGGGTCGTGGTTACTGGGTATTGACCCCCCCCCCCCCCTTTCCTGGACAGTGACCATCCAGCAGGGTCACGGACTCTGGCCATCAAACCCGGGTCACAGACACTGAGCACCACTGACACCTGACAGGATCACTGACCATTGACACCTGGTCAGGGGCACCGACCATTGAACGCAGGTCACTCACTAATCACCGGGGGAATCAGTGATGACGGTCCTGTGCTCCCTCAGTACTGCCCCTCCTCCGCCAGCTATTGAAACAGTGCAAGGAAGAAGGTGGATGTTATGTCCAGTCACGCGTCCTGAATGAAGTGGCTTAACTGACCAGTATCTCAGTCTTATTGAAAGGAGCTGCGATGTTGCTGAACTGAAATGCTCGACATTCCCACCAGGAGGCAGTATATACCCACTTTTGCAGGGAGTGGGGAAGTTGTCAACATACACCCTTCCCACGACAACCCCCACGCTGCAGTTATATAACCCATACCGCTGTCACAGATTGACACGCACTTCTCAAAAGTCACTCGCTGCAGCATTTGTTACTGGGCAAAAACTTACATCAACGACAAATATCCCCAAGGTCAGAGCAGTGAGACCAACAGGAGGTGGTTCCACGCCTGCCTGTCGCAGAACTCCTCTCCCATCACCCCAGCCCTCTTCTTCACTCCTCTGGCTGATACTGTGAGTGTGAGTGTGTGTGTTTGTGTGTTTATGTGTCTAGCGTGGCGGGTTGGTGGTGGTTAATTGTACCTTTCTAGGGCTGGTGTGTAAAATCAGGTGTTGACAGGGTGGAAATTTATAGAATGGGAATAATATGAGGCCTGGTATTAAGGGGGTATTTCAGGCCAAAATGGGAATATATAGGTCTAGGTGTATATAGAGAGACTATGTACAGGGCATATGGTCATCGTGTGGGGGGGGGGGGGGGGTTACAGAATAAAAATATGCAGGGTGTGCAAGAAGGAATTGCAGAAGTTGGTTTACACTGAAACATAGATACATAGAAAATAAATGCAGGATTTGGCCATTTGAGCCAGCACCGCCATTCAATATGATCATGGCTGATCATCCAAAATCAGTACCCCGTTCCAGCTTTTTCCCGATATCCCTTGATTCCCTTAGTCCTAAGAGCTAAATCTACAGATAACTCTCTCTTGAAAGCATTCAGTAAATTGGCCTACACTGCCTTCTGTGGCAGATCATTCCACGGGTTCACAACTCTCTGGGTGAAAAAGCTTTTCCTCATCTCAGTCCCAAATGGCTTACCCCTTTTTTTCCTGCATCTACCCTGTCCAATCCTCTTAAGGATTTTATATGCTTTTATATGATCCCCTCTCTCTTCCTTCTAAATTCCAGCCCAATCGATCAATTCTTTCATCATATGTCAGTCCCGCCATCCCGGGAATTAACCTGTTGAACCAATGCTGCACTCCCTCAATAGCAATTGGGTAGGTGCTCCAGCAGATGGTGGGTGCCCCCAGATGGTGGTGGGTGTCACTGGGTGACACTAGGTGATGGTGGTTGATGGTGAGTATCCCAGTGTGTCATTGGGAGCAACAGTATGATAGTAGTTGATATTGCTGGGTGATGATGAGTACCACTGGGTGACATTGGGTGTCACTAGGTATTGCTGGATGTCACTGGGTGAGAGTAGGTGTCATTGGATGATGGTGGGTGCCACTGGGTGATGGTGGGTGTGACTGGGTGATGGTGGATGTGACTGGGTGAGAATGGGTGACAGTGGGTGAGGGTGGGTGTCACTGGGTGTCCCCGGATGGTGGTAATATTCCTGGTGGTTAGTGCTACAAGGCGATGGTAGGTGTCACGTGGTTATGGTGGGTGTTGCAAGGTGATGGTGCGTGTTGAGAGAACATGGGTGCTCATGGTGGTGATGGTCATTGTGTGACTGTGGGTGTCACTGGGTTACAGTGGGTGATATACATTGGTCTATAACCAATTAATTGTCTCAGTAAGGAATGAATTGTAGTTCTGCAGTGGTGTGTCTGGTCTCTCCCCAGCCCTGGTGAATGACTTGTGTTGGCGAAAACTTTGCGACTATAGTCCCAATAGTCTATAGTCGTTATAGTCTACAGACTATAGTCATTTCGCTGAACACCTACACTCAGTCCTACCGGATCTCCCAGTTGCCAAACACTTTAATTCCCCTTCCCATTACAACACTGACGTTTCTTCCTCGGCCTCCTCCATTGTTAGAGTGAGGCTAATCGCAAATTGGAGGAACAGCATCTAATTTTGCTTGTGCAGCTTACAACCCAGTGGTATGAATATTCATTTCTCTAACTTCAAGTAACCCCTGTACCCCCTCTCCCTCCATCCTTCCCCCACCTAAATCGCACCAGGTTCCTGTTCTCACCTAGCAAACAGCTAACAATGGCCAGATTCCTTTATCATCGTTACTTTTTTGCATCTTTAATTCATTTGTACTATATCTCCCAACATCACTGTCTATATTTCTTGTTTCCCTTTCCCCTGACTAGTCTGAAGAAGGGTCTCGACCCGAAACGTCACCCATTCCTTCTCTCCAGAGATGCTGCCTGTCCTGCTGCGTTACTCCAATATTTTGTGTCTCTCTTCGACTATAGTCCTGCCCTGTTTATAATCCAGAAATACCTGTATCCCATCAATATACACACAATTACTAACATCACCTTACATTCGGGCAGAATCCTTCAGCCCAGAGCAGTTAAGGACCACATTAAAATCAGTGAACAATTCAGGCTAAGAACCATAATTGAGCTAAGCTCCTGAATCCATCCACTCAGCAGTTGAGTTTTCAGTAACTGATTCCATATTGCAAGAGTTACGATCATAATGTCATGAGTAGTAATTTTGCAGCAGCTTTCCTCTTGAATTTGTTTCACCTGCTATTGTAACGGGGAAAGTGTAGGGACCATTATTAATTTTGTTAATTCCTGAATCTAGCATTGCTTGAATTGCAACTGACTGCTATATTTTGCGAATAAAATCTAATCCAAAAATTAAGTGCTGATTCCCTGGCACTTAACCATAAAGTGAGAATTATGCCCTGTGGCCCTTGGAGCTTGTTCCATCAAGATTACGGCTGATTATCCACCTGAGTGCCATTTTCTTGCCTTGTCCCCTGATTTCCCGATTCCTTCTTTATCTAGAAATATATCCATCTCTCTGGTTAATGAGCTCAGTGACTTAGCGTGCACAGTCCTCCCAGGGAAATAATTCCACACATTCACCACCCTCCAGGTGAAAACATTTCTCCTCACCTCAGACCTAAACAGCTGGCATTTTATGTTGAGACTCAGCTTCATTCTTTCTCAAGTCAGTAGAATTCAGTGCCAGTTACCCAATGTCTGCTCGTAAAACAAACCTGCCATCCTGGAACCCAGTCTGAAGAAACTTGACATCCCTCCTTGACAGCAATATCCCTCTTTTGACAGGGAGAGCAAAACAGTGTATAATACTCCAGGCACCCTCTCACCAAGGTTGTGTGTAACTGCAGTCAAATGCCTTCACTTCTGTCTCCAAATCCTCTACTGAGCCAGAATCCCCTCTGCTCTACAGACCTCAGTAATGCCGCTACACCACTTTCGATGTAGGAAGGAACTGCACTTGCTGGATTACACCGAAGATAGACACAAAATACTGGAGTAACTCAGTGGGACAGGCAGCATCTCTGGAGAGAAGGAATGGGTGACATTTCGGGTGGGTCTGAAAAAGGGTCTCGAGCCGAAACATCACCCACTTTTTATCCCTCCTGAGTGTTGAATCCCCTGAATATCTGCATCACCTTTCTGTAATGGTCATTTGAAAAGACCCATTTATCTTGACCTGCGCTGTTAATTCATCTAACTTATTGTGGATGTAGCCTGCATTGCGGTGTGGAAACATTATGTTGTTGCAGCAAATCTCTAAACAGTGAAGAAGGGTCTCAATGTGAAACATCACCCATTCCGTCTCTCCAGAGATGCTTCCTGTCCCCCTGAGTTACTCCAGCTTTTTGTGACTATCTTCTTAGAATAAAGGGAAGGTCATTTAAGACTGAGGTGAGAAAAAACTTTTTCACCCAGAGAGTTGTGAATTTATGGAATTCCCTGCCACAGAGGAAATCCCTAATTCACGACCTTTTTTACTCGTGGACATTTTTCATCAGGCTAGAAAAACGCCCCGACCTACTTGATGCCACGAATGCCTACCACCAGCATCACGACCTGCTGCGACCTACCTACGACCCCCTACGACCTTGTGACGACCATGCTGTTATATTTGAAGGCTAAATAACTCACAAACGTCACTTGGTGTCCAGAACCCGAAGTGTATTTATTTCAAGCCCACATGGCTGCCGCTAAAGCCCTACAGATCGGGTTCTGGACACCAAGTGTCGTTTGTGAGTTATTTAGCCCTCAAATACTACACATGCTGCGAGTATGAGTCAAGGGCAAACTCGGCAGAGGTCGTGAATCAGTTCGTGAAAGTAGGACAGGCCCTTGCGCCTACTCAGAACAAACATAATCAACTTTCATTCCTCTGAACACAAGAGGCCTACTAGGTTAATGTCTCCTCACCAAATCAGAAATCAATTTAGTGAACGTATGTTCCTCACCCTATATTGAAAACATATCATTCTGTGGGTAAGAAGAGTAGACCTGTAAACTATTCCAGATGCTTTCTCACCGGGATATTATGTAATTGCAGTAAAACACCTTTGCTCATATACTCAACCATTTTGCAATAAAGACCAACATACTGTTTGCTTGCCTAATTACCTGGATATAAACTCTCTGTGTTTCAGGTCAAGAACACCCAGGTCCCTCAGAACATGCCTCTCACCATTTAAAAAAATAAGCATTCCTCCATTTTACAATCAAAGTAGATGACCTCACATTTACCATATAACTTTGGGAGGGGTAGTACTGAGGAAGCATGTTGAAATCAACACACAGTTTGGGCAGCTTACAACCAAGTGGTATGAGTATTGATTTATCTGACTTGCATTCTTGTAACCCTTGCATTCCCACTCTCTCCTTCCCTCCACCACCTAAGTCGCATCAGCTTCTCGTTCTCACCTAGCAAACAGCTAACAATGGCATGTTTCCTTTATCATTGTTGCTTATTTGCATCTTTCATTTGTTCTATATCTCTCTACATCACCGTCTATCTCTCTCGTTTCCCTTTGCCCTAACTCTAGTCTGAAGAAGGATCTTGACCCGAAACGTCACCCATTCCATCCCTCATGAGATACTGCCTGTCCCGCTGTGTTACTCCAGCATTTTGTGTCTATCTTCGGTTTAGACCAGCATCTGCTGTTCCTTCCTACACTGTTTAGTGTTCCCTGGAGAACCCGGCACCTGCCTGACGCAGAGGTGGAGAGTTCCCTTCCCTCTGCCTCCTGTAAGGTGGGAGTGGGTCTGTCGGTTAGGCTGGAGCTGTGTGCGGACATCCGGAGGAGTTCTGGAGGGAGTCTGCTCCATTTATCATTGGGACATGGTATTCTCGCTCAAACTGATCGTTTCAGTGACAATATTCCGCTGTTTATGAGCAGCAATGAGCGGCTTAAATGTTGAAAAGCCACCACAAAGTTTCTCCTGGGCGTCACAGCTTTGAAAAAAAGTGACATATCGCAGGAGGAATAATCCACAAAATTACAACTTTCACTCGGGTTACTCTACGGTCCATACATTGCACCACATTGCTCCCGCACCTTCACCATTGCAGCATTTCCCACGGACACTGGGCACCGGTCGGGGCTCTCCACTCGTGTTCGGATATCGGACAATATTCCCAGTCCGAATTATACATTGCCCGTCGCTGCCATCTGTTCTCAGTTCAGAGCATATCGGTGAATATTTTCTCAGCATGCGTTCAGGAGCGTTCACTTTTTTATTCGTTTCAGAAGATCTGGGAGAGTCACGAAAGCTCCTGAGCAAGATCTTTGCGGCAGTCATAGCATGGAAACAGTCCCTTCGGCCCAACTCGTCCTTGCTATAAAAGATGCCCCATCTCAGCTAGTCCCATTTGCCCACGTTTGGTCTATATTTTACCCCACGCCTATTCAAAAGTCTCTTAAATGTTGTTATAATACCTGCCTCAGCGACATCGTCTGGAAGTTCATTCCTTATACGTACCACCTTCCGAGTGAAAATGTTGTCCCTCAGGTTCCTATTAAATCTATCCCCTCTCAATGTAAACCTATGTCCTCCAGTTCTTGCTTTGCCTACCCTTGGAAAAAAACTGTATGGATTCACCATGTCTATGTCCTTCATGTTATTATACACCTCTATAAGATCACTGGTCAGTCTCCTGTGCTCCAAGCATGGGAAGATTTCCTGCGGGGGTGGGGGGGGGGGGGGGGGGGAGACACAGGGGGCGATGTTTTGAGAGGTGGGGGACAATCCGCCCCATGTTTTGTGAAACATGTTGCAGAAAAATCGCCTTGGAATTTTACATTTTTAAAAAAGCTCGGGTTTAATGATGTGATTATTTCCCTGTCCAAATTATGCCTTTGCTGTAGCAGGTGGTCACATCCATTCCATCCCTCCCTCACAAAGGTGTGAGATTTCATTAAGAGCACATTTGGATGGATAGATTCAAGCAGCATGTAAACATGTAAATGTCTTTTCCATGTGCGCAACGCATGAAGCCGATGAAATGATACAACGGTCACACCAAAGATAGACACAAAATGCTGGAGTGATTCAGTGGGACAGGCAGCATCTCTGGAGAGAAGGAATGGGTGACGTTTCGGGTCAATACCCTTCAGACTCAGTCTTCAGGTCTGAAGAAGGGCCTCAATCCGAAACGTCACCCATTCCTTCTCTCCAGAGATGCTGCCTGTTCTGCTGAGTTACTCCAGCTTTTTGTGTCCAATTTCAGTTTAAACCAGTTCCTTACTACACAACAACGATCTTCTAATGCGGTCATTGTTCTGAGCGCCAAATCCCTTCAGCTGTACCTGCAGCTGAAGCTATGGGTGGATTTGTAGACCTTGAAGAGTCATTGACACTCTGTATTTATGTACTTCTTGTTGTCGGGGGGGGGGGGGGGGGGAGGAGGGGGGGTAGCGGGAGGATATAAAATTGCTCGTTGTCATGCACACTTGAATATAGTCCGGGCGAGGACAAGTTTCTACAGAGATCCGTATAAGTTTGTCAAAAGCCTCTTTGTCAAGGAGAAGAGCGGGATCCTGAGAGTACCTGTAAGGGAACTGGAGGAAGACGTACTCTAACAACCTGAGGCATGAGCCAGTCACCATTCCAGATGACATGCCACCTACCCACCCACCTGAGCACCAGATGGACATAAAGCCTCCTACATGGAAGGAAGTGGAGAGCACAGTCAAACGGGCAAGAACAGCATCAGCCCCAGGGCCCAATGGCATTCCATACAGGCTCTATAAGAACACCCCTGGTGCCCTGAAATATCTTTGCAAGTTAATGAAAGTGGCACGGGGAAAGGAATCATACCTAAGGCATGGCGAAGGGCAGGAGGGATCGTAATTCCCAAAGAAAAGAACTCTTCAACCATTAGCCAATTCCGCCAGATCAGCCTTCTGAACGTGGAAGGAAAGATCTTCTTTGGTGTTATGGCCCAAAGACTCTCAGCATTTTTGCAGACTTTATTGACACATCAGTGCAGAAAGCAGGAGTGCGTGGTTTCTCAGGATGTCTGGAACATGCAAACGTCATCTGGCACCAGATACAAACTGCCAAGAAGGAAAAGAGAGATCTGCATGTGGTTTTCTTAGATCTAGCCAATGCCTTTGGTTTGGCGCCCCATGAGACTCTTTGGGCAAGTTTTTAATTTCTTCCAGGTCCCAGAAGTCATCACAAAGCTGGTAAAAGGTTACTTTCAGGACCTCCAGTTCTGCGTAACAACACAGGACAACAACACCGCCTGGCAGCACCTTGAGGTAGGCATAATGGCAGGCTGTACCACTTCTCCTCTGGTTTTCACCATGGCAATGGAGCTCATCATTCGAGCATCATGATGGGTGGTCGGAGGGGAATGCTTGAAGAGTGGGCTGCGTCTTCCTCCAATCAGGGCGTACATGGATGACATGACCACAATAACAAACAACAAAAGCATGCACCCAAACGCCTGCTGGATAAACTCCAGGAAAACATCAAATGGGCATGAATGGAGATTAAACCCAGCAAATCCTGCAGTATTTCCATCTATGTCCGATATGTCTATGTAAATGGCAAGATGGGTCTTGGCACACAGCCGTGGGTCAGATGAATATGCCCGGAACTCCATAACTGGAGATGTGGTTCCTGGTCTAGTTTATTTGACCAGACCCTGAATATGGAATGTGATACAGTCCAATGACTCTGTCATACTGTCCAGTCTCAGAAGGTGGAGGGACTGTACCCTTTGTGCTGACACTAATGCTGACATCCCAGATCTGAGTGTACCTTGATCTGGGGGAATTAGTGTTAAAAATACCCCTCATGAATTTGACCACCAGTGGATGGGACCCCAAAGCCTGTTGTCCTGCTGCTGGAACCAAATAAGCTGACAACGTACTCCTGGCTGTATTGATGGTGATGTAACTGAGTCCATCCCGTTGTAATCCAACCAGGAACTCCACAACACTGGTAGCTGTTGCTGTTGAGTAGGTAGTTCCTGTTTTGGAGCAATACCGTTCCCATTTCCTTATGTTGGTCAGGTATTGTCTCCTGGTGGACTCCCGGTGGGATGCGGTCATCATGTTGATGGCGTCCTCAGACAGTCCCAGGCCCAGTAGAGGTCTTTTTAGAATCTGCAATCTGCAGAGATTGACTCTGTCATGGCACCGGTGACTAATGCCTGACACTGGGTGGATTAATAATTCTGGACTGCTGGGGAATTCCAGCGGTGTTTCGACAGCCATGTCGAGGGCCACTGGGAACCATGGCTGTGTAGGCCAGTCAGGTATTATTAAGATGCCTGAAGCGGAATCCAATTGAATCTTGCATAATACACGACTGATGAGGCAGAAGGGAGGAAAAGCATAGAAGAACATTTTCCCCCAATGCAGCGTGAATGCATCAACTGCTGCTGCCTCAGGGTCTGGTTCCCAAGCGACATACGTTGGTACCTGGTGATTCAGCCTGGATGCAAATAGATCGATATCTGGTGTGCCATATTGCTTTGTAATTTCAGCAAATACTTTGGGATTTAACATCCATTCGATGTTATCGTTGAATTTGCGTGACCTGGTGTCTGCCACTGTATTTTGCTTACCTGGTAGGTAAGTTGCTGATAACCAAATGTGTCTTTCGACACACCATTACCAGATTAGGTTGACCAAATTGTCACATGATATCGACTTTACACCACCCATGTGGTTGATATAAGCCACCACCGTGGTATTATCTAATTGCAACCAGACATGTGCGTGATGCGTATTAGATGAATATGCTTTTAAACCATAAAATGCTCCCAACATTTCTAAGTAGTTAATACCCTGTGTCTGTAGGCAAGATGATTCAAAATTAGTCCATCTGCCCCCTGTGCTGGATTGCATGTTAGTTGCTCCCCAGCCCAAAGCACTGGCATCCGTTTGAATGGTTAATACTGGGTTGGTGATTTACCATTAGTTTGTTGTATGATTGTGACAACTCTGAATCTTTCCCCTTCGGCAGAGTTACAATCATGCGAATAGTGTTAATCGTAAATCCAAGATAGTCCATGGTTGTGGACGGTGTCAAATTGGATTTATCTGGATGTATGACAAACCCCAAAGTTTCAAACAAACGTTTGATGGCTGCTACTGCCGAAATGGCTGTCTCCAAGGTTTTCCCTACTATTAAAATGTCGTCTAAGTACGCCATGACTATATGCTTTTGTTTCCTCAATAATGCCAAGGCAGGTTTTAAGATTTTTGTGACCAACCTTGGAGCTGAGGTTAGCCCATTTGGTAATTGCCATAGATGATTCATCCAGATAAACTTTAGGTATTTTCGATGCTCCTTGTGTATGGGTACTGAGTAGTAGGCATCTTTTAAAGCAATGCTTGCCAGAAAGTACCCTTTAGAAATCAATTGTCTGGCTGTTTCAAAAGTTTCCATCTTGAAATGTATATACTTAACAGATTAGTTTAAAGAAGTTAAGTCAATGATGATGCGACAGCCATCATCTTTTTTAGTTTTAGTGAAAATATTAGACACAAATTCCAAAGGTTCATGATTTGTTCTTTCAATGACTTCCTTTTGCTCGTAGCCTCATCAGTTCAGCTTGACCCTCTTGTTTCTCTTTGACTGAGAGGGTGAATACCCTTTGGGGTATATGCTGAACTGGCGTCATGTTTTCATGAACAAAGTCAATTTTATAGCCACGAATGCTGCTGAGTATATACTTGTCATTAGTGATAGACTCCCATGCATCCAAAAACAAGTGCAATCTCCCCCCTGTTAGTATAGAGCCCCTACTGCTCATATGCTGAGAGGAACCAGACACACCTACCTCCATGGTTACTGGTGCTTCTTCTGCCTCTGCTGGGTTGTAGAGGGCTGCAGTTGATGTTGATGTTGCTGTTGATGTTGGTGTTGGGGGTGGCGCATTTTCCATGGGGTCCGCTCTGGGTCCTGGCCTAAAAAAGGCTTACGGGGAATGGTTGCGGACCCCGAGCTTTCACCAGTCCCATATGGTAGTCGACGACTGGTGGACGCCGTGGGGTACTGCTGCCTGGGTTTGTTAGGTCTGCTCGGTCCCAAACCTGCCCTCACGAGACCAAAGGTCTTGGACTCTTCCTCCAGGTCTTTCACCTTTTTTGGAAGGTCCTTTCCAAAGAGCAGAATTGGAGGTTCTGAACCCGGTGTTTTGCAAAGTCCTGCAAACTTAGGGTTGACGGCAGGCTTGATGATTTCCTTCCGTAAGTTGTTAATCTCGAATTGAGTGGTGCACAGCAGAGCTACTGTGTCTTGCTGATTTGTGGTAATGCCCACACCATCTATGGACCAAGCATATGAAGTTATTCCCGCTATCAGGAGTTTTAGGGTTTACTGGAGCTTCAACTCCAGGTTTCTGATATTCTGCCCCAAATGTCTCCAAAATGTCCCCTGTTTGCAGCTGGTACATTCAGTGAAGTACTATTTTCTGGGGCTGAATATAATTCAAGAGCCTCATTGACCACCCGTTCTTGTAGTTTTGAGGACAGGTGGTCAATGCTGGCTGCAAGTTTCGGCTCTAAAGGCCGACCCGCTCGTGGAGTGGCCACGTAGCGGTTGACCACACCCAGCAGCTCTTCCTGATCCTGTACACCCTGCGTACTCCGGCCATCTTCAGCCAATGACCCCTCTTCTTGACCAGCCCAGACCTGGTTGCCAATGCTGCCTTCAATAGAAGGTGAAGCAATGGCCTGTGCTGTAAAGGGCACTGCGGGAGTGCCTGAAGCTCTCTCAGCAGATCTCGCTGGAGCAATTGCTCCATAAGCCGTTCCATTCGGCTTAGGCTACCGCCCGGTTCTGGCTGCAGGTACTTTCAGCCGCTGCTCAGGCTGCACTAGCGGTGCTGGGCTCGGCTCGGTAGTCAATCCTGCCGCCTCTCGCCAATCCCGCTCCTCAACGGGAAACGAACGGGGGCGAGCTACAGATTTCTTTCCTCTGGTCTTGCTCATTCTTTCTGGAACACCAAGCAGACCACAGAAAATACACACGGCCATGGTAAAACACTTACCTGTCAGCCCGACTTTCAAATTGTAGCGGGAGCGCCTTGAACTCCAGTTTGCCGCGGGTGCACTGCATGAACGCAAATGTTGCGCATACGTGCTGGACGGGGTCTTCACATAGTCACTCACGTGACTCCGAAATAAAATGGCAAACTGACCAAACCTGAACGCAACTGATCCCACTGCAAGGTGGAATCGCACCTGGAATGCACCTGTGTTTGCAGAGACCCTACCAGAGCAGGTCTGACTTTCATGAAGCTCCTCCTGTGACTAAGCTGGTCATTGCACATTAAAGTTGAGATTCTCTTGCATATATCCCCTTGTTTGTGCAGGGTTCATGCATTCCTCGACCAGGTAAGGCCACACTCGTTCGTGCAGAGAGGCTGCATTAGCATCCTTATGCTCTAGACATGATCCACTTCCTCCACCCTGGCTCCCAACTCCCCACAGCGCCAGAGCTTTTGCTCAGTTACAGATCCAGACCTACCAGGACTGCACACAGTCTTTAGGCCTTTGGAAATGCAGCACGGAAACAGGCCTTTCGGCCCACCGAGTCCATGCCGACCAGCGATCACCCCATTAACTAACACTATCATACTTGGGCCAATTTACAATTTTACTGAAGCCATATAACGTACACACCTGTACGTCGTTGGAGTGTGGAAGGAAATCAGAGCACCTGGAGGAAGCCCATGTGGCCACAGGGAGAACGTACAAACCCCGTACAGACAGCAACCATAGTCAGGATCTAACCCAGGTCTCGGCCACTATAAGGCAGCAACTCCTGTGCTTTAGGACCATATTGGTCTATGCTTTAAATATTTGTGCCTGTCTAAATGCCTCTTAAATGTAGTCATTGTATATGTTTTCACACCAAGTCCACCCCATCTGGCAGCAAGTTCTAGATATCAACCACTCTCGTTTGAAATCAAACTTACAAACTTAAAAACTGTAATTGTTGTGTATGATGCAGTTACATATCATTGTGTGAGTTGATCACAACATTAATGTGTTCTGTGCAAGGATATCTCCATGGGAATGTGGAGATGTGTCATCATATAAGAGTGTCTCTACATTTTAGGACCCTATTATGGTGTTAGTGTTGCCAAGGAAACATGTCAGAGGAAGTGCTATGAAATCAGGTGGGATAATTAAATAGAGTTCCCTGTGCTATTTCAGACACTCAAAAGATATATTCTTGGCGGTAGACAAAAGTGCTGGAGAAACTCAGCAGGTGCAGCAGAGTGAAGGGGATTCAGGTGGGGTGGGGGGGGGGGGGGGAGTCGGGAAGAAGAAAGGAGGAGGAGGAGCCAGAGAGGGAGAGCTGGGAAGGGACAGCAAGGGCTACCGGAAATTGGAGAAGTCAAAGTTCAAGCCGCTGGGGTGCAGACTGCCCAAGCGGAATATGAGGTGCTGCTCCTCCAATTTCTGGTGGAGCTTACTCTGGCCATGGAGGAGGCCCAGGACAGAAAGGTTGGATTCGGAATTGGGGGGGGGGGGAGGGGGGGGGGGAGTTGAAGTGCTGAACCACCAGGAGATCAGGTTGGTTAATGCGTACCGAGCAGAAGTGTTCGGCGACACGATCGCCAAGCCTACGCTTGGTCTCACTGATGTAGATCAGCTGACACCTAGAGCAGCAGATGCAATAGATGAGGTTGGAGGAGGCGCAGGTGAACCTCTGTCACACCTGGAACGATTGCTTGGATGGAGTCGGGGGGGGTGGTAAAGCGACAAGTGTAGCATCTCCTGCGGTTGCAAGGGAAAGTGCCCGGGAAGGTGGTGGTGTGGGAGGGAAGGGAAGAATTGACCAGGGAGTTACGGAGGGTGCGGTCTTTGCGGAATGCAGACCGGGGGGGGGGGGAGATGGGAAGATGTGGCGAGTGGTGGGGTCACGTTGGAGGTGGCGAAAAAGACGGAGGACTATTTGTTGTATGTGACGGCTAGTGGGGTGGAAGGTGAGGACTAGGGGGACTCTGCCCTTGTTCTGAGTGGGGGGATGGGGAGAGAGAGCAGTGTTGCGGGGTATTGAAGAGACCCAGGTGAGAGCCTCGTGTATAGTAGGGGAGGGGAACCCCCGTTCCCTGAAGAATGAGGACATTTCCGATGCCTTGGTGTGGAACACCTCATCCTGGGAGCAGATGCGGCGCAGACGGTGGAATTGGGAGTAGGGGACGGAGTCCTTACAGGAAGCAGGGTGGGAAGAAGTGTAGTCTAGATGGCCATGGGAGTCAGTGGGTTTATAGTGGATGTCGGTCAGAAGTCTATCACGATGCGATGGATATTTCTTGCCGCTGTCTGGCAGCGAAGATGATCTGGTCATAGTACTTTGCAGTTTGTGGGATCTTGCTGTGCAGACCATGGCTGTTATGTTTCCTGCATTACCACAGTGAGCATGCTCTTCATAGACTGCAAGTCCTTTGGGACGTCCTGGGTCAAGCTGGTTTGAATCCACAATGTTCTAGTATAATTGAGATGCTCCTGACTGACAATTATGTTTGTAGGATCACCTAGAATCTGCAAGATGAATAGGCCATTCAGTCCAAATGACCTGTGTAAGAGCTGCTAAACCTTCCATCCTGTTATCAGACTGGGAGAAAGATGACTATTAGTTTTACAATGTCAATTCAGAGAATAGTCTGCTGGAAATGGTGATTTAACTGAAGTGTTTTAAACAAGGGAAAAGTAGATTAAATGTTGTTGGTGAACGTACAAGCAGGGAGAGGATTATAGGATTCAAATAGACAGCAAACCATGCCATGCCATGGGTAACATTCTCAACCAAAACAAACCAGAATTATATTAGGAGTGTGTGTATTCTGGGATTATACCAGCAACTGGTATATTTTGGAAATAAATAAGTAGAATGACCAAACTTTTATCAGGAGCATGTGTTTTCTAACACTTTACCAAGAGCATTCTAGAATTAGACCAGGAAAACTTTTGTTCAAGTCGTTGAGTTTATTGTCATATACATAAGTACTGTGTGGTAATGCAACAATGAAAATCTTGGTCGCAGCAGCATCACAGACACATAGATTCAGCAAACACACAAAAACAGAAATTATACAAAAATTCTACAAGCAGTAAAAAGTGAAAGATTGTACGGTAAATAAGATATTAGTGCAAAACACAATCGGAAAACAAGACCATGGTAGATCAAGGTGGTCTATAGTGTTCCATTGCTGAGGTGGGATTAGATTTGTGCAGGTTGGTTCAAGAACCTGATGCTTGTAGACAGGTAGCCATTCTTGAACCTGTGGACTGGACTTCTGTACCTCTGCCCAAGATAGTAATGAGGAGAGGGATAAGCCCTGAATGTAGGGATCCTTGATGATAGATGCCACCTACTGAGTCAGTGCCTCCTGTAGATGATTGTGATGGTTTTGTGGCAGTGTGGGAGCTGGACCCATGATGGACCAGGCTGAGTTCACCACTCTTTGCAGCTTCTTGCGGTCCTGTGCATTCATAGAATATGTATAATCCAAGATTGATCAGGAGAGTTGCAGTCTGGAGATTTTGTTATTCATTTACAGGATGTGTGTCAGGCAGGGACTATGTATTATCCATGGAAGGAGGCTTACACCAAGCAGCCATCCACCAGATGAAGATGAGGAGGAAATTCTTTGCAGAAGGTGTTGAATATCTGGAATACTTTACCTCAGACCATGCTGGAAAAAGGAGTGATGAAAGGTTTGCAAGGCCAAGACAGGCAGAACCTGGGACTACAGGAGAAACACTTTACTGAACTGCTGAATCTGTTGTAGTTGGTATCAGCTCCAGTTGGATCCAGTACTGGACTTGGGCTTTGGGCAATAAGGGGTTTCCATGGCTGAGTTGGAGAGGCAAATGATGTGTTACTTGTTCCTTCCACCTGTGGAAAGTTGACCAGCCAATGGGGTTAGACAAACTCTGTTTAATTGCAAAGGAATTGGGCTTGCGCTCCACACAAAGACATAGAAGGAGTCATTTCAATCCATGCTGGACAGAACAATCTCATCCCCTATGCCTTGGAACCTTTCTCCCCATTTTTCCATCAAATTCTCCCCATTGTCCCTCAAACTCTACTTGTCACCCAGGGGAAATACACAGAGGCTAATTAACCTACCATTCCACATATCTCTAAGATGTGTGTGTGTGTGGCGGGTGGGGGGGGGGGGGGGATGGGATCTGGAAGACCTAAACGAAACATACATGGCCACAGGGAGAACATGCAAACTCCACACAGGAATGTGCAGGTTACTTGCTCTGTGAGGCACCGGCACTACGGCTGCACTACAGTGACACTCTCTGACAGTTGGAGGGGGAACCCACATCTTGTTTACAGTGGAGAGACCACAAACAAAGTTATTTTAAAGGGGAACTAAAGGGACGCATCTTGCTTGGAAAAGCAGTTGTTTCCTTGAGTTGCCGATAGAGTAAAGTGGGATGGAGTGGTAGTGGTGGTTTTAATGTAGAAACCACACAACTTCCTGGACTCTTACCCAACCCATTAATAGTTTGACCCAGCTTGATAGTTAGGTTTCCCCAAAGCCTCATAAAAGTTTTGTACAATTTATTTGTAAAGACACGTGTTTCCTTTCAAATTAATGGAATCTATCACTGCTGAAACAATATTGTTCTACACATTTGTTACTGCACTGGATAAAAAGCTGCCCAGGTTTTCAATCTCAATCCTTATGAATATGCACTGTCTGTTGAGTGGAGCAGCCAAAAACATTTCAACCATTATTCTAGCACCTGGGGCAACCCAGAGAGGGAAGGAGAGAGGTGAGGAGAGAGGGGGGGGAGTGAGAGAGGGGGGGGAGAGAGAGGGAAGGAGAGAGAGGGGGGGAGCCCTGGCTGAGCCCGAGGGGGGGGGGGGGGGGGAGAGAGGGGAGGGAGATAGTGGGGAGGGAGAGAGGGGAGGGAGAGAGAGGGGAGGAGGAGAGACCCAAGCTGAGACACGAGTTGGTGGGCGAGCGAGCTAGCAAGTGTTGACCAAAGGAGTGCCAGTTGGGCCGACGCAGTCTTCAGCTATGATCTTTGATCTTCGATCTTCAGTTGACAGGGCCACTTTTGAACAATGGGGGGAGGAGGGAGGGGTGGGAGATGATGTCAGTTGAAGCGCGAGCAGACGGTAGGCAGGCAGGCAGATCCATTGTCACGTCATCAGCGAAAAACAGTTGTTTTGATTTCAAAGTTAGATCGGATTTGTGAACATTTCTATTAATAACTCAAGAAAACCATTGTTGGGTAAACCGATTTTGGACTCCAGGGGGTAAATCTCTACCAGAATATGTAAAGATTTTCCCATTTGTGCATCGTTTTTTCGAGAAGATGTGAAAACACACAAACAAATAAATACACACACACACACACACACGCACACACACACACACACACGCACACGCACATGCACATGCACATACACGCACACACACACACACACACACACACACACACACACACATCCAAGATCAGGATTTTATAGTTATAAGGATATGATTGAATCAAAATCAAGAATCATAAATTCACATTTCAAAAATGGTTTCACAATGCAGTAGTACTGATTTTCAGTATTCCATACTGATATTTGAGAATACATGAGGTTGATGGAAAACACTGATTTTCAAAAATCCAGTTTCTGAATAGTGCGTTCTATTGCATTTATGTGAGAAATACCGATTTCCCAAACAAAATAATGATTTTCAGCCATCAAAATACGGAAATGCTCGGTAATGCTTGGTAGCACTGCAATTATTAACAATTACATTGTGTTTTAGAATTCAAAATGTTATTTGTGATCTTGGTTATGTCATCATGGAACTAGAATTTGTTATAATAGTATGACAGTAAAATAGGTTAGTTTGAAAGCGATCATAGTAATGTAAATGCACCATTTAGTTTGAATTCAATTTTCATGATGGAAATTGAAGTTGAACTAAATGTTGTATTCACATCATTATTTCATTGTTGAAATTGATGTGATGTGAAGTTGTTAGGTCAGGAGGACCAGTAAAGGTGCACTGCACACACTAACACAGTCGAACAGTAACAGCAATCAAATCAACACACAAAACATTTTCTAAAAAATTTATTTACTGCAAAAAGATACAGTATTGTATTTGCAGTTTTCGCATGCTCCTTTATAACATTTTACATAACATTTTACAACAGTACAACTTGATTATTAAAACAAGGGCAACTTCAATTCTTGATTTAAAACAATGACCCCAATCATCCCATTCCACCCACTCATTATTCTTGACTCAACCAAAATCATTTCTGAAATATTGGTCATAAATTTGGTGCAAAAGTGCTCCAGAATAAGGCTCAGAATACACCAGAGAGCATCTAAAACCCCAGAGCTTACAGGTCCTTAAGTGCGCCCTGGACCCTGGCTGCGACGGACATCAAGCTTCGAGCTTGTGATGAGCGCCGCGCGCACATTATTTCACATAAAATTTTTGCAATCCTGTCATGCCACCCTACTTTTTGAAAAGCTTTGTCCAGGCCTGTGAGCAATTTCCCCAATTGTCATGCTACCAGTGTTGAAAACCTGGCTAGAGGTGCAGCCAGTCAGGAAATGTATGTCTTTAGTACCTCAGCTGGAATGTTCGGTCCCGTAGTGTTTGCTGTACGTGGTGCTCCCAGCCATGGAGTGAATGGAATTGGCTAGAGACTGGTTTCTGGGCTGGTTTTGATCTCAGGAAGAAGCTGAAATTGCTCAGCCACTCAATATAGCTGACTGAACAAGGCTATAAATGCTTTAGCCTTGTCTCCAGCTCTTTCAGGCTTGCCCAGCATTTGTGGGATTGAGGAAGCACTTGGAACCTCCTCCTCCTCCCGTTAGCTGTTTAATTGTCTAAAAGTCACCCATCTCTTTACCCCAGAGTGAGGGACATGCCGGGCCATGAGGTTACGCACAGCGGTGGTGAATATTGCAGTTGCTGATAGTTCACCCTGTCTTGTGAGTGTTCTGTTTTAGGCTTCCAGATCTGGATGAGTCTATTCCATTGAGCACAGCACACAACATGCTGAATGCCATAGTCAATGTCTCCACAGGACTGTGTGTTGCTCATGGACAGATACATCTACCACATATGTGCAGTGGTATGTGTCGGCTGTTTCATTGTCGGAAATGTCCCTGATCTCCAGCATCTGGCTTTAATACACAACTTCTGAACTCATCCATCTTTTCCACGTTCACAGTGTCAATGTCCATGTTGCTGTCTCCTCCAAATTCTCATCAAGAGATCATGTTTTAAAATAGCAAAGATAAAAGGAATTTCACTGAAATTCATGGTGCATATCAGAAGCCAAAGTATGGGCAAGAGAAATGGAATGAAATTAATAAATGGTTGAGAGATTATTCACCCATGGAGTGCTGAACAATTGCACTTGCGCCGTAAGTAGAGTGTCAACACAGATGTAAAGAAGGAACTAACTCTCAGCCATAGAGAGAGCAGGGAGTGGGGTTAGTCTGGGATTGATATAGGGTTGTCAGGAGAGAGTGTGGTAGTATGATTAATTTATGATTGATACTGGACAGTGAAGGGCAGTGCAATTATTGGATTGATCCAAGCCAGGAGCGAGTGAGAAGGCAGTGGGATTGGTTTGGGGATCGATGCAGATCTGTGGGAGAGTGGGGTATTAGGATTAATTTGGGATTCATACAAGTCTGTAGGAAGAGAGAGGGGCAGCGAGATTAGTTTGGATTAATACAGGCCTATGGGGAGTGTGTGGTTTAGGGATTGATGCAGGTCTGTGGGGAGAGATCAGGGCAATGGGATTAGTTTGGGATTGATACAGGGCTCCAGGAAAAGCAGGGATAGTGTAGCAATATGTTGTTACAAACCTGGAGAGAGCTCCCTCTGCACTGTTACCATTTGCTCAAAGATAAATACTTTGCTAAAATAGACTCTAATCGAGTATTTTTATTTTTATTTTTAAAAAGTAAACCTTTTACTCGCCTGGCCAAAAGCAAAATAGACTCTAATGTCTGTAAATTTCGATTATGATGAATAAGCAAGATTACAGTTTATTTATCAATGAAGAGACAGAAGCAATATACACACACATTTTAATAATTGTCACACCAGGAAGTTGCTCTACATATGAACAGCTAGGATTACCTACTCAGCTACATACTGGGAATGGAATACAATTTGCACATTGTGGGGCAGTCTGATAATTATTTTGGACAAGCTCACTCCGTGCATACTGTGGAGTAAGTCCAGAGACCAAGGTGATGTTTTGTTCCTGTCAACAGCCACAATCTGGTCAGTAACACGCCTGTAGACCCCAGTTATGTGGATCTGCCTTAGAGATTAACTTCAATTTCAACAGAGAAAATCATTAGTCATCTTCCACAGATTAAGACTATCTTGCACCAAAGCCTTCTCTATGTCCAGTGTATCTGGACCCATATACAAATAAAAGTGATGCAAGAATATTGGTCCTGGATTTCAAATCTCCAACAGGCCAACAAAGACACAAGTGAATGCAAATGTTGAAATCTGGAGCAAAAAAAAACTGCTAGAAGAACCCAGTGGGTCAACCATTGTTTGTGGAGGCAAAGGAATAGCTGATAGTTAAGGGGCTGTCGCACTTAGACGACCTAATCCGCGAGTCCAGAAGAGTGTCTTCGACCTTCAAGCTCAAGGGCACTCACCTGGAAAGCCTCGTGCTGGATCGACTTACCGCACACGCAAACACATCGCAAAGGCGGGGACCAGGGAAGGCGGGGGAGCGCTGTCTGAAATTCACACCCGCGATGAAGAAGGTAAAATGGCTGCACATTAACGGTGAGTCCTTTAGAGAGCGCGGCGTGGGAGAGAAGGGGCGAGAAGGGGGGAGAGGGGGGAGAGAAGGAGAGAGAAGGGGGGGAGAAGTGGGGGAGAAGGGGGAGAAGGGAAGAGAAGGGGGGGAGAAGGAGTGGAGACTTTTAAGAAGTATAATGAAGTTTAGCGGGCATTTTACCTACCGGTAGGTCTTCCTTGGTCCTGAAAACTCCAATGAACCAATTAAAATGCCCGGTCAGTGAAAAAGTTAAGGCTGCCCTCAACTGCTTGTAACAAAATAGTGACCCCACTCCACTGCACTACGAGTTAAAAAGACCCATGCCAAACAAATTTTACTCGCGGAAAATATTTCAGCATGTTGACCTAGCTGAGGCCACGAGTATTCGGGAACTTCCCTCGAGCATGAAGGAGAATTCCAGCGACCTCATAGGCCCACGTGTCGACCATGCTGCGAGTTTGAAGGTCGAAGACACTCTTCTAAACTCACAGATTAGGTTGCACACGTGGGACAGACCCTTTAGGGTCGAGACTCTGCATCAGGACTGAAACATTCCTTTGCATCGACAGATGTTGCTTGACCCACTGAGTGTTTTCAGCATTTACTTTTTTTGCACCACCTGACTAGATTTCTGTTGAATTAAAGTACAAATTAATTATAATACTCAGTGATAAAGTAATATGATCACCCGTAAATAATCACAAGATACATACAGCGGATTTTTATAACATTTCATTAGTAATGCACAAATGACATTGTTCAAATGTGGATTTGGGCGCACACACGTGCATGTATACATTTCAGTACACGTTAGCATTTTTGTGAACATTGGTAAGTGTTTGAATGTATGTATTTGTAGGCATTTGTATGTAGGCATACAGTATGGTGAGTGGTGAGAGTTTATGTCCATGCATGACATACATGTGGGCATACATGTTTGAGGGAAAGTGTGAGAGTCTGTGTGCAAGAGTGGATGATTATGTGTGTGCGTGTGTGCACACACGAGCACAAGAAAATAAGTGTGTCACAATGTATTCTAGAGTGTGTGTCTGTCTATGTGCGTGTGCCTCTGGGTGTGAGTAACCACACTACGTAATATATATATTTTTAAAGTTAGATAGATTCTTGATAAGCAAAGGGGTGAAATGTTAGCATGAGTAGATGGGAATGTTGAATTGAGGTTACAATTAAATCAGCTGTGATCTTACGATGGGTTGGGGCAGGTGTGAGGGGCTGAGTGGTCTATTCTAGCCTTTCATTTGTATATTCGCTGCATACTGTGTGCATGTGAATAACTATGGGAGGGAGAGTGTGTGAGACCATACAAATGACCATACATATGAATGGCTGCATAAAGCATAAATCCAATCCAGCTAATTAAAGATAATCAATCTGTTCTCACTGATGAGCAAGTTGATGCAAGCCAGCAATGGTGACAAGCAGCATTTTCTTCCCAATAGCCTGCCTACTGATGCCCAGTTTTCAGTTTTGTGTTTTGCCAGGACCACTCAGTCCGAGACATGGACCAAAGATCTGAATGGCAGAGGGAAGGTGAGAGAGAGGGCGACATTTGATCGCGTGTGAAATCAAGGACGCCTGCCAAACCTGATGTCAATTGGCCTCAGAGCAAAATTACTCCAATGGTTAAAGTCATACCTCGCACAAAGGAATCATCCCGCCCCAGGACATAATTACAGGAGTTCCACAGGACAGTGTCCTGAGCCCATCCAGCATCTGCTGCTTAGTTACTGACCCTCCTCCCATGGCAAGGTGAGGTGAGAGGGTGTTCACTGCCAATTGCACAATGTCTGATTCCATCACACAAACATTAAGCAAACAAAGCTGTGCATGCAGCAAGGGCTGATAAATGGCAAATAGCATTCATGCCACTAAAGTACCAGTTAGCGATGGCCATTGCCTGGCAATTCATGCCATGAATGTTATGTCATTTACTGGGCCTTGCTGAATGCAGGCATGGGCTGCTTCATTTACACTGATCCTCGATATTCAATAGCATTAGCTATTTTTTATCATCGACATGCTAGGGACCACCATTGACTAGAGACTCATGTGGATGGCCATCGTTCACTTGATTGATTCTCCATCCGTCACCCGAAACATTAATTCTCTCCACCACTGGTGCAGTGGTGGCAAAATGCAACATCTACAACTGCTCTGCACCTACTCACCCAAAATATTTGGGCAGCAGCTCCCAAACACTCAACTTCTATTACTAAGAAGGAATGGGAATACATATTCTGGACTTGTGGAAACACTCAGATTCTATAAAGTTAATAAGTAAATTCAAAATGTGGATGTGAATGTGAGAATTTGTATGTATGTGTGGAAGTGGATGTGTGTGAATGTGTTTGCTTGTCATAATGTCATACAGTCATAGAGTCATATAGCATGGAAACAGGCCCTTTGACCGAACTTGCCCACACTGACCAACATGTCCCATCTACACTAGTCCCACCTGCCTGTGTTTGGCCCATATCCCTCCAAACCTGTCCTATACATGTATCTGTCTAATTGTTTCTTGAATGTTGCAATAGTTCCTGCCTCAACTACCTCCTCTGGCAGCTCGTTCCTTACACCCACCACCCTTTGTATGAGTGTGAGTGCGTGTATACACGTGTGACCTTGGGTTTGATTGCATGGGCATTGATGTATGTGTATGTGAACATGATATTTTATATTTCCATGTGAGCATGTGTTTTTATGTGTGTGTGTACATGTGAGTGTGTGTGTATGTATGGCGTGTGACTGCATCGGAGTACATGTGATTGAATGTACATGTGAGTGTGAGTGAATGGATGTGTGTGTGTGTGTGTGTGTGTGTGTGTGTGTGTGTGTGTGTGTGTGTGTGTGTGTGTGTGTGTGTGTGTGTGTGTACACATTCGCTGACTGTAATTCTGAACAACGATCACCGTTGCCGTTGGTGCAATGTAAAACGTGGAGTCCTGATTTTCAACGCGATTCAACAGCCAATATCAATCCTGTTGAGACTGGCTGCAAGTTACCAAAGGCTTTTATACATTTATATATCACCCAACACTGGATCATTCCATTTTGAATTGAGAAACAACTATTAGACCTATTATATAAAACTATTATTATACATAAACCTATTAGCCCATTTAATGTAAAGTATTTTAAAACACTAACATAAACAGAAAGGGGTTAAAAACATAAAAGCAATCAGAAATCAATTACATTTTCAGCCTTTATGGAGTGATGCTCTGTGACTGTAGAAAGGTTTAAGCAAAGAGTAAGCCACGATGTGAGCAATAAGTGTGCTCAGGCCAAGGTAAGCACAGAGAACTCATCCCATTCATGGGCAAGAGTGATTGATCTCACAAATTCACCCTTTTCTGCATCATCTTTCTTCTTCCCGTCCTCCCTCCTCTTCCCTTTGAGAGGCTCCATTGAAAATAGTTTTTGGACTTCTGTTTGTTACCAACTCACTCAGGAATGACCAGCTGCTTTCCTTTCTCGGACCTTGCCTGCCCTGCAATTATCTGCCTTCTTCTCACTACACCTTTAATTACAACAGAGAATGCTGGAAACACTAAGCAGGTCAGGCAGCATCTGAGAAATATAACACAGTGACCTTAAGATGCAGAAATATGAAGGGGAGAAAGGGAGGGAAGGGGAGAAGAGAGGGGAAAAAAGTGTGTTAGAGTGGGGACCAAAAGAGATTGCCTGTAAAAGGAATGATAGAGAAATATGGTGATTGGGTAAGTAAAGAAACATGAGGCAGTGTGAGTGGCAGAAACAAATACCTGAAATCATAGAAGCCAAAAGGCTGCAACACCCCTGTCACAAGACAAGGTGCTATTCTTCATGCTTACATTTTTACTGGAGTAGCATAAGAGGCAGAGGGGAGCGGTCAGAGTGGGAGCATAAGGTTTTTAATCAGATTCTGTTTCTGTTATTTGTTCAGTGACCCCTCCCCCCCCCCCCCCCCCCCCCCCCCCCCCCCCCACCTCTGAATATACTCGGGTAGTGGACAGGTTAAGCAACTAGTCACTCCTTGAGCATCCACTGACCTTTGGCGTGGTGAGGGATGGGTGGGGTTGGGTGGAGATATGCATTTGGAAGGTGTGGGTAATGGGATGGATGGTAGCTGAGTGAGGGTTTTCGGCTGGAAAATAGCTCAGCCAACAAAAATACAACCTTTACAAAATGCAAATTCCTCCTCTGTGTTTTCCTTTCTGCCTTGACCTCCTTTTGTTTAAGCAGCACAGAATCTCCGATCAGAATACAGTGTCGTTAGTAGTTATTCCAAGGACTGGAAGGGTTACCTGTACATGTCCTGAACTGCCAACATTTCAGTCTCAGTAGGCAGTCTAGGGTTGGTGGGCAGTCAAGGGCTCTGCCTGAGTTGACTGCCTGCTCCTCTTCCGGGCCTATGTCCATGGCCCGCATGTTCCTGGAGAGGGAACAAGTGGCGTCCACACGGACTCTGGAGGCCATCTGTGAAAGCTGGTCACCACGGGGGAGATATGCGCGGTGAACATGATAATGTGTAACCTGATGAATGATTGATTGATCTTTGCAAACAGCTGTGCAGTTTTGGTCTTTCCAGTACTTTGTACTGTAACTGTGATTAACTGAATAAGATCTTCTTGTCAAGGAGAAAAACTACATTTCAGTCTGTGAAATAAACTCTGTGATGTCCGATATAGGCAAGAACCCCGTCATTACCAATGCAGCTTTACGGGCCACACAGCCCCTCTGATCCATGTTGCTGTTTCCACTCCATGCCAGCCTCCTCCCATTCTCACTCCACCTCATTCCTTCCAGCTTATGCATTCCGCATTCTTCCCAGTCTTTCTTTCAAATTCCTCAAACGATTTATTGGTGTGCTCCTAGATTTATGATCCAGGCCTTTGATCTTCCTCTGCACGTAAACATCTCCTTTGGACCCATTGTTAATATTAGTCAATTCCATGGCCTTCCATTCACAGAGTACAAAGATTCCCAGCCCTCACTGCGGCTTACCTCTCAGTTGTGGTACTGTCTCGTTGAACCCTATCTCCACATTCTTCCGATCCCCTAAAAATGAATCTGATGAAATTCTTATCCTGCTTCTTTGCTCAAACTATGCAGAGCCAATCCCACTCTGTGTAATTATTCCAAAAGCAAAAATCTCTCGGTTCTCGAAATCTGTGCAGGGGGGAAAACAAAGTTAATGTGCCAATGATCATTCATCAGAACAGATCATTGACCTGAAACATTAACTTTGTTTCTCTCTCCACAGATGCGGCTTCACCTGCCTAATGTTTTCAGCATTTATAACTTGATCACACGTCTTGGTGATGGGAAAACACTAGCACCCCTATCATGTTTAATTTGACCCCTATGTGGTCTTTTTTTCTTTGACAGACTCCCTTGCAAAAGATAACTTCACATACTTAAGATAATATTTATATTAATTTTATTGTTTGATTTTAAATAAATCCGAAGACAACGAAAACCACTACAACGCAAGAGTTCTTTCACTTTCTGTGCCTGCACTGGTTCTGTAACAGAGCTATCCATCAGTCCCATTCCCCTTCTCAATTCACACAGCTCAGTAAGATTTCCCCTGCAGTCTCTCTCCAGTTCTTTCCTGGAGGCCCCTGTTGACTCTGTTTCCCATCTCCATTCCAGGTCACTCAATGCGCAAAGATATTCTTCCCTCTACCTTCTAACCTTTCAACTGCTCCCTTCACTGATCTCTCTGGTCACCCATCCTTCCTCCCCTTGCACTTGTAGGGGCCTCCTTATCTTGAACAATTGAATCCTGTTAATGGTCCCTGACTTTGAGTAGAACTAACCCCAATTTCCCCAAGAAAATAAAAATATTCCTCCCCTGAAAATAGAGACATATAGGTCATAGTTTAGTTTAGTTTAGTTTTGTTTAGAGATACAGCGAGGAAACACCAAGACCATGCCAACCAACGACCATCCTTACATTGGTTCTATGTTAATCCCAGTTTCACATCGTACACACAAGGGGCAATGTGCAGAACTCAATTAATCTACAAACCTGCATGACTTTGGAATGTGGGAGGAAACCAAAGGACCTGGAGGAAAACCAAGCGCTCACGGGAAGAACGTACAAATTCCGTACAGACAGCACCCGTAACAGCACTGAACCTGGGTCTTTGGTGTTGTATGGCAGCAGCTCCACTGCTCTGCCCTCTAATAGTCATAGCATTATACAGCAAGGAAACAGGCTCTTGAACAAAATCATCTATGCTAACGAAGATGTCTTCCTGAGCTAATTCCATTTGCCTGTATTTGGCCCATATCCCTCCAAACATTTCCTTATCCATATACTAGATCAAATGTATTTTAAACATTGTAATCGTACTCACCAGCTCATTTTATATATCGACCACCTTTGTGGAAAGATCTCCCCCTTAGATTCCCTTTAAATCTTTCTCGTTACCTTAAACCTGTGGCCTCTAGTTTTAAGATGGTGACAATCCACTTTATCTGTGCTCCTCAAGATCTTATAGACCTCTATAAGGTCACCTCTGATCCTCCTCTGTTACAGGAGAACAGTCCCTGCCTATCTAGCCTCCCATAACTCAAGCCCTACAGTCCGGGCAACATGCTTGTGAATCTTTTTTTTGCACCATATATCAAATTAAATTGTGAGTATGGAAGAGAATTTGACAGGTTGGCACCAGACAAAATAATTCTTCTCATCCAAAGGACCTACTGCTTGGTCACTGAAGATCCAAAGGCCACCTTGGTATTAGAGCAGGTATCAGAAGCAGTCACAGACACATCTCTTGACACGCGTCGCTGGACTCCCCCAACATACAGATATCAGAGGCAAGAGGAGATAGCACCAGTGACCATGAAGCAGACTGTCAACAAATGTGTATATATGTACAGTGAATAAGTTTATTATGGATAGACTCAGCACTGTGTATACACCAGACAAGCAACTAGGGGACAGTCATTGCTTGGATTATACAGTTACAGCCTTTAAAGCATGTTATGTTGGTGACTGGGACCTGTGCCGAGTCCTGTGCAACCACGATGGAGGGATCGTCCTGGAATGTAGGACGAACAAAAAGACAAACTCCATGTAATAAACAGTCCTCGCCCTGTGTTCATACGTCTTCCTGCATATAAATAGACACGTCCTCTTCTCCACCTCTTGGCAGTTTTACAAGCAGGGGCTTATGTTGCATGTTTTAAATTATGTCAATGGCAACTTGTTGGACTGACCAGCCTTCAGTGTCCTCTGTAAAAGTCTTTGCCACACCAAACGTGTTCTGTACGGGCCAAACAGGGAACAGCAAATGACTGATGTATAAATTAAAAAAAAGCTCCCTCTCCCTCTCTCATTACCTGCCACTAATATTGTCAAAAGCAGCACAACTGCCAGGTGGGCAGGAAGGCCGAGCAGCCAGGGGCATTTTGTGGATTAAATGGTTTGTCCTCTTTTACAGGTCAGTGCTCTCTGTGGTTTGAAGTTCCACAAACTGCTTGCGCTCCTTGGCACGAACTCGCTTCTTCTTCCTCCTGCCTGCTCCCTTCACTTTTGCTTTCTGCTTTCTCTCTGTCAAAGGAAAGAGTGACAGTTAGTTAGGCGCCTCGTTGCTGTGGACATCAGTGCCTGTCCAATCCCACCCCTAATGACCCCCATGCAGTTGGGGTCTTCTGATAGAACCTCCTACATGCACACCTCGCTGCCTTGAAGGATTTGGATTGAGGAGTCTTCCAATGACAAGATACACTGCACTGCAACCAGCATCCAGACACAGAAAACAGATGTGGGCTTTGCAGGGTGAGCCAACATTTAATTGCCCACCCAAATGGCATTGAGAAGGTGGTGGTGAGCTCTCTCTCTTTGAACTGCTGCAGTTCTGGAGGTGCGAGTATATCCACATTGCTATCAGGGAGGGAGTTCCAGGATTTTGACTCAGTGTCAGTGAAGGAACGGCAATCTTTTTCTAAGTCAGGATGGTATGTGGCTTGAAAGACAACTTCCAGGCAGTGGTGTCCTGATGCTTTTGTTGCCCTTGTCTTTCTGGCTTGTAGAGGTGGTGGAAGTCTAAGGAGTCTTAGTTCCCCTCCAATTCCTGATGCAGGTTCCCTTCCAATTCCTGTTACAGATTCCCCTCCAACTGACACACCAGCCATTCCTTCGTCATGACTGAGATGAATCCTGGAACTCATGCAATAGACACTCTATTCCATTCTGACAGAGGAGACTATGTGACAGACAGAGGCCATTCAGTCCATTGAAAGTATTCTCTGCATGCTGATCCAAGAAGAGGATTCACCACAATCCATTACAATTCTAAATCACTAACCGCAGTGCACTCTTTTCTACACTCTATTCCCTTTCTCTTTACATTCCCTGTTGTACCCATTTATGGTTTTGTTTGTAATCATATACAGATGTCCTTTTCACCTGGATAGCATGCTAAACAACATTTTACACTGTACTGTATATTGGTACATGTGACAATAAACCAACACTAATTCCTACAAAGCTCTAGCCCATGACCATTCAAATGGAGAAGATTTGGGTTGGCAGTGTGAACCTCTGTTCCATGATCAAGAGCACAAAGAGGCCCTCAATAATTGCAGGAGCGTTCCCACTTCACAAAATGTCTACACTCCTAGAGTTGGCAAAGCCTTCCGCATTCAACGACCCGCAGTTGGAGCGGCCTCTCACGAGGACTCAGTGCTAGCAGGCACCCAGCTGATGACACTGTCTTCCAGTGGCTGTGTCCCAACTGCCACAATTCCCCCGAAGACAGTCCAAGCTCAGGTTCCCTTTCCCGACCACAACACAATCCAAACTCTACCACCCTCGACCAACTCACCACCCCAACGTCAACATGCACAACACACTTCACCGCAACTCATCCGCAACAACTCCACCCCTGCACCATCGACCCATCTTATCCTCAACCTACTCCATCCGACAATCCCCATTCCGGGCATACACTGGCCCTATTCCCGAACTCTATCTCCGTTACATTGATGACTGCATCGGTGCTACCTCTGTACCCATGCAGAACTCATGGACTTCACCTACTTCACCACCAATTTTCATCCTGCACTCAAATTTACTTGGACCATCACCGACACCTCCCTCCCCTTTCTTGATTTCACAATCTCCATTACAAAAAATAGACTATTGACTGACATCTATTACAAACTCTCTAACTCCCACAACTATCTTGACTACACTTCTTCCCACCCTGCTTCCTGCAAAGACTCTATCCCCGAAACCCAATTCCTGCGTCTACCCCGCATCTGCGCCCAAGATGAGGTGTTCCATACTAGAACATCCGAGATGTGCTCATTCTTTAGGGAACGAGGGTTCCCCTCTCACATCATAGATGAGGCCCTCACTCATGTCTCCTCAGCACCCCGCAGCTCTGCCATATCTCCCCCTCCCCCTAGTCACAACAGAGACAGAGTGCCCCTAGTCCTTACCTTTCACCCCATCAGCCATCGCACACAACACATAATACTCCAAATTTTCCACCACCTCCAACGGGATCCCACCACTAGCTACATTTTCTCATCTCCACCCCTTTCTGCCTTCCTCAGAGACCGTTCCCACCGCAACTCCCTGGTTAACACATCCCTTCCCACCAAAACTACCCCTTCCACAGGTACCTTCCCCTGCAACTGCAGAAGATGCTGGGGGAGGTGGGACCAGTACAAACAGGACGGTCTGCACCTGGGCTTGAAGTGAACCAATGTCCTTGGGGGAGTGTTTGCTAGTGCTGTCAGAGAGGATTTAAACTAATGTGGCAGGGGGATGGGAGCATGAGCAGAGAGACAGAGGGAAGTAAAATGAGGGTAGAAGCAATAGGTAGCAAGGTGAAAAGTAAAAGTGGCAGGCAGAAAAATCCAGGGCAAAAATCAAAAAGGGCCACTTTTCAACATAATTGTATAAAGGGTAAGAGTGTTGTAAAAACAAGCCTGAAGGCTTTGTGTCTCAATGCAAGGAGCATTCATAATAAGGTGGATGAGTTGAATGTGCAGATAGTTATTAATGAATATGATATAGTTGGGATCACGGAGATATGGCTCCAGGGTGACCAAGGCAGGGAGCTGAACATCCAGGGATATTCAATATTCAGGAGGGATAGACAGAAAGGAAAAGGAGGTGGAGTAGCGTTGCTGGTTAGAGAGGAGATTAACGCAATAGAAAGGAAGGACATTAGCTTGGAGGATGTGGAATCGATATGGGTAGCTGCGAAACACTAAGGGGCAGAAAACGCTAGTGGGAGTTGTGTACAGGCCACCTAACAGTAGTAGAGGAGTTGGGGATGGCATCAAACATGAAAATAGAAATGCGTGCAACAAGGGTAAAACAGTTATAATGGGTGACCAATCTACATATAGATTGGGTGAATCAAATTAACAGGGGGGCTGAGGAAGAGGATTTCTTGGAATGTATGCGGGATAGTTTTCTAAACCAACATGTAGAGGAACCAGCGAGAGAGCAGGCTATTCTAGACTGGGTACTGAGTAATGAGGAAGGGTTAGTTAGCAGTCCTGTTGTGCGTGGCCCCTTGGGCAAGAGTGACCATAATATGGTTGAGTTCTTCATTAGGATGGAGAGTAACATTGTTAATTCAGAAACATGGGTTCTGAACTTAAAGAAAGGTAACTTTGAGGGTATGAGACGTGAATTGGCCAAGATAGACTAGCAAGTGATTCTTAAAGGGTTGACGATGGATATGCAATGGAAGGCATTTAAAGTGCATGGATGAACTACAACAATTGTTCATCCCAGTTTGGCAAAAGAATAAATCAGGGAAGGTAGTGCATCCGTGGATAACAAGGGAAATCAGGGATAGTATAAAAACTAAAGATGAAGCACACAAATTAGCCAGAAAAAGCAGCCTACCAGAGGACTGGGAGAAATTCAGAGTCCAGCAGAGGAGGACAAGTTGCTTAATTAGGAAAGGGAAAATAGATTATGAAAGAAAACTGGCATGGAACATAAAAACGGACTGCAAAAGTTTTTATAGATATTTGAAGAGAAAAAGGTTAGTTAAAACAAATGTAGGTCCCTTGCAGTCAGAAACTGGTTAATTGATCATGGGGAACAAGGACATGGCAGACCAATTGAATAACTACTTTGGTTCTGTCTTCACAAAGGAAGGCATAAATAATCTGCCGGAAATAGCAGGGGACCGGGGGTCAAATGAGATGGAGGAACTGAGTGAAATCCAGGTTAGCCGGGAAGTGGTGTTAGGTAAATTGAATGGATTAAAAGCAGATAAATCCCCAGGGCCAGTTAGGAAGTAGCCCCAGAAACAGTGGATGCATTAGTGATAATTTTTCAAAACTCTTTTGATTCTGGAGTCGTTCCTGAGGATTGGAGGGTAGCTAATGTAACCCCACTTTTTAAAAAGGGAGGGAGAGAGAAAACGGGGATTTACAGACCAGTTAGTCTAACATCAGGTAGTGGGGAAAATGCTAGTCAGTTATTAAAAATGGAATAGCAGCACATTTGGAAAGCAGTGAAATCATTGGACAAGGTCAGCGTGGATTTATGAAAGGTAAATCATGTCTGACGAATCTTATAGAATTTTTTGAGGATGTAACTAGTAGAGTGGATAAGGGAGAACCTGTGGATGTGTTATATCGGGACTTTCAGAAGGCTTTCGACAAGGTCCCACATAAGAGATTAGCATACAAACATAAAACACACGGTATAGTGGGTTCAGTATTGATGTGGATAGAGAACTTTCTGGCAGACAGGAAGCAAAGAGTTGGAGTAAATGGGTCATTTTCAGGATGGCAGGCAGTGACTAGTGGGGTAACGCAAGGCTCAGTGCTGGGACCCCAGCTATTTACAATATATATTAATGATCTGGATGAGGGAATTGAATGCAACATCTCCAAGTTTGCAGACGACACAAAGCTGGGGGACAGTATTAGCTGTGAGGAGGATGCTAGGAGGCTGCAAGGTGACTTGGATAGGTTGGGTGAGTGGGCAAATGCATGGCAGATGCAGTAAAATGTGGATAAATGTGAGGTTATCCACTTTGGCGGCAAAAACAGGAGGGTAGATTATTATCTGAATGGTGGCCGATTAGGAAAAGGGGAGATGCAACGAGACCTGGGTGCCATGGTACACCAGTCATTGAAAGTAGGCATGCAGGTGCAGCAGGCTGTGAAGAAAGTGAATTGAATGTTGGCATTCATAGCAAAAGGATTTGAGTACAAGAGCAGGGTGGTTCTACTGCAGTTGTACAGGGTCTTGGTGAGGCTACACCTGGAGTATTGCGTACAGTTTTGGTCTCCTAATCTGAGGAAATACATTCTTGCCATAGAGGGAGTACAGAGAAGGTTCACCAGACTGATTCCTGGGATGGCAGAACTTCCATATGAAAGAAAGACTGGGTAGACTCGGCTTGTACTCGCTGGAATTTAGGAGATTGAGGGGGGATCTTATAGACTTACAAATTTCTTAAGGGATTGGAAAGGCTAGATGCAGGAAGATTGTTCCCGATGTTGGGGAACCCCAGAACAAAGGGTCACAGTTTAAGGATAAGGGGGAAGTCTTTTAGGACCGAGATGAGAAGATCTTTTTTCACACAGAGAGTGGTGAGTCTGTGGAATTCTCTGCCACAGAAGGTAGTTGATGCCAGTTCATTGGCTATATTTAAGAGGGAGTTAGATGTGGCCCTTGTGGCTAAAGGGATCAGGGGGTATGGAGAGAAGGCAGGTACAGGATACTGAGTTGGATGATCAGCCATGATCATATTGAATGGCGGTGCAGGCTCGAAGGGCCGAATGGCCTACTCCGGCACCTATTTTCTATGATTCTATGCAACACCTGTCGCTATACCTCCTCCCTCGACTCTGTCCAGGGACCCCGACAGTCCTTTCAGGTTAGGCAGAGGTTCACTTGCACCTCCTCCAACCTCATCTACTGTATCCGTTGTTCAAGATGTGGACTCGTATATCGGCGAGACCAAACGCAGCCTGGGCGATCGTTTCACTGAACACCTGCGCTCTGCCTGCCTGAACCAATCTGATCTCCTGGTTGCTGGACACTTTAATTCTCCTTCCTATTCCTACACAGACCTTTCTGTCCTCCGTCTCCTCCATTGTCAGAGTGAGACTAAAAGCAAATTGGAGGAACAGCATCTCATATTTCGCTTGGGCAACTTACAGCCCAGTAGTATGAATATTGATTTCTCTCACTTCAGATAGCCCCGGCGTTCCCTCTCTCCCTATCCCTCCCCAACCCTAGTCACACTGACTTTTCATTTTCACCCTACAAACAGCTTACAATGGCCTGATTCCTTTATCATCGTTTTATTTTGCATATCTTTAATTCATTGTTCTTCATTTCTCCACACCATCATCTCTCCACACATCTTAGCAAATTTGCAGATGACACAAAACTGGGTGGCAGTGTGAACTGTGAGGAGGATGCTATGAGAATGCAGGATGACTTGGACCCTTTGGAGGAGTGGGCAGATGAAGTTTAATGTGGATAAATGTGAGATTATCCACTTTTGTATCAAAAACAGGAAGGCAGATTACTATCTAAATCGCGTCAAGTTGGGAAAAGGGTAAGTACAACGGGATCTGGGGGTCCTTGTTCTTCAGTCTATGAAAGTAAGCATGCAGGTACAGCAGGCATTGAAGAAAGCGAATGGCATGTTGGCCTATAACAAGAGGAGCCGAGTATAGGATCAAAGAGGTCCTTTGCAGTTGTACAGGGCCCTAGTGAGACCACACCTGGAGTATTGTGTGCAGTTTTGGTCCCCTAATTTGAGGAAGGAGATTCTTGCTATTGAGGGAGTGCAGCGTAGGTTTACAAGGTTAATTCCCGGGATGGCGGGACTGTCATATGCTGTGAGAATGGAGCGGCTGGGCTTGTACACTCTGGAGTTTAGAAGGATGCGAGGCTATATTATTGAAACATATAAGATTGTTAAGGGGTTGGACACACTAGAGGCAGGAAACATGTACCCGATGTTGGGGGAGTCCAGAACCAGGGGCCACAGTTTAAGAATAAGGGGTAAGCCATTTAGAACAGAGACAAGGAAACACTTTTCCTCACAGAGAGTGGCGAGTCTGTGGAATTCTCTGCCTCAGAGGGCGGTGGAGGCAGGTTCTCTGGATGCTTTCAAGAGAGAGCTAGATAGGGCTCTTAAAGATAGCGGAGTCAGGGGATGTGGGGAGAAGGCAGGAACGGGGTACTGATTGGGGATGATCAGCCATGATCACATTGAATGGCGGTGCTGGCTCAAATGGGCCGAATAGCCTACTCCTGCATCTATTGTCTATTGTCTATCTCTCGTTTCTGTTATCCCTAACCAGTCTTAAGAACGGTCTTGTCCCAAAACATCACCCATTCCTTCTCTCCAGAGATGCTGCCTGTCACGTTGAGTTACTCCAGCTTTTTGTGTCTCTCTTTGGTTTAAACCAGCAACTGCAGTTCCTTCTTACACGATCCTATCTCAGCCTCATTCCATTCACACCCCAACTCATCATCAGCTCATTCCACCTAACTAATCTTCAACCCACTCCAAAAACATCCTTCGCTCACTTCTCAACTTATCCTCCACAAACTCCACCCTACTCCTCCTCTACCAACTCCACCTCATCCTCCACACTCCACCCAACTCATACTCAACACATCCACTGTATCATACAAATACCCCAGCTCACGAACAATACACACACATGCACTCTTCACCAATACAAACAGACATATATACTCACATGCATATATATACACACACACACATGAATGTGTATATGTGTGTGACACATACTAACATACACTCACACATGCAGATGCATACATACACACCTACTCACAGATGCACATGCACTGAACATATGTATACACACACACTCAGACACACGTTCACTCACAGGCACATGCACATGCACTGACATGCTGCATACAGATGCGCATGTTCACGGGCACGTCTTATCTACACACACTGCGACACACATGCACAGACTTGCACATGCACATACAAATGTACTTGTGCACATGTAACCAAACACAAATGCCAGGCACTGAGCCTCCTGGCTCCTGCCTTCTCTGGTCCAGACTTGTCCTGGGAACTGATGTTGCTAATTTTCACACTTGATTCTGCATTGTCCAGGGAAAAAGTGCACAGATGAATCCCAATAGGAATACTAAAGGCTGGTGGGCATTGAGAGGATAGGGAGGGTTAAACAAGGATATTCCCAGGTAGGAAGGAGATGAACAGTATGGAACTGACTCCAAAGGGAGTGAGGTGAAGAGGAGTGGGCTTTTTGGCAGCTGGTGATGCGGTAAGGAAGGAGAGAGAGAGGAGGGTTTGGTGTGGGTTAGAAGCACCAGCACAGAGTAGAGCAGCTGGATAATCAGTGACAGTGCTTCCACCATTCCAAGCAACCGGAAATCCACCGACTTTATTTACAGACTCCGCTTGAACTGCTGACATTTTCACACAGCTGGAAATGCAAGGTTTCACAAGGTTTCCAGCAGGCCGTGAAGTTACAAAGAACATTTTCTGAAGAGGTTAAGATCAAGTCGGTGAGAAGTTTAGGCGGGATTTATTTTAGTTGTTTTTAGTATTAGAGATACAGCGCGGAAACAGGCCCTTTGGCCCACCAAATCCGATCCCCGCACATTAACATCATCCTACACATACACCAAGCCAATTAACTTACAGATCCGTACGTCTCTGGAGTGTGGGAGGAAACCGAAGATCTATGAGAAAACCCACGTGGTCACGGGGAGAACGTACAAACCCCATACAGACTGACATACCACCTCCCATTACAAAACTGCAGGACTCCATATTCTGCCCTCAGGATAAGGGACGTAGGTGACACAGTTTCAGCAAGCAGACGGCAGAAGCTTGATGGGCAGACGGCTGTGGAATCTTGGACCAAGGGGCCAGTCTCAGATTAAGGTATCAAGCATTTGCCTGCTCCATCCTGATATCCCCAACATCTTCTGTTAGCATCAAAAAATATCTCCCAGTCTCTGTTTTGAAAGAACTAATTGAATCCCTATAGCCTCCAGAAGACAGAAATCTCAAGGTTCACCAACTACAGGGTGAAAACCGAAGATACATTTTCCTCAGATGTTGGCAAACCTTTGGAATTCTGTCTCTCGGAGGCAGTGGAGACAGTCGCTGCGTTCATTCAAAACAGAGATGGATGTATTACTACATGTTAAAGGAATCAACAGGTTTGAGCATTGGTCAGAAACATGGCGGGTAGATTCGGCTTGATCTTGATGACTAGTGGTGCAATCTCGTTTGGTCCAAATGGCCTACTCCTGCTCTTAATTCTTACAATCTTATGATTATAATTCCCAGGGGTTTGGCTGGAATATAGATGGTTACCAGCCAGAGCAAAAACTCCTGTGTACACGGTTCAGCAGAAAACCATACAGCCTACAAATCCTGGCAGTGGCCGAAGATGTTGTCGCAGGGACGAGACGGGCAACTTCGTTGTGAAGCCACTGGCATAGATTCACTGGCATGTTTGTCCATGCAACGCTATAACTCCCAAAAAGGATTCCTCTCAAAACTCATGCTGCGAGAACTGAAGGTAATGAGGAGAACCAACAGTGGATGGGGAGACGTCTTGCATGCAAGGAATGCCTTTCAAAGTCTCACAACACCTCAAATTAGTTTACAACCAATCAACAACTTTTCAAAGTGTAGCCACTGTCTGGTGAAGATGTGCACAATGGCTCACCTGGACGACTCCAACAGCAACTCCCAATCCCATGCCATCTACTTCTGAGAAGGGCAAAGGCACAAGAACCTTGGGAACCCCACTTCCTGCAGCATCCTCTCCAAGCCACACACCATCCTGACTTGCAAATATATCACTGCTCCTTCATTGTCACTATATCTAAACCCTAGAACTCCACTCCCCCACAACACTGTGGAATTACCTTCACGAGAAGGGACTGCAACAGTTCAAGGAGATTGATCATCTCTGTCTACTTAAGAGCAATCAGGGATGGACAATAAATGCTGGCCTTTACAGACAGATCACATAATGAAGATAATAATTATTTTCATAATGGGTACAAAGTTTTTATGCCCAGGTTTAGGCTGAATATTCCTTTAAGAATAGGATATTAAACATCCTCACTTAAAATGACAGCAGTTATAAAACTTTGGAGGGAAGAGTTAATGCCTGGTCTGCCCCCAATGGTTTGCTGACATCAGCGGATATATGGGGGCAACTCTGTAACCCAGGAGGGATAAAGAATTTCAACATCTGACCACAAGCACACACCACAGTGGACACCCAGAGCTTCAAGTTACCTTTGTACAAACAAGACCTTGGAATGTGTTTCACTCAGAAAAAAATTAAGAGTAAAATCCATTTGGACACGAATGCTCTAGCAACGAAGAATGTTATAAATCAGAAAAAAAATCCAAAACAACAGTATTTAAGGCAGTGCTCCTGTTACACAGGTTAAGTCAACTTCATTAGGTGTCATATTTATTAGGTGCTCTGTGTCTACATACTGTTCCCTTTTCTATTAGTTAGTTGTTGGGTAATTAGATTTTTTTTTAAACTACATCTAAAGTTGCCCAGATTTGGAACAGAAACACAAGCTGCCCGTGAATGGGAGGAGGGTGCCAGTACCATCCTAAGGGTTAACTGTTCCCGTGACAGGGCGGCAAATTTAAAAAACACGAAGGGCTGAGTGGGCCTGCAGGAGGGGGGAAAGTAGAATGCGCAGTGCCTCTGGTATCGAAACACGCACACACAAAATCTCCGACTAACCAGAAAAACAATCCCAGGACTGCCACGATCTTCCAAACGCATAAGATGTGATTCCAATACTCCTCCCCCTCCCGGATGCTCCTCCAGTGGCATGCATTGCATGAGGGATGTGTGCCAAATGGATGTTTTTAAGGGTAACACAATCCTTGCTTTTCGTTTTGAGTCATAATTCACATACTCCAAAAAGAAATGAAAAATGGGTGCATCTTTTGAACTAAGAGCATACCTCTGTAGCTACAGGAATGTTTGCACTTTCTACTGTTACCAACACGAATGCTTCGTGGAAAGTTTATCGGTCATTTGGCGCAGACTCTCTGTGAGTTTCAGCAGTTTTATCATGTGATTTTGAATTTTGCAAATCAGAACCATATATGGAAGTAAGTTCTTCATACTCTGCGTGCCGTGCCCTAGATTAAAGAGAGGTAGGGAGACGAGGAAGCGACATGGGTTTGTCAGATGTTGACATCAGAACACGATTCATAAGTGAAAGCAGAATTGGAACCTGTTGACAGGAAAAGGGGGAGAGAAAAAGAGACGAGAGAAAGAGGGAGAGAGAGCTAAAGAGAGAGGGAGGGAGAGAGAGAGAGAGAGAGAGAGAGAGAGAGAGTAAATTAACAGACAGACATTCGTAAAGACAACGGTAGTGAAGAAGATGGATGAGAGGGGGGAATGTGCGACAGAGAGAGGGAGGGGGGGTAAGACGATAGACAGAGTGAGTGACGAAAAGAGAAAGGGAATGAAGAGGGAGCAAGATGGATGAGTCTATCAAAATGTGAAAGAACACTGCATGTGAGAGAAAAACAAAAAGCTAATAATCACAGCAGGGGAGAGGGAATGTAAAGTACAGCGGCATTCAAAAAATTAGTAATACGCAAGATTCATGGCTACAAGACAAACTATAACCAGCTCTGTTAAATTGGAACAAAAGCAGCAAATGGATTACAATTTTCAGCATCTGCAGCTCCTTGATTCTTGCTTTATGTTACATTGAAGTTATCCTCTATCCCAGCTTATTACTCATGCACAGTAACCAAAAGAAAATTCCTTCCACGCCCATTCCTTCTCACCAACTGCGCAGACAGAGCAGGTGGATGAGCCACACAGCTGGGGTCTAAGAAACAGGAGGACCTCACTCAGTCTTTCCAAACATTCAGAGAGAATTTGACCAAACTTTATCTCCCATCTATTGCCAACTTTGTAAGTAACGTTCGATCCCACCATATACATGTATACAGTTCAAGGTTCATCAACCAACAGCTTCCCCCCTCACCAAATCCCCTCCATTTTCTCAATAACCCAAGCCCTACCTCCTCCCCCACAACAAAACTACAACCCCACCTTCGCCCATCTTTCCCTAATAATCCAACACCCCACCTTCCCAATCCCCAATAAGTTGGGGATCACCAATTTAGGATCATCAAACTCATCAGGATGGCTGGCTTCGTCCTGGTGGTGGAGTTGGATTCATGGGAGGTGGTCATGGAGGGGAGGATGCTCCTCAAACTGCAGAGCATCCTGGACAATACAGCTCACCCCCTTCATGTCAGCCTGAGGTGGCATGAAGGGGGTGAGCTGTATTGCAACAGACAGCAACAGACTGGTTCCACCAAGATGCAGGACAGAATGCCAGAGGAGATCCTTCTTCCCTGTGGCTATCAAACTGTACAACTTCTCCCCCTTCAGTCGTAGGGTAGATTGACACTCCTCCCCTCCCCAATCTGTGCACATGCCCAATCTTTTCCACTCATCACTTTAATTTCATGTTTCATATATTGTGTGTTTTTATGATTGTTTGCAGATCAATTTCCCTCCTGTGATAAATAAAGCTCTATCGTATCATATCATATGGTATGGTATAATACAATGTCACCCCCTTCCCCCTCCCTCAATAATCCAACATCATACCTTTCCCAATCCCAGATAAACTACCACCCCAAAGCCCCTTCTCCAATAATCCAACACATCCACTATTCCCCACTCTCAATTATACAATGTCCCGTCTTCCCTCTCTTTTCCTCTAGAACCCAACCCCACCTCCTTCCCCTTCAATAATCCTGCACACGCCTTCCTTCTCCTTAATGTTACAATATCCCCTTCCGCCTCCTTAGTAATCCAACTTTCCCACCACCATCTGCCCCTCCTTCAATAATCCAACATCCCTACTTCCCCCATCCAGTAATCCACCCCCATCCAATAATCCACCCCCACCTTCCCCTCTCCCACTGCACCTCACTGTCAAAGGGACAGCACACTGATGCTGGAGTCAGAACGTGGTTGGAAAGCGGTGTGCTGGGTGGAGCCAGGTCTAAATTGGGACAGAAACCAGAGTTTTGCTAATGGGAGTGGTGAGCTTGGTCAGGACTTGGTCAGGGCCCACCAGACACCGTAAGCCGTTGTTGTATCTAGGATTGATCTGGTGGTGGACATCCAACAGTCACCCCCCCTTCCGCCCCACCATCCTTAAATAGTGAGACCAATGGAACGAGAAAAAAGAGCTAGGGGAGAAGGTGAAAAAACAAAGAACTGCAGATGCTGTTATGCCAAAGATGAGCACAAGTTGCTGGAGTAACTCAGCAGGTAGACAAAAATGCTGGAGAAACTCAACGGGTGAGGCAGCATCTATGGAGCGAAGGAATAGGTGACGTTTTGGGTCGAGACCCTTCTTCAGACTGATGTGAAGGTGGGGAGGGGGGGGGCGGGAAGAAGAAAGGAAGAGGCGGAGACAGTGGACTGTTGGAGAGCTGGGAAGGGGAGGGGCAGGAGGGAGAAAGCAAGGACTACCTGAAATTGGAGAAGTCAATGTTCATACCACTGGGGTGTAAACTGCCCAAGCAAAATATGAGGTGCTGCTCCTCCAACTTGTGGTGGGACTCACTCTGGCCATGGAGGAGGCCCAGGACAGAAAGGTTGGATTCGGAATGGGAGGGGTAGTTGAAGTGCTGGGCCACCAGGAGATCAGGTTGGTTAGTGCGAACTGTGTGGAGGTGTTGGGCAAAACAATCGCCAAGCCTAAGCTTGGTCTCACTGATGTAGAGCAGCTGACGCCTAGAGCAGCGGATGCAATAGTTGGAGGAGGTGCGGGTGAACGTCTGCCTCACCTGGAACAAACTCTTGGGTCCTTGGATGGAGTCAAGGGGGGAGGAAAAGCGACAAGTGTAGCATTTCCTGCAGTTGCAAGTACCAGGGGAATGGGTGGGAAGGGACGAATTGACCAGGGAGTTTCTATTTTTCCAGCATCTGCAGTTCTTTCTTAAACAGAGTAATTCAGCATATCAGGCAGCATCTCTGGAGAAAAATTATAGGTGACATTTCAGGTCGGGACCCGAAACATCATTATCCTTTTTCTCCAAAGATGCTGCCTGGCCCACTGAGTTACTCCAATTTGTGTCTATTTTAGGAGAAAATATGAGTCTGGGTCATCAGGCAGGAGGGGAAAAAGTGAAAGAGAGAAAGAATGAAAGAGGGAGCGAAAAAGGGGATGAAAAAATTGTATTCAACATTTCTGAAATACTGAAAACTTCAGAAATTGCAATTAAAATGGACTTCTAAAATGATCCCCTTGCTGGCCCTGAGATTAAAAGAACAATTCTCACATTGTTAAAAGTGATTACTCTACCGATTGGCAGCCAGATTCTCAACTATGAGTTTGCTTGGCAGATCTCATTCAAATCCACAAGTTCTTACACAGTAGGAAGGATGGAAAGCGTTGGTGCAAACACTGCAGCTGTTTCTACAAATTTGCAGTTCATGAACGACTCTGAGATAATTAATAACTGCATATTTTCGTAACACTGCATTGCTCATGCTGCAATATCTGGCCCTGAATGTCATAAAAATCCATCCCGGTCAGCTGAGAGAGGGAGACTGTGAGGGAGGGGCAGAGGTGGAGAGGTGGAGAGGGGGAGAGGGGGAGAGGGGGAGAGGAGGGGAGTGGAGGGGTAGAAGGGTGGAGGGGGGGAGAGGGGGAGAGCAGGAAGAGGGAGGGAGAAACAAGAGAGCAACTGGACCCATTGGTCTTCGTCATTTATGTCATCAATTTGGAAGAGAATGTAGTAAAGAGCTTGTCCCAGTTAGCGACTTTTCCGGCAACTGCCGGCATCATATCAGTGTCGCCAAAAGATTTTGAACATTTCAAAATCCAGCGGCAACAAAAAAAAATGTTGCGACACTTGAAAAAACACCGCGCGTCATACCCCATCACGCCACAAACTTTTCAGTGACCTGAAATGCCAGTCAATGATGCCGGCAGTTGCCAAAAAAAAAAAATCGGCAAGTGGGCCAGGCCCTTAAGTTTGTAGATGAGATTAAAGTAGGTGCTATTGTTAGCGATGTTACAATACTTACCTTCAGCGGCGCTGCAGTTCTGCCACTGCCCGTGTGCGCGACATTGGTGCCTTTGGGGGGGGCGGGATTAAAATGCTGTTTTCTTCTGCCTGTCCGAGATGGATTTCCTCAGGCTGTCAAGCTGATGCAGAAAAATCATTCCGACTTCCGTTCTCTGAAGTTTTTTTTTTAAATCGCGGGACAATTTAATCGCTGGAGTAAAATAAAAAAGCTACTTCTAACGCCCTCAATGCCTACAACGGGACAGATCTCATGTAGGGTACTAAACATGGGGTAAGACGTTTATTTTACATATAAACTTGCTTCTTAGGATGACTTTAATCAAAATTCCCTTGGCAAAAATATGATTTTGGCTCCATACGAACCGGCAGTGTTTTTCCTGCCGATATGGGGTTCAAATTCACCTCAACCGCAACGTCCAATTGATCGCGTTCCACAAAAACCCACTCGCAAGATTATTTAAATGCCCATTAATTTAAACATTAAATTCCTTCGATTTGGCCTATAAATTCATGACAATGAGATTTATATTGTGAATTCTTGCATGAATGTTATTTGGACACTTTGGTTATTTAAAAATGTTAACCTTTTCTTAAGAAATCAACAGATGTTTAGATCTAGTAATTGAATTTTGTAATTAGCTACAATAGGTAACCATCTAATTATATGCTTTAATTTCAGGTCATCCAAGTAAGATTGTTTCATATTTGTTTCAGAATGCTTCAATCTATAATAACTGAAATTTCATTCTTAATTTTTAAGGAGGTTATGGGCTTTTGACTGTCCTCGATCACAGCTTTTGTGTTAAGTCAATGGAAAAGCAATAGGGAACAAGATGCTAATTTCAGAGTATGAAAACGGCCATAACTTTTTTAATACTGAAGATATGAAAGTGAATTAGGTGTCAAATTAAACTTCTTTTTATGTTTTATCTGATGGGATAAATTGCAGACTTGATTTTTAAAATCTCAAAACATTGCTACTATTGACAGGGCTGCCAACTCTCACGCATTTTGCCAAATTCTCACGCTTTCACGCTGATCACAAATTTCTCACGCTCTGTCGTTAGAAATTCTGTGATCAACGAAAATTAAAAAACTCATATCAACGGCATGGGCGGGATGGAAGCAGCAGCAACGGTGGGGACAGATGCGGACGGGGAGCCGGGGCTGGCGAGTGTTAGCCAGGCTGGTGAGTCGCTCGCTGCAGCTCCAGCCATGGAGCAGCCTCAGTGCAAAAGTGCCGGAAGCATTGAGCCGCTGCCGTAAGAGTTTCTGTGCCGAATTTGCAGAGGTGACCGGCATGGATCAGGCTGCGGCTCGGTGCATCGTGGAGGACAGCCAGTGGTTGCTGGAAGTAAGTACCAAGCACTGGGTGGAAACAGTGGAAGATAGTGGCCTTCAAATAGGGGTGGTTGAAGAAAGCATCCTGCTTGCCTGCTAGATTTTCACTTACTGTAACTGCAGGAAACATGTTCCCGATGTTGGGGGAGTTCAGAACCAGGGGTCACAGTTTAAGAATAAAGGGTAGGCCAGTTAGGACTGAGATGAGGACCAACTTTCTTCACACAGAGAGTTGTGAATCTGTGGAATTCTCTGCCACAGAAGGCAGTGGAGGCCAGTGCACTGGATGTTTTCAAGAGAGAGTTACATTTAGCTCTTGGGGCTAGCGAAATCAAGGGATATGGGGAAAAAACAGGAAAGAGGTACTGATTTTGGGTGAAGAGCCATGATCATATTGAATGGCAGTGCTGGCCCAAGGGGCCGAATGGCCTATTCCTGCACCTATTTTCTTTGTTTCTATGCTTGAGTATATGGCAATAAAACAATCACTTGATTTTGAAGCATTCATGCATGGTGGAGGTATAATGTAGTAATAGAGTGATACAGTGTGATAACAGGCCCTTCGGCCCAACTTGCCCACACCCGCCAACATGTTCCAGCTGCACTACCTGCTTTTGGTCCATATCCCTCCAAACCTGTCCTATCCATGTATCAGTCTAACTGCTTCATAAATGCTGGGATAGTCCCTGCCTCAACTACCTACTCTGGCAGCTTGTTCCATATACCCACCACCTTTTGTGTGGAAAGTTACCCCATAAAAAGTTACCTCTTAAAAATACTTCAAACAAAAAACTTTGAAATCATACTTCTACAATGCACGAAAACATTAATTTTAATACATCAAATTTCAAAACGTCCCTACCGTGGGATGGGGGACATCCCCCTCCCACACCATCCTCCCAATCGGTTGCTCCACTCCCTTGCCAGGTACCCCCCAAGGTTAGTGATCAGTGATCGCTCAGCCTCCCCACTTTCAAAAACGCTCTGTGGCCCCTAGTTCAGACAGAAAGAACTGCCAGATGTGAGCGGGGAACTGGGGCCAGTTGCCAGTGATGTCTGGATCCCAATGTTCAGCGCTTTGTGTTTCGGAGTTGGCTAATGTTGTTGATTTGTAATTAGCCTGATTTGTAATTAGTTGACAAAACCTTAATTTATTAATCCAGACTATCCATGGGGATGGGATAAGGGTAATATTAAAATGACATGCAAGGTGTCAGGCTGTCTGACACACCATACAACCCATTATTTCCTTCAGTTAAATATTGGGAAGGGAGCATTATTGTCATTTGCCACTCAACTATTATGTTTGTTTACCTCACTGACTATTTCTAACCCCCCCCCCCCCAAATTCCTTTGACAGGTTGAATAGAAATGTCCCCAATGGGGAGCATTGGAACAAAAATCTGCCCTCAGTACATATTAACTGTAATATAATAATGTATGCATGTTGTTAGGTGCAATCAAAACACAGATCTTGTTATCATTGTTGTGTTATGAATACCACAGAAAATATTATGTACTCCCAAGATCACATTTAATAGAATAATATTACTTAAATATATAGTTATTGGACTTTGCAATTTGGAAAAGTCCCAGCTGAGAGAAAGATAGCAAAATATTGAAAATATTGGGGGTGAAAATGACTTCAGGACAGTTTGTTAGAAAAATGAAGGAAACGGTAACAGAATACTTATACAGCTGAGTGAGTATAATTTTATGGATGAGAAATTGTGTTCAACCAATTGATGACTTCTTTGACAAAGTAACTAGCATGTTAGATAACAAGGAAGCCAATGGATGTAGCAAATTTTGTTATACAAAATTTAGTCCGTGAAGTGCCCCATTTTTCACACAGAGGTTGGTGGGCAGAAACCTGAGGAAATAGTTGTACAATAACAACATTTAACAGATTTTTGGACAGGTACATGAATAGGAAAAGTTTAGAGGGATATTTGCGAAATGCGGGCAAATGGAACTGTTAAAGATGGGACATCTTGATCAACACGATGACCTGGGCCGACCCTAGATAAAGACTGTGATATAACTAAGGAAAACGCCAGTGCATTTCCAATTTTGAAAATTGAAATTAAAGCTTTCAACTTTAATAGAACACACCCAGATGTAAACGAGGCATAAATCAGCTTCATGTCTCATGAGTGTGGATTCTGTGGACTTCAAACAACTAGTGTCAGAAGTTTCTAAATGCTTACTGGGACTTCGAACTATTCCAATAACAGGAAATGCACGAGAACAGAGCTAGAGCGGAAAACAATAAAAACACTCAATAAATTGTCATAAAAGACCAAAGTTATTTTTATTTCTGTCATCTATGAAGGATTGAAAGATGTTTGGCCTATACACTTGACATTGATCCTACCATTACTCCCTCATCCAGCTCTTATCCTTCCACCTTAGGTTTTCAAAATTTCCTGCAAATGTTTTCAAAAGATTGTGCACCTACTGTCCTTTCAGACAGCACGTTCCAGATCACAATAACCTGTAGAGCAAAATTAATCCCCCCTCTCATCCAACCAACATCCTACTCCAATTGCCAATTCCCCTCTCTCCATGTCTCTTGGTCACCCACCTGCCATTTACTCCAACAAAACCCCTCATGGTTTCAACACCTCCATTTAATCTCAATAGGAACAATCCCAGGTCTCGCAATCTCTCTCAGGATCTCAACAACCCCACACAGGACTGTTCCCCAAAATCGCCCCTGCACCCTCTCTATGCTCTGAAGAACCTTCCCCAGAATTCACACCGGGACAATGGTTAAGTTCCAAGCAATAATTTATAAGAGGTCTAAAAACATTGAGGTCTCCAAACATACAGCTGATGGCCTGGTATTTAGGGTTGAATGGTTTCTAGGAAAGGAGTCTGCTGTAAGTAGTTCCAGAACTCCCTACGACCAAGAACTGATGAAACCCAAACATTATTAAACTACATCTTGTTGAAGAGCTCTGCTGCATCGCTGTTTATGGTTGTTTAGCTGATGAAGTGATTGAATAAATTGGCTCTTCTCCCCCATTTACAGCCTCTCAGCTCAATCTAACAGAGCTGCTAAACAGCCAACCCTGCCACTGGACTGCTTCATGCTAACACATCCTTGCCAGTAGGTGTTGGTTTAAAAAAAAATCATTCTTCCCATTCACAAAATGGTTTTGAAGCCAATTATAACATAACATTTGTGTTTGATATACTTCAAAACAGATGATGATTAGCAGAGCCTTAATCGGTAATTAGAGGACTAATATCAGTGTATTAACCACAGCAAAGTCTACCTCGGTCTGCTTTACTATCTTAGTTCTGAAGTTTTATGCGTATATGTTATGCATATACATCAAACAGTCCATAGAAATTGGTACCAAATGGTCTTAAGCTCTTGGCTAACATACCATGATATTCCTACTATAAGCCTTCTTAAGGTCTACTAACATGGTTCCGTGTCAGGCCTTCCTGGGACATGAGTATTGCCAGCAAGTGCAGCATTTATTGCCCATCCCAGATCACTCCATTCTCATATGGGGGTGAGCCACCTTGTTGGGGCTTTGATGAAGGTGCTCCCTCATGCTGTTAGGGTGGGAATTCCAGGATTTAGACAAGTCTTAATATATTTCAAACTCAGGATGATGCACCACATAGAGAGCTACCTGCAGGTCATGGTATTCCCCTGCACTCTAGTGAGATGAAAGGTCAATTGAGGTGCTAGGACACTGACCCCTACTGCAGGTGACAGTTTCACCCAGCAATCGTGGAAAGAGCGAGAGTGAAATCAAAGGCAGGCATTAGCATCACACCAGCCATGCCTGGAATCATGGGAGAAGACATCTCAAGCTGGGAGCCAATTTCCACTACTTGCCAGAGACCTCATTCTAACCCATCTCCCACCCTCTGCAACCATGTAACGTCCAAACATGAAGCGGGTTATAGATAGTGAGAATGAGGAGAGACAGAGTGTGAGAGAGATTAAGTGTGTGAGATATAGTGTTGCAGAGAGATAGGGTGATTGAGAGGGCGAAAAAAGTAAGCGAGAGAAAGGAGAAAGAGAGAGAAAAAAGTGAGAGAAAAAGAGAAAGTGAAAGGAGAAAGAAAGAGAAAGGGAGAGAAAGAGCAAAAGATTAAAAAAAAAGAAATGCAGATAAAAGTGTGTGCATGTGTTAAAAGACTGGTCCAGGAATGTGAACTCTGGGAACACAGGCAATGCAGTTTGGCGAGATCTGGAGTGCAGTAATAAAAGGGAAAGTTGGAATGAGGGATATTTCAATAATTTCCCCATTCTAGATATAATGGGGGAAGCCAGTGGAAACTGATAAGATGCAAAAGTAACCTGCACATTCTGCAACTGCATTATCAATGTTGCATGAACTAACAGCATCTACCATGCCAATAACAGCTCTGGAAACTCATTACAAAAAAGTAAATCCCTTGTGATGAAGATACAGCAGAACAGCAGCCTTATATGTTGCAGAAACAATATCCACTACTTGCTAATTCATCCTTTCAAAGAAAACCATTTTAATTTTGACTCCAGTCTGGTCCATGGAATTTCCACTTTCAGATGGGCAAGCATTTCCTTTCACAACTTGCCATCCGTTGGTTGTCCTGTAACACTCTGCAATCCTGCCCTGTGCCAGAGCCCCTGACTTTGGTTACCTGCCATTACATGTTGAGTCTGTGCAGGCCCCATCTTCAGAGGAGCTCAGCTTTTACTCACCATGGTTCAGCAGGTTGAGAGCTCCAGTCAACACACCACGAGAGCATGGCCTGTGACTGGGAGTTGGCTCGCTGTCAGACAACCTTCATTTTCCTGTAGCCATCCACTCTTCACTCACAGCCAGCATGAAATGGTCCCAGCTCAGAGCCACAAAAGCCTCCAGTAGCCAGCAACAGATCAAGGTATCAGCAGGGCTCAAAACAAATCTTTGTTCTCAAAGATTGAAACACGGAAACATCACAGGGAGACCACCACTGGTTTAGTTCCGGAGGCTCTGTGACTTCCCTGGCCGGACCCCACCCCAATGTTAACTCCTCACAAAACCCCATCAATAACTTAAATAGGCGCAAAAATCTCCTTTGAACTTCAGTCTTTGAGAGATTTGACTGAAACAAGCTCCATGCCTGAAGCAGGAAGAGTGGAATATTTGAAGTAACCCAGAGATGGACAAGAGTGTGAAGACATTGAGTCTGGTCCCAGCAACCTACCCTATACTCTCAAAACCAGCTTTACTGTCAGCAGCTGGGTCAGACCACAGATGCGTGGGTTAACAGCTGCAAAGCATCTGAACTTCTGAGAGACAAGCTAAATTACATGCATGCATGAGCAAAGAACAAGGTACACCTCGTGCCCAAGAGGAAAGCTGTAGGAATCTGGCAATTGAGGGAAACGTTTAACAGTGAGTTAGTGATGTAAAATGCTTGTGTTTTTTGACCAGTGAGGCTTTCATTTGGCTATTTTTCTGCTTGATCTGTCCCTTTTAAGCAGCCAACACATGGAACACTCACCGCAACAGTTCAGAGGCAGGCAGAGAGCTGATGCACTTGTTCTAATGAACTGGGACCTTTCTCAAAACTCAACCCTTCCTGTGGGACATCAGATGGAATGGGGGAGCTGGCACACCAGCCTGAGCGCTGTCCCACAAGCTCTACCACTGTAAGTTGGAAATATGTATTGTGGGGAAGGAAATCATTCTTATGTGGAGGTGAATGATTACATATCCATGGATACAACCACTCTGCCCAAATCTGGCCAAGTGAGCAAAAGAAAAATTTGGAATTTCCCTAAGGGTAAAGACTCCCAAGTTTGGATATGACACCCGCTGTTTTATGATGTTTTATGATCTCACACATTGTCAACTGAACAATGAACCCTCCAGCACATTCACTGGGCCTGACTGTTGCAGGTAGCTGTAAGGAGGTAGTCTTAATCTCCAAAAACACTCACCCAATGTTTGCCTGTTACCATATAACAATTACAGCACGGAAACAGGCCAACTCGGCCCTTCTAGTCTGTGCCGAACACTTATTCTCCCCTAGTCCCATCTATCTGCACTCAGACCATAACCCTCCATTCCTTTCCCGTCCATATACCTATCAAATTTATTTTTAAATGATAAAATCGAACCTTCCTTCACCATTTCCACTGGAAGCTCATTCCACACAGCTACCACTCTCTGAGTAAAGAAGTTCCCCCTCATGTTACCCCTAAACCTCTGTCCCTTAATTCTCAAATTATGTCCTCTTGTTTGAATCTTCCCTACTCTCAATGGAAAAAGCTTATCCTCATCAACTCTGTCTATCCCTCTCATCATTTTAAAGACCTCAATCAAGTCCCCCCTTAACCTTCTGCGCTCCAAAGAATAACAACCTAACTTGTTCAACCTTTCTCTGTAACTTAGGTGCTGAAACCCAGGCAACATTCTAGTAAATCTCCTCTGTACTCTCTCTATTTTGTTGACAACTTTCCTATATTTTTTCGACCAAAATTGTACACCATACTCCAGAATAGTAAGATTAAATGAGAACTTACCAGTTTGATCTTTATTTTATGAGGCGTTACAATGAGGGATTACGTGAAGAAGCTCCGCCAGGCGCATGCACGTCATACTTCAAAGCAGTGGTGTGAAAACACAGAAACAATAGCCGAAATGATATAGTAAGGCTTGGAAGACTAGAACGACCAGATGATCTTTGCGATTATGAGGGCCGGGAGCGGAGGGCACGTAATCCCATATAACCATATAACAATTACAGCACGGAAACAGGCCCTCTCGGCCCTTCCAGTCCGTGCCGACCATTTGTTTTCCCCTAGTCCCATCTACCTGCACTCAGACCATACCCCTCCATTCCCTTCACGTCCATATACCTATCCACTTTACTCTTAAATGTTAAAATCGATCCTGCCTCCACCACTTCTGCTGGAAGCTCATTCCACACAGCCACCACCCTCTGAGTAAAGAAGTTCCCCCTCACATTACCCCGAAACTTTTGTCCCTTAATTCTCATGTCATGCCCTCTTGTTTGAATCTTCCCTACCCTCAATGGGAAAAACATATCCACGTTAACTCTGTCTATCCCTTTCATCATTTTAAAGACCTCAATCAAGTCCCCCCTTAACCTTCTGCGTCCAAAGAATAAAGACCTAACTTGTTCAACCTTTCTCTGTAACATAGTTGCTGGAACCCTGGCAACATTCTAGTAAATCTAGTAATCCCTCATCGTAAATCCTCATAAAATAAAGATCAAACTTCAAACTGGTATGTTCTTGTTTAATCTTACTGTTTTACTTCGGAGTCACGTGAGTGACTATGTGAAGATTTCAAAGCTCTTTGATTTCATGCTGTAGATCCATTCCATATGACACACTGCTTCAGTTGACACAGTAGTGAATAAATAATGTATTGAACATTTCTTCAAATTATCCAATGATCATTTTTTAAATAACAAAACAGTAATAACCCCTCTATCCCAGGACCATCCTGCGTCCTCGCTAGGAATGTTGATGCCGCCCTGCTGGAGTGAGATTTAGAGTGTCTACTCCAGCGGGAACCAAAACCTGGTTTACCATCTATAAATAATTTATACTGACACCTTTTTATGAGTTTTTTTGTGACTGATGAGCATTGCTGTCTCAAAGCCTCTGAGACTCTTAGTTACCTTGATATTGACTCAGGTGCTTAACTACACATAGCGTTTGGTCAACAGGGTATGCTTTAAAACTTACTTTGGTTCCGGCCATTCCTGGCCTGCTATGTTTGATTAAATCATACACATAAATGTAATGTTATCTGCAGAAGGATACATGCTATCTAGTCGTAACTTTTGCGATGTTTGCACTCTTTGCGCTGATACTAGTGCCATGAGCTTAACCACTTTAAGTATGAACTTCTGGAAAGACAATGACATAATTGGAGCCCATTGCCGAAGCAGTGTGAGAACTATACGGACATCCCAGATTTCTATATATCTAGGTTTTGGAGGATTTTTGTTAAAATTCCTCTCAATTGTTAATGGATGAGACCCGATAGGTTGTTGTTCTGAAACTGCCCTAAATAGGAGGACAAAACACTCCGAGCACTATTACCGGCACTATAACTCAAGTGTTCATCAAGTATGCAACATAGCAAGGAACTCCAATACATCTGGTATGCTTGCAGTGTGATAAGATATATCTGACTGTAAACAAAACATCTCCCATTACTTAATACGAGACACATATTGATTCTTAGTGCTATCTCTCCAAGCTGCAGTTATGACATCCATGGTCCTATTCGACAGTCCAAAGCCTTGGAACGGTCTTATCAGAACCTGCAGATCAACACATTAATACGATCATGTAACGGATGACTATCTCCTGTTGCTGGATGCACCAACAAATTACTGCAGTTGGGTACAGTCATGAATGGCTGAGTCATCATTCTGAGCACCAATGGGAACCATGGCTGTGTAGGCAGTCCGGAACCACCAAAACGTCTGAGGCGGAGTCCTGCTCTATTTTGGTGAGACACTGCCTAATCAGGCAGAATGGGGGAAAAGCATAAAATAATGTACGTCCCCAATGTAGCGAGAATGTATCCACCGCTACTGCTCCTGGATCCGGTTCCCATGAAACATATTTAGGCAACTGGTGATTTAGCCTGGATGCAAACAGATCAATATCTGGCAAACCAAAGTGGCTGGCAAACATTTTAAAAACATCAGGGTTGAACATCTATTCTTATGGATGTCATTAAATCTTCGTGACCTGTTGTCTGCCACCACATTATCTCTACCTGGTAGGTAGATAGCTGAGACCCAGGTGTTTCTGGAAACACACCAGTGCCACATGAAGTTAGCCAGATTATGACATGATACTGACCTTATTCCTCCCATGCAATTGATATATGGCACATATTGTTGAACAATAAGCTTTTAATCCATAGAATGCACCCAGCAACTCTAAGTAATTTATACCATGCCTGTGCGGGATTACATCCTCTTGCACACTCCATCTACCGCCACAGCTGGACTCGCTGTCCGTAGCTCCCCATCCGGCAGCACTCACATCTGTCTGTAAAAGCACTGAAGGTTGCTGAATCAAAATGCTTTTGGTAGTTTGTACAATATTGATAATCCACCATTGTAATTGAGCTATGGCTCTGGTTGGTAACTGCATAGGTCTATCAAAATGACCTGAATGTTCTTTAAGTGCTAGTTCTCTAGCTTGTTGCAGACTTTGATAGTGCAGTGGTACAAACTGCACTGCAGGGAAAGCTGCCACCAATTTACCAATAAAACTGGCTACTTCCCGGATGGAGGGATATTGTTTTTTCAGCGAGACTAGTACAGACCTCTCTGATCTCCACAGTCTTGGCTGTAGGCAAAGTCACTGACATATTAACTGAATCAATGACAAATCCCAAATAATCAATTTTTTAGGATGGCTCTAACTTGGATTTGGTTGAATGGACCAGAAACTCTAACCTTTCAAACAGGTATTTGGTTGCTAAAACCAATTCCTCAGCTGTCTCCTTGTTGCATATGATTAAAATATCATCTAGATAAGCCATTACCATGTGATTCTGGGCCCAAAGTAGTGCCAGCACTGGTTTCAACAATTTCTTGAATAGCCTAGGAGCTGAGGTTACTCATTGGGTAATGCTTTAAATTGCCCCAGTTGTCCCATCCGGCTAAATTTCAAGTATCTCCGATACTGATGATGAATTGGCACTGAATAATATGCATCTTTTAGATCTATAGTTGCCATATAACAGTCTTGTGATAACAACCGTTTCGCAGTATTGAAGGTGTCCATTTAAAAAAATGCCTATACTGAACATAGGAATTTAACTGGTTTATGTCCAGAATGACTCTACATCCCCTGTCTGGGGAATATATTGGACACAAATTGTTGAGGATGGTTTGTCGTCCTCTCAATTACCCCTTTTTTGGGACAAAACCGCAATTTCTTCTTTTACCTCCCGAGTTTGAGGTGCAGAAAACCACAATACTCTATTAGGCATATTCTGTACAGGCGGGTCAATTCCTGACATAAACTCTATTCGAGCTTGACACAGTGTCTAGTGTAAACCGATGAGATGTTATGCAGCACCATTCATCATAACCAATTGCAACCTACCCCCAACCGGAGGTTGTTCCCCAGAAATCTTATCCTGGACAGAATGAATCACCTGTACCTCTACAGTCGGCCTAGATTCCTTCTTCCTATATTGGGGTTTTGGCCTGGACACATTGGTGGGTAATATCGTCGCCCCACTGGCCCCACTCTGCTTGGCCCTGCCCCTGGATCAGACCTCCTTCGGGTTGAACCCGACTTGCGAGATGACGTTCTGGGAGCACGGACGTATGCTTTCATGAGATCAATTGTTTTGGCCTCGTCGTCGAGGTCCGTGATTTGCTTGATGAGGTCCAACCCAAATAAATAATCTGGGGCTTGAACGTTTGTAGACCTACATAGAGCTGCAAACTTCAGGGTTCAACGTCAGTTTGATGGCTATCTTCCTGATGCAATTGACCTCGAAGTAGGTGTTGCAGAACAGGGCCAGCATATCTTGTTGAGTACCAGACATCAGTGCCCCCTGGACCATTTTGCCAAATGCAATGATTCCTGCTGCCACCAACTTGAGGACGCGCTGAAATCTCACTTCTTGTCTCCGCATCGTTGCACTCATTTGTGCCCTTGCCGAGTTCATGGTGGGCAAAGTTTACAGGTGTTTAGTAACGTGTGGCAGTCTCCTCCATGATCGTATCCTGGAGCTGGTGAGAAGCCATATAATTTACATTGGCGGCTAGAGTTTTCTCGATAGCCTCACCAGTCCCTTCCGGGTTTAGCGAAGTTTAACGCTACGTCCGGGACACCTGGAGCATGGCTCGTGTGCTCTGGTGTGTGCACAAAAGCAGTGACACCAGCTTCAGGGTCAGATTCCTCCTGCCCTGGTTCTCCCGAGTCATGCTCTAGGGAGGTCTCTTCCAGCCCTAAACAAGGTGCTGGAGGGGATGATTCCCACTGGTATCCATAAGCAGTGTTTTCTTCTTTGCTGTATGGACCTCTGCGAGAGGCTGTGTGGGGAATCCTAGGGGCATTCGACCCCAATTGAATTTTTACATGGCTCTTTAAATTTGGAGCATTTTCCCATTTGGTTGAGCCGTCCCCATACCTTTACATTAAAAGGAGGGGAGTCTTCTATATCATCAGACCCATCAGATAAGATGAGCATGAGAGTACTTTGTTTTTGCCTTCCTCCAAGGTGGAGTAGCCTCAGTGCCCTGAAACATTGGAAACTGATGGAGGCAGTTGAGCGGCCAGTAGAAACAGTAGCCAGTATTGGAGCCGGCATTAGCTCAGCCGTTATCTCCAAACCCGATCTAAATAGCGGTAATCGCGGAGCCGGCTTTAGCGCAACCGTTATCTCCCGACCCGATCTATAAGCGGTAACCGCGGTCTCCGCGCGTTCCTCACCACTACCGCAGTTTATATTTATAATACCACCATATTACTAACTCTAGCTGGCTCTGTGAGCCAGACTTAGAGTTTTTTTTTTAATTACTCACTTGGAAGGCTTAACATTGACTTACCCGCGGGTTACTACTTACCGCTGGTGGAGCTGAGCTCTCCAGCCCGTCGGTGTGCCATGCGTCGGACGTAATGACGCGCATGGGCCAGGAACCCACTGATCAATTAAGTTATTTTAAACTCATGTCAGAAACTGCTCGTCAAATTTCCCTCCTCTCCTATGCTGGCCTAGACCTATTTGACCAATATCACAGATCTATAGCTTTTGCATATCTGTGCAATGTCCAAGAAAATGTGATCCTCAATATCCTTCCCGTTGATCGCCAGCCACTGCAACAATCCCTGTGGCGTTGTCACATCTCCACTGCATCTTGGATAAGAATACAGATTTCCTCCTTTACTGTTTGATAGAATGCTCCCCACCTCAAAAAATATCCTCCTTGATTAATACCCCACTCTTCCTACGTTTCCTGAACGATTATTTGGAATCCATTGCTCCTTTAGTGTTGCCATGACAAACGCAGGTGGTTAACTGTGGCTGCAGCTCAATAACCTTATTTAATGCGCTTCTTGCAATTATGTACTGTAAATGCACTGTAGACCCTTCTTAGACCTCTTGTTCTCTGTCAGTATGGTCCTAACTGAAATCTTTCTAGTTCTGTTTCTGCTTCTAGTTTTCTATTTTACACCTTATTTCTTCTTTCCAATGCTTCTTTCCTGTGGCTAATTGCCACCAGATAGTTTAACCTCTCGACATCTCTAGCAAACCTTCCTGTAAAGACACTGGTCCCAGCGCTGTCGGGTTCAATCCATCTGGGTTGTGCAGGTCCTACCTCACCAGACCCAGTCACTCCTCCACCACCTCTCCAGCTGCACAATGTTTGCACTATCCTCCTAATCCTACCTTCAGTACACTGTTTAATCTATTTACTAACTTCTTAAAAGTTCTGCCTGTCGGACCTCAATTCCTTTTCTCCACTTGAAGACTTCATGTCACGGAATTACTTCAGCAGCCACATTACAGAATCTTTTATCAATGAATTACAGAATTGTAACATCAGGGAATGAGGCCAATCAGCTGATCAAGCCTGCATTAGCTCAGTGCAAGACCATCTGCCCCTCCACAGAAGCCTTCAAATTCCTTCCTCTCATATACTTATCTGACTCCTTTTTACAGGATTTGAATCTGATTCCTCTAATCGATCTGCATTTCGGACCTAACTGTGACAGAAAGTTTCCCCTAATCACTTTTGCCAATTAATTCATTCTCTGGCCCCTGGTATTTCCAATGTCTCCTTCTTATATCAAGTTAGTTTGAACCTTCCCACAGCTCCAGAAAACTTGCCCGTGAGGATGCTGGTCCCAGTTCTGTTGGAGTTTAATCCATCCGCTCCTCCAGAACCAGCCTGGATGTCCAGGAATCAATTCAGTAAAGCTCCTCTGCACCCTTCCCAAACACTGAATCTCTTTTCTGGACTGGACACTGTAGTCCAGATGTGGCTGATGAACGGTTTTGTAAAGGTTCCTTATCTTATTCCTTGGCTTTGAACACTATGCCTTTATTCATTAAACCCAGGATCCTGTGTACTTTATTTTCCTAATTTGCCCTGTCATCCTCAATGAACTTTGCACACTTATATCAGGACTCTCTGACTTTAGACCTTATAGATACAGCATGGAAACAGGCTCTTCAGCCCACCGAGTCTGCTCTGACCAGTGATCACCCCATGCATTGACTACTATCCTTCACTCAAAATAACTATCTAACAATCATGTCTTGTACATCCAAGGTAAAATTAATATTTATTAATAAAAACAGTAGTATAACCATATAACAATTACAGCACGGAAACAGGCCATCTCGGCCCTTCTAATCCATGCCGAACACTTACTTTCACCTAGTCCCATCTACCTGCACTCAGACCATAGCCCTCCATTCCTTTCCCGTCCATATACCTAGCAAATTTATTTTTAAATGATAAAATCGAACCTGCCTCCACCACTTCCACTGGAAGCTCATTCCACACAGCTACCACTCTCTGAGTAAAGAGGTTCCCCCTCATGTTACCCCTAAACTTTTGTTCCTTAATTCTCAAATCATGTCCTCTTGTTTGAATCTTCCCTACTCTCAATGGAAAAAGCTTATCCACGTCAACTCTGTCTATCCCTCTCATAATTTTTAAGACTTCTATCAAGTCCCCCCTTAACCTTCTGCGCTCCAAAGAATAAAGACCCAACTTGTTCAACCTTTCTCTGTAACTTAGGTGCTGAAGCCCAGTCAACATTCTAGTAAATCTCCTCTGTACTCTCTCTATTTTGTTGACATCTTTCTTATAATTTGGCGACCAAAATTGTACACCATACTCCAGAATTAGCCTCACCAATGCCTTGTACAATTTTAACATTACATCCCAACTTCTATACTCAATGCTCTGATTTATAAAGGCCAGCAAACCTAAAGCTTTCTATACCACCCTATCTACATGAGATTCCACCTTCAGGGAACTATGCACACTTATTCCTAGATCCCTCTGTTCAACTGCATTCCTCAATTTGTTACCATTTACCATGTACGTCCTATTTTGATTTGTCCTGCCAAGATGTAGCACCTCACACTTATCAGCATTAAACTCCATCTGCCATCTTTCAGCCCACTCTTCCAAATGGCCTAAATCTCTCTGTAGACTTTGAAAATCTACTTCATTATCCACAACTCCACCTATCTTAGTATCATCTGCATACTTACTAATCCAATTTACCACACCATCATCCAGATCATTGATGTCTATGACAAACAACAGTGGACCCAACACAGATCCCTGAGGCACCCCACTAGTCACCGGCCTCCAACCTGAGAAACAGTTATCCACCATTACTCTCTGGTATCTCCCATTCAGCCACTGTTGAATCCATCTTGCTACTCCACTATTAACATCCAACAATTGAACCTTCTTAACCAACCTTCCATGTGGAACCTTGTCAAAGGCCTTACTGAAGTCCATATAGACAACATCCACCACTTTACCCTCATCAATTTCCCTAGTAACCTCGTCAAAAAATTCTAGAAGATTAGTCAAACATGACCTTCCAGGCACAAATCCATGTTGACTGTTCCTAATCAGACCTTGTTTATCCAGATGATTATATATATTATCTCTAAGTATCCTTTCCATTAATTTGCCCACCACTGACGTCAAACTATCAGGTCTATAATTGCTAGGTTTACTCTTAGAACCCTTTTTAAACAATGGAACAACATGCGCAGTATGCCAATCCTCCGCCACCATTCCCGTTTCTAATGACATTTGAAATATTTCTGTCATAGCCCCTGCTATTTCTACACTAACTTCCCTCAATGTCCTAGGGACCTGGAGACATATCCACTTTTATATTTTCCAAATATAAGTTCTTGGGGGACACCATTGTACACCCAGTCTGAAAATAACATCACTTTTGATCCCTGTTTCCTGTAACTGGGTCAATGTTATATCTGTGCTGCTCCAGCACCTTTTATTCCATGGCCTTCAATCTTGATCACAAGCCAATAGTGTGGCACCTTCACACTGAGAGTCAAGGGAGAAGGAACCGAGAGATATGAAGAGGTACATAGATCAAACTAATGAAAGATATGCAAAAAGACAAATCAAAGTCAGTAACGATGATCAAGGAAAGATGGAGCCCACAATGGTTTATTGTTAGCAGTGGGTAAGGTGATAACGAGTAATATATACAGTGATACACAACAGGTTGAGTGAAGTTAATACAAAGACTAAGGTGGGGGAAGGATGGAGAGAGAGAGGGGTTACTTGAAATTAGAGAAATCAATATTCATACTGCTGGGCTGTAAGCTGCCCATGGGAAATATGAGGTACTGTTCCTCCATTTGGCGTTTGGCCACACTTTGATGGTGGAAGAGGCCCAGGACAGAAAGTTTAATGTGGGAATGGGAAGGGATCTTAAATTGTTTGGCAACCGGGAGATCAGGTAGGCCAAGGTAGACTGACTCTTGGTCTGAAGAAGAGTCCCGACCTGAAACAACACCTATTCTTTTTCTCCAGAGGTGTTGCCTGAGCCATGATTTACTCCAGCTTTGTGTGTCAATTTTTGGATCCAAGGAGAGTTGGGAGATCACAGCTGGCGCCTCTGCAATGTATTCCCTCCACTCAGCAATCTATCACCGGCCAGGAGAGGCATCTAGTCCCTCCTGATCCCATTTAGAACCCTCACCACCTGAGCCTCCAGCAGCTTCTGCTCTCTAGGTGAAGACCTGTAAGGTACTCTGGTCTTCTCTCAGCCACTCATGAGTAGATTTCTACTTGGTCTCTGAAGGTCACCCCGCCGATAATTTTTTAAAATTATTTTTGGATTTGCCTTTCTAATTTATTTTGTGCACTCGTTACACCAAATGTATCTTTATAGGTAGAATCCACAATGGGGACGGTGCTCTTAAGGAGAGTGCCAGTGGTGTACGTTTAGTTTAGAGATACTACATGGAGATGGGCCCTTCAACCCTTCGAGTCCGCGCCCATCAGCGATCACCGTGTACACTAGTTCTATCCTACACACTAAAGACGATTTACAGAAGTATAACTAACCAACGCGTTTTTGGAATATGGGAGAAAACCCATGCGGTCACGGGGAGAACGTACAAACTCCGTAAAGGCAGCCCCCGTAGTCTGGACCATACCCGGTTCACCGGCGCTGTCAGGCAGCAACTCTACCGCTGCGCCAGTGCTGCCCTGAAGTCATAGTGATACATAAAACCTGGGCCCCAATTCGCAATCTTAACCCACAGCCACGGTCCTCTGAACGCATCACTGTTTAAATAGTCAGGAAGGGTATTATTAATGCACGGCATGATAACCAAGATTAGCAGATGGGTGGATTTCGAGATACAAGCTAGTTTCAGGTACAATTTTAGCCCTCACGCTCCCAGTCTAATGGAACGCCAAGTACCTCACATTGAGATTTAGTCTGAGTCTTCCCTGGAAAACGATCAAATTCATTTGATCACCAGATTACAGAAATACTGTGCGTGATTGTCCACTGAACATTCCAGAATCACATGTGCAGCGTTCCTCGTTAGATAAAGATCTGCTATGTCCTAAAAAAAAAACTTTCCTCGTTGCCTCCCGCCCCCCTCCGACACCCGCAGCTAATAAACACAGGCGAAAAGTTCAATGTTGAGCAATAAAACTTGGGCTGCTCATAACTTTTCAAAAGAAGAATTAATTTTCCATCCAGCACCAAAACACAAACTAGTTTCCTTTCCAGACGGATCACACTTCCAAGAGACCAGTGAGTCATGTAATTCAAACCATACACTGGCGCGCTGGCGTGTTTCTCAACACTTTACAACAGTTTGCTCCTTCCTACTTATTTGTTTGCTAAATCCATAAATACTGTATGGTTTCTAATTAAAATACTGTCTTGTTCTCCACCCAGCAGGCGCAGAGAGAGGACAGCGGGGAGCACTTTGTGGCAATGACCTGGTTACAATGACAAGCAGCGAAGTTAACAAACTAGCGGCAAATGAGGGATCTTCTCACGCCGCACTGGCAAAGTGTGGACAACTGCAGTGAACTCCGCAGAAGTCAACGAGAGAGTCACGGTTCCGGCTCCCTGCTGACCTCCGATGCCCAAGCCAACAGATAGCTCGATGCCAGACTGGAGGATATGCGAGGTGTTTCTCGGTTGAATTAGGGGCAGAGGGCCTGCGGGATGTAGGGTAACAGACCCTACAACCAAAAGCAGAGACTTTTCAGAATTAATTTCCTTTCAAAATAACTCTCAAATATTTACAAGATTCATATAAAATCTCCAATGACTTATTAATTTAAAGTGCATAATGGTGTTTGAAACTGTTTTGGATTATTTTAAGAATCTTTTCATTTACTTCGTTTTCTTGGCCTGGGAAATCCAATCTGTTGAAACCGGCACAGTCCACGGGCTATGCAACACAATCTTTGCAGGACGCTGTTAGTATTGTATGGCTTGCTACATGACCCTTGTGTGGCAAGCTGAACAATCACATCATGGCACGCTATACAGAGAGTGTGTTGTATAACCATTGCGTGGCGCACTACACAGCGTGTGTGATGCATTATACAGTCACTGCTCGCCGCCCTGCAGGATAGTGGGATACGCTATATAGTCACTGAGTGGAGATTACACAGTCAAGGTATAGTGAGCTATGCTGTCACTGAGTGTTGTGCTATAGGGTCACTGGAGAGCGCATGACACCCGTGTTCAAATGCCAGCATGGTCGCTGCAGAGTAAAACTTATGTGAATCATCTGGATTTAAAAGGGAGCTGGTTATCATTCATTAATGATGGCCACAGAATCAGTGGCGTGGTCACCACCGACCTGGGCTTTTGACGCAATAAATTCACGCACTCTCCAAGCCCAGGGGAACCCACACAGAAACTGTTGGGGCGGGAGACTTGAGGGATCAAATATATATCCCAGCAAAAGTCTTTGGGAAAGTAAAGACGCGAGGAGAAACCAAGTGAGATCGGTGAAGGGCGTCTTGAGGTTCATCAGCCCTCTGGTACAATTAAAAAAAAAAATAAAAGGAGATTAATGCGAAAAAGGGGTGGGGGGGGGGGGGCAAGGTAATAGGGCATTTTGTGGTTCTGGTCCATTACAGCAAGGATGTAGAGGCTTGTGAAAAGGTGCAGAGGAGTCTTACCAGAATTATGCCTGGATGAGTGGTATTGGCTACAGGGAGAGGTTTGACAGACTAGTATTGTTTCCTCAGGAATGCCATAGGTTGTGGGGAGACCCGTTAGCAGTTTATAACATTATGGGAGGCATAGATAGGGTAGACACTCAGAATATTGTTCCCAGGATGGAAAAATCAAATACTATAGCGCATGAGAGGAGGAAAGTTTAAAGGAGATGTGCACAGAGGGTGGTGAGTGCCAGGAATGTACTGCAGGGACTGGTGGTTGAAGCAGATACATTAGTGGCATTTAAAATACTTTTACATAGGTATATGGATATGTAGGGAATGGTGGGATATGGGTGATGTGCAGGTAGGTCTTGGCATCACATTGAGCATGGACACTGTGGGCTGAAGGGCCTATTCTTGAGCTGTACTCTTCTGTGTCCTTTCTGTCCTATATACTGCTGGGTGCACCTCCTTAACCAGTCTGGGCCCAGCAAAGGTGCAACGTCCTGGTGTTCTTAGTGTCCTGTGTTGAAGAATACCATAGGCAATGTGATGTTTTACATTTCATTCTTACATTGTTACCAGGTTTGTTTTGGATTGTATTAAGTACATCCTTCCTGGACAGGTATCACTGATATCTATGAAAATAAATACTCCAGAAACAGTCAGCTTGAAGATCTTACATTGGTACCAGACCCGGTGTTGCCACGTTTCCTGAAAGGAAACCCAAACTCTAACAATGCCCTACACTTGGAAAGTTTATTTATGCCGGGGTAATTTACTCACGGGGTGCAGTTCAGGGGCGCCAAGAGCTGACAGCACCACAGTATTAGGATTCTAATAACTATGTACGGAGTCACGTGAGTGACTACGTGAAGACCCCGTCCAGCACGCATGCGCGACATTAGCGTTCATGCAGTGCACCGCGACGAACGGGAGTTCAAGGCGCTCCCGCTACAAATTGAAAGTCGGGCCGACAGGTAAGTTTACCGTGGCCGTGTGTCTTTCTCTCTGTGGTCTTGTGTTCCAGGAGAATGAGCAAGGCCCGAGGAAAGAAGTCTGCAGCTCGCCCCCGTTCGTCCTCCGTTGAGGAATGCTCTTTGGAGGGGGGGCAAGAGGCGGCGGTTATAAACTACCGAGCCGAGCCCAGCACCGCTAGTGCTGCCTGAGCAGCGGGCTGGAGGTACCTACAGCCGGAACCGGGCGGTAGTGTCCGACGTTTCGGATGAAGATGCCTTACCGCTCGAGAGCACAGGCAGCCGCCTAAGCCGCATGGAACGGCTTATGGAGCAATTGCTCCAGCGAGATCTGCTGAGAGAGCAGCAGCAGCCTCGCCAAGGGAGTTCAGGCACTCCCGCAGTGCCTTTTACGGCACTGGCCATTGCTTCACCTTCTTTTGAAGGCAGCATTGGCGACCAGGTCTGGGCTGGTCAAGAAGAGGGGTCACTGGCTGAAGATTTCGGGAGTACGCAGGGTTGTACAGGAACAGGAAGAGCTGCTGGGTGTGGTCAACCGCTACGTGGCCATTCCACAAGCGGGTCGGCCATTAGAGCCGAAACTTGCAGCCAGCATTAACCACCTGTCCTCTAAACCCCTACAAGAACAAGTGGTCAATGAGGCTCTTCAACTATATACAGCCCAGGAAATTGTACATCTTTGAATGTACCTGCTGTCAATAGCCAAATTTGGGGACATTTGGGGCAGAACATCAGAAACCTGGAGTTGAAGCTCCAGAAGATCCTTAAATTCCTGACTGCAGGAATAACATCTTATGCTCGGTCCATTGATGGTGCGGACATCTCCACAAATCAGCAAGACACATTAGCTCTGCTGTGCACCACTCAATATGAGATAAATAATTTGCGAAAGGAGATTATCAAGCCTGCCCTCAACCCTAAATTTGCGGGACTCTGCAAAACACCGGGGTCAGAACCTCCTATTCTGCTCTTTGGGAAAGACCTTCCAAAAAAGGTGAAAGACCTGGAAGAAGAATCCAAGACCTTTGGTCTCGTGAGGGCAGGTTTGGGACCGAGCAGACCCAACAAACCCAGGCGGCAGTACCCCATGGCGTCCACCAGTCGTCGACCACACTATGGGGACTGGTGAAAGCTCGGGGTCCGCAACCATTCCCCGTAAGCCTTTTTTAGGCCAGGGCCCAGAGCGGACCCCATGGAAAATGCGCCACCCCCAACAACATCGAGATCAACATCAACCCTCTACAGCCCAGCAGACGCCTCATCACCCAGCGAAGAGGCAGAAGAAGCACCAATAACCATGGAGGTAGGTGGGTCTGGTTCCTCTCAGCATATGTGCAGTAGGGGCTCTGTGCTAACAGGGGGGAGATTGCACTTGTTTTTGGATGCATGGGAATCCATCACTAATGACAAGTATATACTCAGCAGCGTTCATGGCTACAAAATTGACTTTGTCCATAAAGATTTTCCACCAGTTCAGCATATACCCAAAAGGGTATTCACCCTCTCAGTCAAGGAAAAACAAGAGGGTCAAGCTGAACTGATGAGATTACAAGCTAAAGGTGTCATTGAAAGAACAAAACATGAACCTTTGGAATTTGTGTCTAATATTTTCACTAAAATCAAAAAAGATGGTGGACGACGCATCATCATTGACTTAACTACTTTGAACAAGTCTGTCAGGTATATACATTTCAAGATGGATACTTTTGAAACAGCCAGACTATTGGTTTCTAGGGGTACTTTCTAGCAAGCATTGATTTAAAAGATGCCTACTACTCAGTACCCATACACAAGGACCATCGAAAATATTTAAAATTTATCTGGATGAAACAGCTATGGCAATATAAAGCCTTACCAATGGGCTAACCTCTGCTCCAAGGTTGTTCACTAAAATCTTAAAAACCTGCCTTGGCATTATTGAGGAAACAAAAGCATATAGTCATGGCGTATTTAGACGACATTTTAATAGTAGGGAAAACCTTGGAGACAGCTATTTTGGCAGTCGCAGCCACCAAACGTTTGTTTGAAACTTTGGGGTTTGTCATACATCCAGAAAAATCCAATCTTACACCGTCCACTGCCATGGACTATCTTGGATTTACGATAGATACTGTTCGCATGATTGTAACTCTGCCGAAGGGGAAAGCATCAGAATTGGCGCTATCATGCAACAAAACTCATGAATAAACATCAGCCAACTATACGGGAAGTAGCTAGAGTTATTGGCAAAATGGTAGCAGCTTTCCCAGCTGTACAATTTGGGCCTTTGCACTATCAAAATTTGCAAAGAGCTAAAGTGCATGCACTAAAGCAAAACTCAGGTCACTTTGACCGAGCTATGAGTTTAACTGCTGTATCCATTCCAGAGTTACAATGGTGGGCGAGGAATGTAAGACTCAGCTCCAGTCCCATTATGATCACCAACCCAGTATTAACCATTCAAACGGATGCCAGTGCTTTGGGCTGGGGAGCAACTAACATGCAATCCAGCACAGGGGGCAGATGGAGTAAATTTGAATCATCTTGCCTACAGACACGGGGTATCAACTATTTAGAAATGTTGGGTGCGTTTTATGGGTTTTAAAAGCATATTCATGTAATACGCATCATGCACATGTCTGGTTGCAACTAGATAATACCACGGTGGTGGCTTATATCAATCACATGGGTGGTGTAAAGTCGATATCGTGTGACAATTTGGCCAACCTAATCTGGCAATGGTGTGTTGAAAGGCATATTTGGTTATCAGCAACTTACCTTCCAGGTAAGCAAAAATACAGTGGCAGACACCAGGTCACGTAGATTTAATGATAACATCGAATGGATGTTAAATCCCAAAGTGTTTGCTGAAATTACAAAGCAATATGGCACACCAGATATCGATCTATTTGCATCCAGGCTGAATCACCAGGTACCAACGTATGTCGCTTGGGAACCAGACCCTGAGGCAGCAGCAGTTGATGCATTCTCGCTGCATTGGGGGAAAATGTTCTTTTTATGCTTTTCCTCCCTTCTGCCTCATCAGTCGGGTATTACGCAAGATTCAATTGGATTCCGCTTCAGGAATCTTGATAATACCTGACTGGCCTACACAGCCATGGTTCCCAGTGGCTTTCGACATGGCTGTTGAAACACCGTTGGAATTCCCCAGCAGTCGACAGTTATTAATCCACCCAGTGTCAGGCATTAGTCACCCGTGCCATGGACAGAGTCAATCTCCTGGCTTGCAGATTCTAAAAAGACCTCTACTGGGCCTGGGACTGTCTGAGGACGCCATCAACATGATGACCGCATCTCACCGGGAGTCCACCAGGAGACAATACCTGACCAATATAAGAAAATGGGAACGGTATTGCTCCAAAACAGGAACTACCTACACCACAGCTACAGCCACCAGTGTTGTGGAGTTTCTGCTTGGATTACATCGGGAAGGACTCAGCTACAGCGCCATTAATACAGCCAGGAGTGCGTTGTCAGCTTATTTGGTTCCAGCAGCAGGACAACTGACTTTGGGGTCCCATCCACTAGTGGTCAAAATCATGAGGGGCATATTTAACACCAATCCCCCTAGGCCTAGGTACACTCAGATCTGGGATGTCAGCATAGTACTGACGTACCTTAGGGGATGGCCACCACCCAGGTCACTTACTCTGGAACAACTTACACTGAAATCAGTCATGCTCATGGCTCTAGTGTCAGCTCAAAGGGTACAGTCCCTCCACCTTCTGAGGCTGGACAGCATGACAGAGTCATTGGACTGTATCACATTTCACATTCAGGGGCTGGTCAAACAATCTAGACCAGGTACCACGCCTCCAGTTATGGAGTTCCGGGCATATTCACCTGACCCACGGTTGTGTGCCAAGACCCATCTCGCCAACTACATAGACACTACATATAACTTAAGAGGGAGAGAAAAAGCCTTATGGATAAGCCACAAGAAGCCTCATGGTCAGGTGACGAGCCAAACCATTTCAAGGTGGCTCAAGCAGGTGCTTAAGTCCGCGGGAATCGATACTAATGTGTACAAATCTCATTCCACCAGGGCTGCATCTACGTCGGCGGCTAGGCAAATGGATGTGCCTATGGACCATATTCTGGCCAGAGCAGGATGGTCCTCGGAAAGAACTTTCCAAAGGTTTTATAATAAGCCGCTGGCGGAGCCTGCTACATTTGCAGACAGAATTTTAGAGTCTGCAGATAATATTTAATTTAAGCCCGGGGGAGCTCTCTGTTTTTTGTTGTTATTAATAAACCTTTTTTGTTCACAAACAGGTTATTGTTGATTGTATAACATGCTTCCTCCCTCTAAGGTCTTCAGGCAGTGAGTGAAGCATGAGCTGGTACACGGTTCGGATTCACAGAGCTTTGAAGTCTTCACGTAGTCACTCACGTGACTCCGAAGTAAAATAGTAAGATTAAATGAGAACTTACCAGTTCGAAGTTTGATCTGTATTTTATGAAGAGTTACGATGAGGGATTACGTGCCCTCCGCTCCCACCCTCTATTATACAGATCAACTGGTAATTAAGTTCTTATTTTTTCTTTACTATATTTATTTCAATTGTTGTGTTTTTCTGTGAATCCACACCGCTGCTTTGAAGAAATGTCGCGCATGCGTGCTGGACGGGGTCTTCACGTAATCCCTCATCGTAACTCCTCATAAAATACAGATCAAACTTCGAACTGGTAAGTTCTCATTTAATCTTAGGATTCTAATAACTATGTACTCATGGAGTAACTTGTCTTGTCTTTTTCACATCATGCACACGTCTGTCAAAGTATCAAAGTCACAAAGAGTATTCAAATGGAGATATACACTATCTGAGTAGGAGTAGGAAGGTTTGAGGGAGATGGGGGTGGGGAGATGAAGACAATGAGGGAGAGTGAGGGAAATAAAAGAGAGAGAGAGAATGAGAAGAGGAGGGAAAGGGGATAAAGAAAGGGAAGGGGAGAAAGAGGGAAAGACACAAAGGGGATGAGATGACATGGACACAAAGAGAAAGAGGGAGAGAAAGAGAAGGGAGACAAAGAGAGAAATTGAAAGAAGAGAGGAGAGAACAATGAGAAGGAGGAGAGCGAGCAGGAGGCAGGGGGTGAGAAAGAGGGAGAGTGAGAGAAACATAGAAACATAGAAACATAGAAATTAGGTGCAGGAGTAGGCCATTCAGCCCTTCGAGCCTGCACCGCCATTCAATATGATCATGGCTGATCATCCAACTCAGTATCACGTACCTGCCTTCTCTCCATACCCTCTGATCCCCTTAGCCACAAGGGCCACATCCAACTCACTCTTAAATATAGCCAATGAACTGGCCTCAACTACCCTCTGTGGCAGAGAGTTCCAGAGACTCACCACTCTCTGTGTGAAAAAAGTCTTTCTCATCTCGGTCTTAAAGGATTTCCCCCTTATCCTTAAGCTGTGACCCCTTGTCCTGGACTTCCCCAACATCGGGAACAATCTTCCTGCATCTAGCCTGTCCAACCCCTTAAGAATTTTGTAAGTTTCTATAAGATCCCCTCTCAATCTCCTAAATTCCAGAGAGTATAAACCGAGTCTATCCAGTCTTTCTTCATAAGACAGTCCTGACATCCCAGGAATCAGTCTGGTGAACCTTCTCTGCACTCCCTCTAAGCAAAACTCCAAACCACCACAACAACGTTGGCTGCACCTAGTCTCTCTTCCTGGATATGGTTAATCCTACAGTATTTTGCTCTTCAAAAAGAGAGGGGTCCCACTACACCAGGAGATGGCTATCATGGAGGCTCTGCCCAAACTCATGGACAGAGTTTACACCTCACGCAGAAGTGCACTCAAAGCCATCTCCTGTACCTACTGAACATCAAGGATGGCTCACCATGCACTACACTCCTACTCCTAGAGCAATACTGAAAGAGCAACACATAGGTGGAGAGCAGTGCTGGGAGAGTGCAAATGAAAGGCACCGCAGATGCTGGAAATCTGAAATAAAAACAGAAAGTGCTCAAAACGCTTAGCAGGTCAGGCAGCATCTGGGGAGAGAGAAGCAATCAATGTTTAGGATTGACCACTTGCTCAAAGACTCCCTTACCTCCTGGACAGTGCCGCTTTTCCATTTTACATCTCCTGGATTCTGCGATGGTTGGACAGGGAATGGTGTCCCTCGCTGGCTTCTTCACAATCTGCCGTCTCCTGGTTTCCAGGCCCCACTTGTAGCCGCACGTTTTTTCATTCTTTATACAGGTTCCCCAGCTGCTCCACGGTCCAACCTCACAGCCCTCTGAAGACAAGAAGCATGCAATGTTAGGTCGGGCACAGATTCTGAGAAATTCTAAGTCTCAATCGCATCACAGTTAGCCACACTAACTAGCGAGTCCCTCAACACACATACACCCCAGGTGTCAGCACACCTGGGAGGGTGGGAATGAAGTCACTAAACCTTCCGCATGTTGCATTATATTTGGAGTCAGATATTCCAGCAGGACACTGTCAGGCTTTTCACAAAGGCAAGCAATTGGTCCAAGGACATGTTCCAAGGCATTGTTTTATAAAGATCGGCCATGTTCTTAGAAGGGCAGAAGTTGACTGAGAGGGAAGAAGCAAAACCTTATGTTACACAACTCCAGGATACATAGACCCCAGCATAGACAGCCACAGTATATGCAGGACTGCTATGCACAGCTCCGGTGTATGCAACCCATGTACATGCATCCTCAGTATAAGCAGGCACTGGTAAACACCATCCCAGTATATATATCTCATGTATTTACCAACATCAGTGCTTGGGAGGGCAAGACTGACTTTGGTGAATGGAGGGAGTTGGATCTTGGTGCAGTGCAAAAGAAATTACAGTGGCTTAGAGGATTAATAATGGTGGTTTTACTCAGCTTGGCTTTTATTCTTGAGGTTGCTGAACCTTTTCAAATGATGAAGTGAATCCAAGAGAGAGGAAAGTGCGACTAGTGTTTATATGGAACTGGGCACTTTGAGGCAGTCAGGGAATGCTTTGCCATACAGAGAGCAGTGAGAGTTGGAACTTGTTTCCCGCCCCCTCGCACCAGTGTAGCTGTGGGTGGCAGGGAATGTGGAGCTTTCAAGGTTGAGAACGATATATTTTGGATCTATTTAGCAGCTCAATGCATTGTAACATGATTTGTTACAGATGTCCATTCTGGCTGTTCCAACTTTTGTACAAATTCCACGATGGCTATTCACAATATTGTTGATACTTTGACACAAACGCCAAATCGCAAAATTGTTATAGCCACCGAATGTACTCATTTCCGAACTGAGGAAAACCAGCAATTCTTCAATGTACCAATTGCAAGAAAATACAACTACATTTATTAGACTGAACACAAGGTGTTAATAAAACTTAAACAGAACCATTTGCTGGAAACATACACTATCCCCTCTTTAAGGGGTGTTACACAAAATCACTTACCCACACATTCCATGTGCTCTTCCAATGGTACAAATGCTTCAGGGCATTCTTCAAAGCAACGCCCCTTGTGCAAGTAAGAACCAGCTTTGCACTTTGTACAAAAGTCTTTGCTGAAACACGTGTCACAATTATCTATTTTACATCCTAGGAGGGAAATTAAAACAGAACAAAACTACTGTTAGAAAGAAAGTGGGTGTACGTCTGCAAATCTCACTAAAAAAGTGCAATTAGATCATATTTTCTTGCAAAAACAAAACAGAGAGAGAAAGAGAGGGAGTATCACCAGGTACTGAAATGGAAAGCAGCTGCGGTCAACTGCCTCCCACAGAACTTTAATTACAACTGACCCATTTAATACAGGACTTGCATCCATGCTGCAACACCACATTAAACACACTCCCAGGCAGGACTACAACCTATATCACTACAGCATTTCAATTTAAAAAAAGGACAGAGGTTGGGCATTATGTCAAAAATAATAGCAGACCCAATTCCCCAGTTCAAGCCAATCTGCATTCAATATAGTTAATCATCCAGAGGAGCAGCTATCAAACCAAGCTGAGCCATGATGGGAGGGTTTGCTTATGTTGCCAAAACTATGAGTGGGTTTAAGGAGCAACTCACAGTGAAAAGGGAGCTGGAGGAGTACAGGGAGGGAATTCCCAAGCTTGGGGCCCAGGGAAGATTTAATTCAGGGAGGATTGAGAAGCCACTATTGGACGTGCTTAGATATTGCAACGAACTGCAAGAGCGGAGAGAGAGAGGGGGTGAGGGTGGTGGTGAGACCATGGATAGAGGACAGAGGGATGAGGACATCTCTGAAAATATGTAAATGACATATGAAACTGAATGGGGACGAGTTTTAACTTCAGTTCAGACTTCTGATGATGCAGCAGTCCCTTGGTACTACATTAAATATTAATTTAGACCACGGCTTCAAACCACAGCCTCAAACCACATCCTTGTGACAGAGCTGAGTGTGCAGCCCAACAACACCTCAAAAGTAGCTATAACCATAAATCTCAACTCCCAGAGGAAAAATACATTGACCATTGTTACAAGGAAGGTGCAGGAAGAGCTGGATATTCACAATAGCAATTGTTGGTTGCCTAATTCCTAACTTTCCTGATGTGATGGAAGATGCCTTTTGGCGCCATGTAGTCGGGACTCCTCGCTTTACAGAGAGAGGGGAAGAATGTGGGGGGTAGTTACAGAAGTATAGTGTGTGTGTGAGAGAGAGAGAGAGAGAGAGAGAGAGAGAGATAGAGTACGTGAGAGAACGAGGGAGAGAAAACAGAGAAAATCAGCGATGGGACAAGGAACAGGGTGAATAGTGAGCGAGGAACAGAATGAAGGGCAATGTCCCTTGTTCACTATTCATTGCTTTCTCTGCCACACCTCCCAGACTGAATAAGCTAGACTTATTGTGAAAGTCCAGCTCTTCCTGCATGCTCCTTGTAACATCCCTTCCCTCAATATACACTGCTTTATTATGCCTACCATCACGCTCCCTCCTCTCCAGCCTCTGTGCTTTGTTGACCTTGACCCTTCCCTATTTCAGTCTGGTGCCTCTCTATCCTTCACTACACTTGCCTCGCCTCTGTCACAAGACCCAAAGTGGGCCCCACCCCATGCCCCAACCCCTGTCTCTGGCACCCGTCAAACACTGGGGTCTCTGTCACTGGATCAGCTGCTGCTGGAGAAGGACACTCTCACATCTAACTCCACTTCCTGTTGGATGTCGAAGATGACTAACCACATTTCGTAGCAACTGTAACAGGTGCTCTCAATGTAACAGAAGCAAGGATGCAAGGTTGTAGTACGGCCTTGGGGAAGCGCTGGAAAATCAAAAATCACAGACCAAACATCAGTGCCTTGCAGACAGCGAAAACTACTAACGTCACTAAGTCTGAACACATGTTTTTTTTGAGCAAATACTCTCGGGTTGAGAAATTATAAAAGGAGATGTTGACACTTGTCACTGATGGCAAATTGCAAAAATAAGTCACTGATGGCAAAAAATTATATACTTTGAAATACAAATAATCAATAAATCAATGAAGCAGAAAAACATAATTGTTGGCGGAATGCACTAACATTCTGAGAAACCAAAGCAGTGAACCAAGTACGCTGAAGGAATTATGTCAGGTTACACTAGCAGAGAGAAGGCCAGGGTGGCACAAAGCGAGGGTCTGGTGTTAGCACTGGCCAAGCACAATGAACTTGCAGACACTTTGAAACATTGAATTAAAATTAAATGCTTTCAACCAATGATCCATGTCTGTTACATAGAAACATAGAAACATAGAAATTAGGTGCAGGAGCAGGCCATTCGGCCCTTCGAGCCTGCACCGCCATTCAATATGATCATGGCTGATCATCCAACTCAATATCCTGTACCTGCCTTCTCTCCATACCCCCTGATCCCTTCAGCCACAAGGGCCACATCCAACTCCCTCTTAAGTATGGCCAACTACCTACTGTGGCAGAGAATTCCACAGATTCACCACTCTGTGTGAAAAATGATTTTCTCATCTCGGTCCTAAAAGACTTCCCCCTTATCCTTAAACTGTGACCCCTTGTCCTGGACTTCCCCAACATCGGGAACAATCTTCCTGCATCTAGCCTGTCCAACCCCTTAAGAATTACTTGCCAAATGTTTTCTCTCACAAGGTGGTAAAGAAATAGAAATTTGGGTTCACTTTATTCAAGTTGATCCTTACTACGGGTGCTGTCTGCACAGAGTCTGCACCTTCCCCCTGCGACCACATGGGTTTTCTCCGGGTACCCTGGTTTCCTCCCACATTCCAAAGATATACAGGTCTGTAAGTTAATTGGTTTCTGTAAATTCACCCTAACGTGTAGGAAGAGATATAGAACTAGTGTTCGTTGGTCAGTATGAACTCGATGGGCCAAGGGGCCTGTTTCCATGCAGTATCGCTAAATTATACTAAACTACAGTCAAGTTTATTGCAGTATGCACAAGTATGGTGAGGTACAGGTACAATTAAAATCTTCATGGTAGCTCATTCTCCTCCCCTAAAAAATTAATACTGGCTCTCCCATTGCATCTACTGGCAATACTGTCACCTCCACAATATACAGTGTCTCCAGAAACCAAGTGGGAAACAAGTGAGAAATTTATTTGGGATTTATAAACGGCGAACAAAAATGTTCTTTGAATACTATTCATGCTTATTAAAAAATTAAGTCACTTTGGAATGAAAAGTTTTTTGATCTACTGACACCTCATATCCAATCAGGTTATAAAATGATTCTATCCATTTTTGTTTAGTCAACAAATCCATGAGCTTAGACTTGTACCTTTAAAGAGATCTGGCATGTCACCAGATACTCTCAACAAAGCTCCACAGATGCACTGTTGCATAAAGCCCTACTACAGCAATTCTAAAGCAGAGGAATGCAAGAGGCTACAAAGAGTGGTGGACCTCCCCACCACAGAAAGCATCTCAAAGTATGAGATGTTGCTTCAAGAAGGCAGCCTCTAACATCTAGGAACCCACCATCCGGGCCATACCCTCATCTCACTTGATGTAGTTGGGCAGGAGGGACAAATACCATCTTGTTCAGGTTTATCTGCAATTATCAGATTCTGGAACTAACCTGCACAGCCCAAATCCTACCTCAGCAATGGAACACTGTAGACCCCCTCTTGCACTACAATGGACTTTTTTTTCTAATTGTTCTGCACTAATGTCTTGTTTTAGCTGTCTTTTTTCTTCACTGTCTTGTATAATTTATGTATAATTTATGTTTTGTGTATTGTCTGAGGGTATGTGCCTGTGATGCTGCTGCAAGCAATATTTTAATTGTACCTATACATCACTGCACTTGTGCAGATAATAATAAAGTTGACTTGACTGAAGGTAAGGAATATTGGTACAAGATTGTAGGTGGCATGGGTTAAATGATGAAACCTCTAATCAAACCAATCAAAGACAGCAAACCAAAAGCACCACGGATTACCTCTAATCTGTGCCAAAGCCACCAACAATAAAAGGGTTCTTGATATGACCCCGGGGTCCTGTGGTGGAAATTTGCCATCAATGGTCTGGGACTCCATGGTTTGGCTAGCAGGACTAGGGCCTCAAAAACAGCCCACTGGAGGCAGTGATTAAATCATGACCTCAACTAGTTACAATAAAGTGGACAAGGAAATCCAGGATTGCTGGAACACAAACCATAAAAAGTTGGCATGCAAGAAGTTAACTGAACATTAATTATTGTAAGAGGTTTGGAGTATAATAATAGGGAATGTTTGCTGTAACTGTGTAGGATGCTGGTGAGACCTTGTGTGGAGTACTGCACACAGTTTAGGTCTTCTGATTTAAGGAGGTATTTACTTGTTTATGATGCAGTTCAGAAGATTCACTATGTTGATTCCTGGATTGAATGGGTTGCCACACCTGGAAAGGCTCTGCAGGTTGGGCCTCAGCACTTGTGTGTTTATAAGAATAAGAGATTGCCCATTTCCAATGGGCTGGAGGAGGAAATCTTCTCAGTGGGTTTTATATCTTTGAATTATCTACCTCAGAGTGGAACAAAGGGGAAGTTTGACAGGATTTTGGCGAGTTGTTGATGCGGGGAGCTATTGGAAAGTGGACTGAGGCCAAGATCGGTGCAGCCACAATACTGAATGGGGAAAGGCATGAAGAGTCAAATGGCTGACTCTTAATTCTTTAAGAGTGACTGTGAGTGAATCTTTTGGGTTTACACACCAGCAAGACCTGAAAAGGTGGCACAAAACACTTATTGATGATCACCACTCCACCCCACTCTCATCATCACCCTCCACCCCATCATTACCCCACCGCACCCCAGCACTACCACTACCCCTGCATCATCACCCCCACCTCATCAGCCCAGCACGTCTTTCCCTGCACCAATCTACCCCCAACCAATCACCAATCCTCCATGCCATCCCTAATCCAGTCTCCACCCCAACATCACCCCTTCATCCTAGCCCCAACTCATCCCAGTATCAGCTCTCCATCTCTGGCACCCACAGGGCCCGTACATCACCCATACATCACCCCCCCCCCCCACCCAATTCTTATCCCAGCATCCCCAACCCCACCTCCACCTCTTCAACACCCTCCAGCAAACTCTCACCCCAACATCATCCTTACACACCTTCACTCCAAGATCACCTCTCCACCTCACCCCTAATCCAGCATCATCCCCCCACATCCACTTCCATCACAGCATTACCCCTTCACCCAACCCCCACCTCAACATCACCACTATCTCCCCTCCACCACCCCCACTTCAGCAACACCTCTCTATCCAACCCCACCCCTCGCCTCCCAGGAGACCAGCAATAACGAAACAAGCGAGAGGAAGTGTCAGGAACACAAAGAAGTTAGGAGAGTGCCTCAGGAGGTCTTAAAGCAAATCCAGGGGCCTCATTGACAAACAAAAAATGCAAACACACTAGATGCTCATTTCTAACTTTGTTGAAACTGTGCCAAGAGAAAAGCCAGTTTGAAAACCACACCAGGCACCAACATAAATCAGAGTAAAAGCAGCGATGCAGAGCAAATGTGACCCAGTAGAACAAGGTGTATTCCTCAAACCATCCAAATAAAAATGACAAGACATTCCCAAGGAGTGAGCCTGCCCCAGCCCAAATCACTCAGATAGGAGTTTGCACCTTCTCCCTGTGATAGCATTGTGTGGGTTTGTATGTTAGGAGTGGATTCACTGGAGTTTAGAAGGAAGAGGGAGAATCTTATAGAAACATATACAATTATAAAAGGACTGGACAAGCTAGATGCAGGAAAAATGTTCCCAATGTGGGGCGAGTCCAGAACCAGGGGCCACAGTCTTACACTAAAGGGGAGGTCATTTAAGACTGAGGTTAAAAAAAACGTTTTCACCCAGAGAGTTGTGAATTTATGGAATTCCCTGCCACAGAGGGCAGTGGAGGCCAAGTCTCTGGATGGACGTAAGAGAGAGTTAGATAGAGCTCTAGGGGCTAGTGGAGTCAAGGGATATGGGGAGAAGGCAGGCACGGGTTATTGATTGGGGACGATCAGCCATGATCTACAATGATTGGCGGTGCTGGCTCGAAGGGCCGAATGGCCTCCTCCTGCAGCTATTTTCTAGGTTTCTATGTTTCTATGGATGTGAAAGTGGGATACCATTGAACGAGTGTGAACGAGTGATTGAATGGTCAGCATGAACCTGGTGGGCCAAAGGGCCCATTTCCACATTGTATTTTTCAATCAGTCAAACGTACTTTTTGTGGGTTCAGAGGAGGCCATGCAGAAGGCCCAAGTTGTACATAAGCAGAACAAAATTTTCATTCCCATATACAATAAAGTGAGACCTACTTGCACATCTGTTCATTTCTGGCGCCCGTAGACCGTAGTACCCCGAGGGGCAGGAGTGGAGACATTCCCCAAACTGACGCATGCCCTGTCGTCGAAGGTAAAAGAACAGCTTCTGCTGGCAGCTGAGGCATCCATTATCCTTCGAACAAAGGAGACAGCCCTTACAGATTGGGTACAGTCCAGTGTTCGCTGTAGAACAACAGGGGAGATAATCCAACAGCAGGGTCAGGGGCTGCAACAAAAGCTCACACCAAAACCACATCTCGACAAGCATGCTGAAACCCCACAGATGGCTGTACTTTTTGGGACATGCATAAAAGAACAAGGTGACATGTGAGATAGCAATTACTGGTTCCCACAATTAACGGACGAGTCTATCCTGGTGCACTACCTAGAGTGTCGTCACCCCAAAGTAACTGCCACCAAGCCACATCTGGGGGTGTTAGGGCAGAGGTCAAGGGCACGGTTTGCAGATTGGTTTTAAGAGGTGTCTTCTAGGAGAGCGAGAGACAGTGAGGGTTAGGGAGGATGTCCAGAGCTTGGGGCACAGGCAGAGGAAGGGGTGGGTGGTAAGGGTGGAGTGATGGGAATTGTGGGGGGGGGGGGGGGGGAGGATTGATCAGGAGGGTGCAACTGGGGAAATGCAGACACTAGGGAGAATTACACTGAGGAGAAACCATCCTATTGAGATGCATTACAACTTGTTTTGTAATTGCTTTGCTCAACATTGCAAAACGCTGCGGAGTTGTGGATGCACCCCAGTCCAGTACTCAAACCAGCCTCCTTCTCCACCATTAATTCCATCTGCACTTCACTCTGCTTTCGTAAAGCAGCCAACATAATCAAACACCAGTCACAGCTTGGTCATTCCCTCTTCTCCCCTCTCTTGTCGGGTAGAAGATGAAAAAGCTTGAAATAATGTAAAACCAGAGTGAGGAACACCTTGTGCAGGAGGGAACTGCAGATGCTGCTAAGATAGACACAAATAACAGGTCAGACAGCATCTCTGGAGAAGAGGTATAGGTCTGAATATGTCTGAAGAAGGCTCTCGACCCAAAACATCACCTATTCCTTCGTTCCATAGATGCTGCCTCACCCGCTGAGTTTCTCCAGCATTTTTGTCTAGCTTTCATTGCGGACTTTGCCCTTTATAAAAATCCTCACATTTTCTGTAACTGTAACACTATATCGCCATAATACTATATGCTGCACTCAATTTATTTTTCTCTTTCCACTACCTGTACCTCCGCATTGCTTGAATAGACTCATGTCTGGTGTCATTTGACGAGATAGCACGCAAAACAACGTTTTTCATTGTATCTCGGTAAATATAACAATAATAAACCAATACACCAATGCAATAATGCAAAGAAACGCAACGAGTTGTAACTATTTATACTCAGCATGGGAGTAAGCACGTTGGGACGCTGACAGCAGCATTCTAACAAATGGGCAGGATACCCCTTTAAAATCTAAATGACTTTCCTATATAACAAATTATTGAGGAATTGCAAGGTCAGCCTTTAGATGTCAGCTTTATGATCAATCTAAACCAACTAATCTGCCAGGAGCTGAACAGTTTGAAATAGCATGGATTGCACAAGACTAGTATATCAGCCTTGAATCTCTTGGATCTGAATTTGTTGCCAGGTTTAGCTGAGTGTTTCAAATCAGATGGTCTGCCCAGGCAGAAATATTACTCACAATCAGGCAATGAAGTTAGCAAACTCTGTTCAAGATTACGGGACAATTGGAGAAGAGGAACCATAACTTACTTAGCATTAAGTAATTGTCTGTGGAATTCTCTGCCACAGAGGGCGGTGGAGGCAGGTTCTCTGGATGCTTTCAAGAGAGAGCTAGATAGGGCTCTTAAAAATAGCGGAGTCAGGGGATATGGGGAGAAGGCAGGAATGGGGTACTGACTGGGGATGATCAGCCATGATCACATTGAATGGCGGTGCTGGCTCGAAGGGCCGAATGGCCTACTCCTGCACCTATTATCTATTGTCTATTAGCGATACTGGGGCTACAGATAAAGGTCATAAGGTCATGTGATAGGAACAGATTGCCCATCATTTCTACTACACCATTCAATCATGGCTGATCAATCTCTCCCTGCTAACCCCATTCTCCTGCCTTCTCCCCATAACCCCTGACACTCGTACTAATCAAGAAAGTCTAGAGATGGTAACAAGACAGCTTAAGTTGAAAAAGAGAAGTGTCTGGTCTTTATTATCACATCAGAGGACTGTGAGTTCAAGAATGCCTTCAAACCCAACACAGCACCTCAAGAGCTTCAATCTAATTAAATTGTCAGATTAACTTCATAGTCAGCAACAATTCATATCTTACAAGCTTTTTATGCTTTGTTTTATCATCTGTTTCAATTCAGGAGATATCGCTAAATCTGTAAAAATATGCCAGATGATTGAACCAAGTGACTTCCCTGTCTGCTGTGGTCTGACTGGTCTTTCCATGTTTCTAATTAAACTGCTGGACATTCTCCGCAGATTGGACTCAGAAATTTACAGCACAGAAGGAGGCCATTCAACCCTTTTACGCACTCGCTCAGTCAGTTTGTAACTGCAGTGGGTGTAACACCCTGTCACCACCCTGCCTGGCTCCCTCATTCCCTCCCCTGTAATCCTGTCACCAATTAATATAAAGCTCTATTCCCTGCTTCTTGGAGTTTCTCCTCTTAACCGTCACTGGCTGTCTTAACTTTATATCCCTCAAATTAAACCTTCTTCCAGACTCCGTTACGCCACAGAATAAATAATTTCTCCTCATGACAACAATTCTCTTACCAGGACTTTCTACAAAGGCTTGGTCTTGAACAAGGAGAATGCCCAAGAGGCAATAAAATCTGGGAAGAGAATTCCAGAGTCTGGGCCTGTGGAATTTGAGGGACATGGGAGGTGAACAAGCCTGGCCTGAATCTCAAGCCCAGAAATCATATTAGAACTAAATTTCAGCTTTGAACATTCCTTCTAAGCACTAAATTGAAAAAAAAAGATCTTCTGGCAATGTTGAATTGCCAATGGAAATCACATTACAAATTATACATGAAACCACTGCTGACATTGTGTACAGCGCATATATATATATATATATAATGAACACACAATAAAGGAAAACTGCACTTTCAACCTCTAAAAGTGCTCAAGATGTATTTTAAGCAAGAAATAAGTCATGCACATTCCACAGCCCTTCATCACAAGGCAACATCAACTTCTCCAGCTAAAAAGCCTGGAGCAGGTAAAACCTTCCCTTGCAATCTCCGTAAATGTTCGGCTTAACAGTCAGTTTTCCCATCTTGTAAATGGGAATGAAGATGCTGCATGGTAGTTTGGGGGGAAAAATGTTCCAAGGTTTAATCATTGCCAACCATTTAACCATAGCCATTGGAACGATGTGATACATATAGAAAGGGGTCAAATGATTTAAACCTTCTGAATGAACTGATTTAAAGTTGGGAATAACAAGAATGGAATCCACATGAGGTGAGCAGGACTCGGCCATGAGGCAGATGTAACAGTGGAGAGGACGCATGGCAGGATTCACAGCTTCAAACAGCACAGTGCTTGTTTTTGGTTAGTGACCAGATGTAACACAATTAGCTTCATGAGTGAATGTTAGATCAGGCTCATTGTAAAATTCATGCAGGCACTGGCAGAATTTCCACCCACCCATGGAGCCATAGTTTGGGGCCGTGCTTGCATACATGCAGACTCATGGCTTTGGCCAAGACACAAGGCAGAGCAACAGATCCAGCAGTTAGAACGGGGGAGAGCAAACACCACCACCACCACCACCACCACCACAGGAGATTGCATACAGCACCACCCACCACCGCTCACTTCACATCACACAACACACCACCATACACAACCTCACACACCACACAGCCCACCATACACACCACTTCACACACCATATACCACATAGCACCACATGCAATGGGAAAGTCACCTGATTCTTGGCAAGATCACTAAGGCAGGAACCAGAGACTGGTTGCATTAATGACCTTGGAAGTTAACATATTCTTCCTGTGTTCTCCACTTTCCTCCACATTCCAAAGATTGGTTGCTATGCTAATTGGACACTGTGTCTAGGCCCTGTGTAGGTGGGTGGAATGTGGGGAATAAAAATGGGATGAGAGTAGGATTAGTGTAAATGATTGGTTTGATGGTCAACATGGACTCAGGGGGCTGAAGGGCCTGATTTTGTGCAGTATCACTCTATGATTCTATAGAACAAATATAAATTAGAATGGGCGATTGAATATGTTTGAGCAGGTTGAAATGCCAGACCTCAAGGCGTCTGTACCAGAATGGCAGGGTCACTAATGTGGAGCGATGGAAATCTGGGAAACTGAAACAGTCAGGAATGAACGAGAACAGAGAACTCGGAGTGTAGTGGGCGCAGGAGGATGTTCCAGAGATTGGGAGCGGTGAGGGTGATAGTGATGGGGAAGCACGTGCAGGGATGTCAGGGCTGGAAGGAACATAGGATGTGTACAGGGGATACAAACAGAAGAAACTGGAGAGGAACAGGCCATTCAGTCCTTCAACCATGCTCCGCTGCTTCAGTATGATTTTGGCTGATCACCCAAAAAACAATAGCCTGTTTCTACTTAGGAATGTTTGCTGCTTTACCCACAGACCAAAGTTGGAGCAGGAGCCTGGATCTGGGTGTGCAGCGAGAGCTGGGGTCATGATCACAAACACTGGAGGTTGGGAACATTTGGACAATTACAAGGACATTTGGACACATATATGGATAGAAAGGATTTTGAGGGACATGGGCCAAATGCAGCCAAATGGGACTAGTACAAAATGCCAATGTGGTCAGCATGGACAAGACGGGCCAAATGGCCTGTTTGGTATATGTTTCTACATCAGAGGTCAGTTTGCATCTGGATCTGAAGTGCTTGTATATTTCAGTTCTCCTTGTTTTCCCCTCTCTTTATTTCCATCTATCTCTGCAATTCATTCTCTCTCACACATGCCCATCAATTCCCCTTTGAGCTTTTTTTTGCCAGCCACCTACACCACAGTTTACAGTCATCACTTAACTTCCTATTACATCTTGGGATTTGGGGAGAGATCAGAGCACATAGGGGAAACAAATGTGGTCAGAGAGAGTGTGCAAACTCCACACAAACAGCACCAGAGGTCAGGATCGAACCAAGATCACTTGAGCTGTGAGGCAGCTGCAGCATTCTGTGAGACAATAATTATTCAGCTAAAGTCAGACAGTTTTTTTCCTGTGGATTCACAATCAGTTGGAATTGTGAGTGAGACTGGATGGGAATGTATTGGAATAGCAGGGATGAGAATGTCCAGACCACTGCCAAAAATGGTTATGGAGCTAACAAGCTGGATTAACGGAAAATACATCCACTTGACACCTAAACAAATGCAAGAAGGTTGCTGCCAGAAGAATGCTTTGGAATATGTTATAAGAATTAAGCAGAGGAAACAAGGTAGTCGTCATGGAAACCAGAACTTGGTGAACCAAGTATCAAATCTCAGTGCAATCCAATCGATGATCGCATTATGTAATTCCCAAAGCAGCCCAGAAGATCTTTAGAAACAATAGGGAGACTTTGGAAAATTACATGTATTGACCATTTCCGAAATAAATCAGACGTGGGCTTTGGGAGCAAGACTGTAATAAACTGCACTAGCTTTGGCAGTTTGTGACTTGCAACTTACCAGCAGAGCTATAAAACATAAGCAAGCAGATATTAAAAGGTTCAAAGGTCTGTTGTACATGTAACAATTAAGGTACAGTGAAACTCAGATTACCAGTTATTCGGATTACTCGGACGTTTAAGCACCATATTTGCAAGAGCCTCAGTAAGGTTGTATGGTGGTGCACCAGAGAGAGCTGTGGCCAATCTGCTCTAGTGACCAGGGTTCAATCCCGACCTCATCTGTGTAAAGTTTGCGTATCCCCCCCTGTGACTGTGTGGGTTTCCTTTGGGTGATCCAGTTTCCTGCCACATTCCAAGGATGTCAACAGAAGTGTTTTTAATCTGCTTCTGGTGCAATTAAGTGTAATAAAGATTCAAAGAGTTCAATTGGACATACATGAGAGCATGTGCAAAAGCAGCTGATGGGATGAATGGCCTCCTTCTGTGACGTTTCATTGGCTGAGTCAAATATTCCGGTATTATTTACACACAAGGACCTGCAGATGCTGGTTTACAAAATGAAACCTCAGTGCCTGAGTAACTCACCAGGTCAGGCAGCATCTATGAAAGACATTGTTAAGTGAAGGTCTTTGTCAGAACCCCTTATCCAGACTGATTCACACTGGTGTCGGAAGGAACTGCAGATACTGGTTTAAACCGGATAGATACAAAATGCTGGAGTAACTCAGCGGGACAGGCAGCATCTCTGGAGAGAAGGAATGGGTGACGTTTCAAAGGACCCGAAACATCACCCATTCCTTCTATCCAGAGATGCTGCCTGTCCTGCTGAGTTACTCCAGCATTTTGTGCCCGATTCACACTGGTATTATTTTCCACGTAAACCTAACTAACTACGTATTACATCCAACCAATTTGTAACTAATGAAGTACTTTATAAACAATGTCACTGCTACTATTCCCAGTAAGGCAGTGGCCAACCTCATGCACAGTATGATCGCACAGGCAAGAAGATAAATGACTGTCTCACAAATTTACGATGGTGACGATCACAATATGAGCTGTTAAAATGAGGCTCCAACTGTCATCTCATATCCGACAGTTATGGCTCAATGAGAGAACATGAGAGCATGTTCCATTCATCCACTACATTGGAGCACACCTTTACTGTCCCGCTACTGCTTGTGAGAAATGCTAAAGGATGGCAGCCATTGTCCATGGCACCATGCAGATTACACCATCACAAATATTTTGGGCTGTTGTGAAATGTATTAAAGCCCCTGCTTTCTAAGGTAACCAGCTGCAATCTCCCCTCCAAACCCCCATTCCCTCCCAGCCCAGCACACCTTAGACCTAACTCACAGGCACACTGCAATTTTCACATGTACAGTGGCTTGCAAAAGTTTTCATACCCCTTGAACTTTTCCACATTTTGTCACGTTACAACCACAAACGTAAATGTATTTTATTGGGATTTTATGTGATAGACCAACACAAAGTGGTGCATAATTGTCAAGTGGAAGGAAAATGATACATGGTTTCCAAATGTTATTACAAATAAAAAACTGAACAGTGTGGCGTGCAAAAGTATTCAGCCCCCCTGAGTCAATACTTCGCTGCAATTACAGCTGCAAGTCTTTTCGGGTATGTCTCTACCAGCTTTGCACATCTAGAGACTGAAATTTTTGCCCATTCTTCTTTGCAAAATAGCTCAAGCTCAGTCGGATTGGATGGAGAGCGTCTGTGAACAGCAATTGTCAAGTCTTGCCAGAGATTCTCAATTGGATTTAGGTCTGGACTTTGACTGGGCCATTCTAACACATGAATATGCTTTGATCTAAACCATTCCATTGTAGCTCTGGCTGTATGTTTAGGGTTGTTGTCCTGCTGGAAGGTGAACCTCCGCCCCAGTCTCAAGTCTTTTGCAGACTCTAACAGGTTTTTTTTCCAAGATTGCCCTGTATTTGGCTCCATCCATCTTCCCATCAACTCTGACCAGCTTCCCTGTCCCTGCTGAAGAAAAGCATCCCCACAGCATGATGCTGCCACCACCATGTTTCACAGTGGGGATGGTGTGTTCAGGGTGATGTGCAGTGTTAGTTTTCTACCACACATAGCGTTTTGCATTTATGCCAAAATCTTCAATTTTGGTCTCATCAGACCAGAGCAACTTCCTCCACATGTTTGCTGTGTCCCCCACATGGCTTGTGGCAAACTGCAAATGGGACTTCTTATGGCTTTGTTTCAACAATGGCTTTCTTCTTGCCACTCTTCCATAAAGACCCGATTTGTGGAGTGCACGACTAATAGTTGTCCTGTGGACAGAATCTCCCACCTGAGCTGTGGATCTCTGCAGCTCCTCCAGAGTTACCATGGGCCTCTTGGCTGCTTCTCTGATCAATGCTCTCCTTGCCCGGCATGTCAGTTTAGGTGGACGGCCATGTCTTGGTAGGTTTGCAGTTGTGCCATACTCTTTCCATTTTCGGATGATGGATTGAACAGTGCTCCATGAGATGTTCAAAGCTTGGGATATTTTCTTATAACCTAACCCTGCTTTAAACTTCTCCACAACTTTATCCCTGACCTGTCTGGTGTGTTCCTTGGGCTTCATGATGCCCAAGGAACATTGTTTGTTCACTAATGTTCTCTAACAAACCTCTGAGGCCTTCACAGACAGCTGCATTTATACTGAGATTAGATAACACACAAGTGGACTCTATTTACTAATTAGGTGACTTCTGAAGGCAATTGGTCGCACTGGATTTTATTTAAGGGTATCAGAGTAAAGGGGGCTGAATACTTTTGCACGCCACACTTTTCAGTTTTTTATTTGTAAAAAGATTTGAAAATCATGTATCATTTTCCTTCCACTTCACAATTATGCGCCACTTTGTGTTGGTCTATCGCATACAATCCTAATAAAATACATTTACGTTTGTGGTTGTAACGTGACAAAATGTGGAAAAGTTCAAGGGGTGTGAATACTTTTGCAAGCCACTGTACATTGCCTTTAACATGACAAGATGAATCAAGGAAGTTTACACCAACCTGGCCAAGAATTATTGAACACCAAAACACGTAAGCAGCAGAAGAGAAGCAAAGATAGACACAAAATGCTGCCTTCTTCTTCAGTCCCGACCTGAAACATCACCTATCCGTTATTTCCAGAGATGCTGCCTGACCCGCAAATAGATGCTGCCTGACTCCAGCATTTTGTGTCTATCTTTGATGGATATCTATCATGGATGAGAAGCAAATGCATAGTAAGGAAAGTGGGTTTTAACGAGCAATTTGAAGGGGCAGAGAGATACAGACAGACAGATCAACTGGCAGAGTCAGAACAGGACAAAAAGGCAGATTAGTTTAGTGATATGTTACGGCAGGTCAGGCCCCACCACACTACCACAAACAGCTCACAGAAGTTTAATGTCATAAAGTCACTGAGTTGTGCAGCAGAGAAACAGGTCCTTCGGTCTGCCACAGCTATGCCGATAACATGCCTATCTACACGAATTCCCACTTACCTTCATTCACCTTTTTCCTCTATGCTCAGCTCATCCAAGTACCTGCTGCCTCTTAAATCTTGCTACTGTTCTTGATTCCACCACCTCTTCTGGCTGCTCATTCCAAATACCAATTACTTTGCGTGAAAGATTTATCCCTCAGGTCTCCCTTCAATCGCTCCCTCTCACCTTAAACTTATGCCCTCTAGTTTGAGATGGCCCTACCATGTGGAACAGATACTGGTTGTTCCTGAAATCTATGTCTCATATAATGTTATATAAAGCATTGTATCACCTTTCAGCCTCCTTCGCTCAAGCGAAAACAGTTCCAGCCTATTCAATCTCTCCTTCTAACTCAAATCCTCCATTGCAGGCAATGTTCTTGTGAACCTTTTCTGCACTCTCCTGCTTAATCATGTTCTTTGTCTAAAGTGGCAACCAGGATTGCACACAATATTCATCTAGTGTGGCCCAACAAATGTTTTGTACAACTGTAACATGATGTCACGACACTTACACTCTACATTTTGGCCAATAAAGTCAAGGATCCCACAGATCTTCGCCACCATCCCGTCTATTCACTTTTAGGGAACCATGTACTTGTATCCCAGGATGTCTCTGTTCAATAACACTCTCCAGAGTCCCACTAAGTATGTCCTAGCCTGGTTTAACTTCCCAAAATGTATCCGAGTTAAATTTCTTCTGCCATTCCCTTTCCCATATTCCCCACTGATCTACAGGTACACCCTGTTGTAAGCCTAGACAAGCTTCCTCACTGTAAACTACACCACCAATTTTGGTGTCACCTGCAAATTTACAATCATACCATTGTCAGTCAAATCATTAATCCTTAAAGAAAAACAGATGGTCTAACACAGATTCCTGTGGCATACTGCTGAGCCTTTAATCTGACAAACAACCCTCCACTACCACCCTCTGCCTCCTACCACCCAGCCAATTTTGTATCCAATTTGCGAACTCACCCTGGATGCTATGAGTTCTCACTGTCCGGCCCAGCAGGCCTTGCTAAAGTCCATGTACAGAGTATCTACCACCACCAATCTTCTTGGTCACTTCTTCAAACAGCGCAATCAATATAATCTGATGTAATTTTCATAGCACATAGCAATGCTGACAATTCCTAACCAGATCCTCCTACCTTTCCAAATGCCTCCAATTCTATCCTTTGCAATAACTTTGCCACCACTGGTGTAAGACATAATAGCCTGTAGTTTTCTGGCTTAAGAGTATTGCCCTTCCAAAGAAGGCACAACAGTAGCTATCTCCTTGTTTTCTGTGATCTCAGTGTTGCCCATAAAAATACAAAAATCCATGCTATGATCCCAGCAACCTACTCTCTGGCTTATCATAACATCCTAGGATATAATTGGTCAGGTGCTGGGAATTTATCTACCTTTATGTGTTTCAAGACCTCAACACCACCTCCTTCATAATGTTGACATGCTCCACGATATCACTGTTCCCAGTCCTGATCTCATGCGTTTCCATGTCCTTCTCCATGGTAAATACAGACAAGAAGTATTCATTCAAAACTTAGTCCATTTCCTATGGCTTCAAACATCAATCACAACACTGATCCTAAAGGGGACTTGCTCTTCCCCTAGCTGTCATTTTCCTCTTAGAAACATAGAAAATAGGTACAGGAGTAGGCCATTCGGCCCGTCGAGCCAGCACCGGCATTCAATATGATCATGGCTGATCTGCCAAAATCAATAGCCCGTTCCAGCCTTTTCCCCGTATCCGTTGATTCCCCTTGCCCTCAGAGCTAAATCTAACTCTCTCTTGTAAACATCCAGTGAATTGGCTTCCACTGCCTTCTGTGGTAGAGAATTCCTCAGATTCACAACTCTCTGGGTGAAAATGTTTTTCCTCATCTCAGTCCTAAATGGCCTACCCCTTATTCTTAAACTGTGACCCCTGGTTCTGGACTCCCCCAACATCAGGAACATTTTTCCTGCATCTACCCTGTCCAATCCTCTAGGAATGTTATGTTTCTATAAGATCCCCTCTCATTCTTCTAAATTCCAGCGAATACAAGCCCAGTCAACCCATTATTTTTTCATACGTCAGTCACGCCATCCTGGGAATTAACCCGGTGAACCTACGCTGCACTTCCTCAATAGAAGTAATATCCTTCCTCAAATTTGGAGACCAAAATTACACACAATACTCCAGGTGCGGTCTCACCAGGGTCCTGTACAACTGCAGTAGAACCTCCTTGCTCCTAAACTTAAATCCTCTCGCAATGAAGGGCAACATGCCATTGGCTTTTTTCTGCTGCTGTGCCTGCATGCTTACTTTCAGTGTGCAAGAAGGGACTGCAGCTGCTGGTTTAAACCACAGATAGACACAAAAAGCTGGAGTAACTCAGCGGGAAAGAAGGAATTGGTAACGTTTCGGGTCGAGACCCTTCTTACTTTCAGTGAATGATGTGCAAACAGACCCAGGTCTCATTGCACCTCCCCTTCTCCTAATCTGACACCATTCAGATAATAATGTACCTTCCTGTTCTTGCCAAAAAAGTGGATAACCTCGCATTAAGTGCGAGGTTATCCACACAGTTATCCACACTGTATCTGCCATGCTTCTGCTCACTGACCCAACCTATCCAAGTCACCCTGCAGCCTCGTAGCATCCTCGCACCTCACGCTACCACCCAGCTTTGTGTTATCTGCAAACTTAGAGACGTTACATTTAATTCCCTCGTCTAAATCGTTAATATGTATTGTAAACAACTGGAGTCCCAGCACTGAGCCTTGCGGCACCCCACTAGTCGCTGCCTGCCAATCTGAAAAGGACCCGTTAATTCCTACTCTTTGCTTCCAGTCTGCCAACCAGTTCTCTATCTATGTCTATCTGATAATCTCTATCTATGTCAATACCCTACCCCCAATACCATGTGCTCTAATTTTGCACACTAATCTCTTGTGTGGGACCTTGTCAAATATACTTGGATATATTTATGGAATAATTTAGGAATTCCTTTATATTCCTTTATATTATCAGCCAAGAATATCTCATGGCTTCTCTTGCCCTCCTAATTTCATTCTTAAATTTACTTCCACATCAAGGGACTCACTAAATCCCATCTGCCTATAACTGACACATGCCTCCTTTTTCCTGACCAGAACTTCCATATCCCTTATTAACCAAGGTTCCCTAATCTTGCTGGCCTTGCTCCTTCACGCAAACACGAACATGCTGGCCCTGAATTTTTCCTATCTCTCTTTTGTAAGCCTTCCACAAACCAGATGTCACTTTACATGCAAACACCCTTTCCCAATCAACATTTGCAAGTCTGATGCCTCTGATTTTTCCTCCAAATTAGGATTTCAACTCGAGGATCAGTCCTATCTTTCTCTGTGGCTGTCTTGAAACCAATAAAATTATAGTTAATGGTCCAGATGTGCTCCCCACTGGCACATCAACTACTTGTCCAGCCAACCTTCCCAGGAAGGGAGCAAATGTAACCTTCTCTAGTAGGGTTGCTTCAGAATAGGTGCTGGTAAGTGTTCTCATTGGGCCATTTTAGCTCATCCTGTCCAGTTCACCTTGATCATATTAGACCATGGGTTAGGATGAAGGGTGTTTGGGGAGAAACTTTTATCCATTTTAGGAGAAGCTCAGTAGGTCAGCAGGTTGAGCCGTCCATCACAGCTCCAGAAGCCCGGGTTTGACCCTGACCTGTGGCGTTGTGGGCAGGGTGTGTGTCCCAATAAGTGGGTGAGAGTGGGAATCTTGGCCATGTTGGTGGCATAAATGGGTAGTTGATGGTTGGCATCAGACTTGATGGGCTGAAGGGCCTGTTTCTGTGTTTCTGATTTTACTAACAGGAGGGTGTGTCGCACAACTTTAAGAACAGGAGGAAGTCATTTGGCCCCTTCATCCGGCTTTGCCAATCAATATAATCATACTTGACCTGCAAGCTCTGTCTATCATAATCAATTATCTTAAAAGTTTCCCCATAAGTTTCCCCAAAAGTGTCCCACATAAGAGATTAGTATACAAACTTAAAGCATACGGTATTAGGGGTTCAGTATTGATGTGGATAGAGAACTGGCTGGCAAACAGGAAGCAAAGAGTAGGAGTAAACGGGTCCTTTTCACAATGGCAGGCAGTGACTAGTGGGGTACCGCAGGGCTCAGTGCTGGGACCCCAGCTATTTACAATATATATTAATGATCTGGATGAGGGAATTGAAGGCAATATCTCCAAGTTTGTGGATGACACTAAGCTGGGGGGCAGTGTTCGCTGTGAGGAGGATGCTAGGAGACTGTAAGGTGACTTGGATAGGCTGGGTGAGTGGGCAAATGTTTGGCAGATGCAGTATAATGTGGATAAATGTGAGGTTATCCACTTTGGTGGCAAAAACAGGAAAGCAGACTATTATTTAAATGGTGGCCGATTAGGAAAAGGGGAGATGCAGCGAGACCTGGGTGTCATGGTACACCAGTCATTGAAAGTAGGCATGCAGGTGCAGCAGGCAGTGAAGAAAGCGAATGGTATGTTAGCATTCATAGCAGAAGGAGTATAGGAGCAGGAAGGTTCTACTGCAGTTGTACAGGGCCTTGGTGAGACCACACCTGGAGTATTGCATACAGTTTTGGTCTCCTAATCTGAGGAAAGACATTCTTGCCATAGAGGGAGTACAGAGAAGGTTCACCTGACTGATTCCTGGGATGGCAGGACTTTCATATGAAGAAAGACTGGATAGACTCGGCTTGTACTCGCTAGAATTTAGAATATTGAGGGGGGATATAGAAACTTACAAAATTCTTAAGGGGTTGGACAGGCTAGATGCAAGAAGATTGTACCCGATGTTGGGGAAGTCCAGAACAAGGGGTCACAGTTTAAGGATAAGGGGGAATTCCTTTAGGACCGAGATGAGGAAAACATTTTTCACACAGAGAGTGGGAAATCTGTGGAATTCTCTGCCAGTTCATTGGCTATATTTAAGAGGGAGTTAGATGTGGCCCTTGTGGCTAGAGGGATCAGGGGGTATGGAGAGAAGGCAGGTACAGGATACCGAGTTGGATGATCAGCCATGATCATATTGTAATGGCGGTGCAGGCTTGAAGGGCCGAATGGCCTAATCCTGCACCTATTTTCTGTTTCTATGTTTCTATGAGAAAGCTCTATAAAACACACACTGTTCATTTGCACCAGTTGCAAGATGTCACACGGTTCCAGGCACAAAAGGGCGTCATATCCAACTACCTTCATCGGTATCACCTCTTCCCACAGCTCTGCCCTCAGGAAGTAGCTCATAAAATACCTCAAACAACACAGGCAGCCCTCCTCCAGCTACTGGAGAGTATTGCTGAGGAACAGTTGTGTGCTGCAATGATGGGAGGGGTGGCAAAGGTCCCGAGTGGAGGTTACGGCACAGAAACCTGCGTGAGGGCTACTGAGAGAAATGTTGGGAAGGGAGACAGCCTCCTTATGTAAAGGGAACTCATGGCAGGAAGTTGCCTGGGAGGAAATCTGTAAGGGCATGAGTGCCCTCGCTCAGTGCCTGTTCTTTTGACAGCCCCACATTACAGCCAAAAGCATCGTGAGCTGGATGGCATTTATCACAAATAGAAAGATCTTGAAGGTTTTCTATGCCCTTGCACTGCATCAATGAGCAGCAAAGTTTTAGATGTGGAAAAACTAAAAAGGGACAGCCTGCCAGAATCCAGGAGTGAGGCTCTGATCGTGAAGGGAACCCATCATGTTCGCAATTCAAGCACTCAAGTTCAAGATTTGGCTCTGTTTATTTGTGGTGGGATGAGTAATGGATAGGAGAGTGTAGGACGGGAGGAAAATGAGTGAGAGGGCTACAGTGACAGGGTATTCCATTATAAGGGAATGATAGATGATTCTGTGGTCATTGATGGTGCTATGGTCAAGAATATAACAGAACCTTTTGAATGGCTGTCAAACATTTTGAAAATGAGAGGGTGAATAGCCAGTGGTAGAGGGACAAATTGGAACCAAAGTCATTGGTAAAGCATGGCATGAGAACAAATTGAATTTTAGGAGTTAGGAGAATAAAAAATAGGAATTGGGAGATAGTAATCTTTGGATTAGTAGCAGTACCACATGCAGATGAGTATGGGAACAGGGGAACAGAAAAGGTGAATGCATGGCTGGAGATATGGTTCACGAGGGAGGGATTTAAATTCATAAGACCTTAAGGTATAGGAGTAGAATTAAGCCATTCGGCCCATCAAGTCTACTCCACCATTCAATCATGGCTGATCTATCTCTCCCTCCTAACCCCATTCTCGTGCCTTCTCCCCATAACCTCTGACACCTGTACTAATCAAGAATCTATCTGTCACTGCCTTAAAAAATATGCACTGACTTGGCCTCCACAGCCTTCTGTGGCAAAGAATTCCACAGATTCACCACCATTTCACGAAATAAATGTCTCCTCATCTGTTTCCTAAAACAACGTCCTTTAATTCTGAGGAAATTACCTCTAATCCTAGACTCTCTCACTAGCGGAAACATCCTCTCCACATCCACTCTATCCAAGCCTTTCACTATTCTGCATGTTTCAATGAGGTCCCCCCTCATTCTTCTAAACTCCAGTGAGTACAGGCCCAGTGTCAACAACCGCTCATCATAGGTTAACCTACTCATTCCTGGGATCATTCTTGTAAGCCTCCTCTGGACCCTCGCCAGAGCCAGCACATCCTTCCTCAGATATAATGCACAAAATTGCTCACAATATTCCAAATGCGACCTTAGAAGCTCCTTATAGAGCATAAACATTACATCCCTGTTTTTGTATACAAGCCCTATGAATTCCTGGGACATTGAAACTGGCTCGGATCAAGTGGGGCAGCTCACATTCAGGGAGGATCAGGACCAATGGACACAAAGTGCTCAGACTGTCTGCAGTTCCTTGTTTCGACATCAGGGCCAATGGAGTTCATGCTGTTGGGTTGGCATTAAAGCATGATAGCACAGGGAGGGGAAACTAGGCTGGGTAACAACAGAGAAAGAAACAAGGATAGACGTTAATGAAAGAGGAGGAGCTGGCTAAACCAGAAAGGGACATTAGCAGGAATGACAGAGGAACAGCAATGGCAGAAATTTCTGGATATAATTCGGAAGATGGAGGATTTCATTCCAACGAGGATGAAAGATTCTAACGAGAGAATGAGGCAACTGTGGCTGACAAGAGAAGTCAAAGACAGCATAAAACTAAAAGAGAAGGCATATAATATTGCAAAGATTAGTGGGAAGCCAGAGGATTGGGAAGTTTTTATAAAACAACAGAAGGCAAATAAAAAGTCAAAATGGGAAGAAAAGATGAAATATGAAAGTAAGCTAGCCAATAACATAAAAGAGGAGAGCAAAAATTTATTCCGATATATAAAGAATAAGAAAGAGGCAAGCCATTGGACCACTGTAAAATGATACTGGTGAAGTGATAATGGGGGGGGGGGGGATAAAGAAATGGCAAGGGATTTTTTTCTTTTTTTTTTGCATGTCTTCACAGTGGAAGAAACTAGCAATGTGCCTGAAATTCAAGCCAGGGGGTGGAAGTTAATGGAGTGGCTATTACTAGGGAGAAGGTGCTTGGGAAGCTGAAAGGTCTGAAGGTCAGGCCCTATCAGAGAGGGGGGCAACGAGTGTCATTTGGCATGGGCCTCATGCCTGTCTACTTCAAAGGGATCTTGATTTGGGGGACTTTAAAATTGAGGGGCCTCTGCTTGATCTTGGTTTGGGGGCCTCTAAAATTGAAATTGCCCTGGCCTCAGTTCATCTACGAGAGGGCCGGCTGAATGTGGGTATGTCACCTGGACTGGATGGACTGCACCCTTGGGTCCTGAAAGTAGTAGCTTCAGAGATTGTGGAGACATTAGTTGAGATCTTTCAGAAATCATTAGTCAGGAGGGGTTCCAGATGATTGGAAAATTCCTTATATTACTCTGTTGTTCCAGAAAGGAGCGAAGTAGAAGAGTGGAAATTATAGGCCATTTAGCCTGACTTCAGTGGTAGGTACGATTTTAGAGTCCATTATAAATGATGAGGTTTCTGAGAAGATCCTGATAAAAATAGACCAAAGTCAGCAAGGGTTTGTGAAAGGGAGATCTTGCTTGATGTATCCATTGGAATTCTTTGAGGACGTAAATAGAAGGATAAACAAAGGAAATTCAGTGGATGTGGTTTACTTGGATTTTCAGGCCTTTGATTAGATGATGCATGTGAGGCTGCTAAAGATGAGAGCCCATGCTATCAAAGGGAAGATACCAAATAGGAGGTTGGCTGGATGGCAGAAGGCCAAGAGTGGCAACGAAGGTTGGCATTTTCTGGTTGGCTGCCAGTGACTGATGGTGCAGGGGTTGGTGCTGGGGCCGCTACTCTTCATGTGTAACAATGCTTTCGATGAGGGAGTTTGCTGATGATACAAATATATGTGGAGCGGCAGATAGTGTAAAGAACGCAGGGACTCTGCAGGTGGACTTGGACAGGTTGGGAGAGTGGGCAGAGAAGTGGCAGATGGAATACATCGCAGCAAAGTGTGGAGACATGCATTTTGGTAGCAGGAATAAAGGTGTAGACTATTTTGTAAATGGGAAGAAAATTCAGAAATCAGAGGTGCAAAGGGAGTGCAGGTGCAGGATTCCCAAAAAGTTAATTTGCAAGTTGAATCAGTCGTAAGGAAAACGAATGCAATACTTGAGAGGGCTAGGATACAAAAACAGAGATGTGATCTTGAGGCTTTATAAGGCACTTGTCAGACTGCCTTTTGAGTATTGTGAGCAGTTTTGTGCCCCATATTTTGGGCATTGGAGAGGGTCCAATGGAGGTATACGAGTATGATCCCTGGGATGATTGGGTTGGCATATGATGAACGTTTGACGGCACTGGGCCTGTATTCACTAGAGTTTAGAAGGATGAGGGAGGACCTCATTGAAACTTACTGAATAGTGAAAGGCCTGGATAGAGTGGATGTTGAGAGGATGTTTCCACTCGTGGGAGTATTTAGGATGAGAGGCCAGAGCCTCAGAATAAAAGGACGTACCTTTAGAAAAGAGATGAGGAGGAATTTATTTCGAGGATAGTGAATCGGGGGAATTCATTGCCACAGACAGATGCGGAGGCCAGGTCAATGGATATTTTTAAGGTAGAGTTTGATAGATTCTTGATTAGTACAGGTGTTAGGGGTTATGGGGAGTAGGCAGGAGAATGGGTTTGAGAGGGAAAGATAGATCAGCCATGATTGAATGGAGGAGTAGACTTGATGGGCCGAATTGTCTAATTCTGCTCCTACAACTTCTGAACTTATGATCTTAAAATGAAAAAATTGCAAAAGCTAAAGGAAGGAAAATCAAGGATGAGAAGTAAAATGGGCAAAAATACAAAAAGGGTAAGATGATTAAAAATGACAAGCCTGAAGGTGTTTCATCTCAATGCAAAAAAACCTTCATAATAAGTTAAATGAACAAAGAGCAAAGACTGAAGTGAACAGTCATGACAAGGTGAACCAGGCTGTGAACATTCAGGGATATTTGACTTTCAGGAAGGGCAAGTGGAAAGGAGAAGGTGGCAGAGTAACACTGTTAATGCAAAATGAAGTTGGTCCAATTATGAAAGACAAGCTAGGGTTAGATGATGTGAAATCTGTAATAGAAGCAAAACACAACAAAGGGAAGATGACTCTAGTAGAAATGGCATAGACCACACTTTGGGAATGAGTATAAATAAATAATTATTGGAATGAGGGTGTCGTGCAAACACAGCAGTAATAATAGATTTACATCTTCAAGTAGATTGGGTTAATCAAATTGGAAACGATGGCTACAAAAATGTTTTCCTAGATTGCATTCAATTTCGTAGCCATCTTGTTCAATTTCCTAGAACAATCTGAAGTCAAACAGGAACATGGATCTGGTTGAACAAATTAGCCCAAAGTAAAATATTCTCTTGGAAGTGGTAACATGTATGTACTTTGAGAGTTAGGAATTTGGAAGAAACAATTGCGTTTAACTTAATAAAGTAAATGAGGATAGTTGATTAAAATGAACTGGCAGCTAAACTGGAAAGATGAGTAGTATATATTTAAGGAGATAATTAATGAAATCATCCAGCCACAGATGTAAAGGAAAATAGCAAGAGAAAATATATTATGAGGCATACAATAGAATAAAATATCAGACAATAATATTCTTTAAATAATAAATAAGAATAATGAGGTCCAAGTGAACGTTTCCAAAGAGAATGAAGCTGAGGAAATAGTTTTAGGGAATAGGAAATGGCAAATAAGTTAAATATATACCGATCTTGCATCAGCTTTTACATTGGAAGATACTCCACACCTCATTAGCACAGAATAATACCATCATTATCACAAGATAATATGCATTAGACAAATTAATAGGATGTAAAGGAGAATAAGTTCCCTGGCACAGATGGCTAATATCTTGGGATCCTAAATAAAGTATATAACATGCATAAAATCATCCAGAAATCCATAGATTCTGAAGAAGTGCCAGAGGATTGGAAAACTGCCAGTGTGACATTTCTCTTCAAAAAGGAAGACAGAAAGGAAGCATGCAGCTAGAAGCTGACTCGCCAAATATGTATTGCTGGGAAAAAGTTAAATTCATTTATTAAGAAATAGCAACATATTTGGAGAATAGTAATCTAATTATGCCCAGTCAGCAAGGCTTAGACAATAGACAATAGGTGCAGGAGTAGCCCATTCAGCCCTTCGAGCTAGCACCGCCATTCATTGTGATCATGGCTGTTCATACCCCGTTGCTGCCTTCTCCCCATATCTCTTGACTCCGCAATCTTTAAGAGCTCAATTTAACTCTCTCTTGAAAGCATCCAGATAAGAGAATTGGCCCCCACTGCCTTCTGAGGCAGAGAATTCCACAGATTCACAATTCTCTGGGTGAAAAAGCTTTTCCTCATCTCCGTTCTAAATGACCTGGTCCTGCACTCCCCCAACATCGGGAACATGTTTCCTGCCTCCAACGAAGAGAAACTGTGTTAAAAAAAAAATTACTGGAGTTTTTCGAGGAAATATCGACCAGAATGGCTAGAGGGGAAGCAGTAGATGTATTAGGACGGACCAGGTTGTCCAACTCGGGGGGGGGGGGGGGGGGGGTTAATCCTCCTGGTAGTTTAAAACAAAAGCCTTGGCCGGAAAGTTTGGAAAGTACTAATTTATTTGGAAGCAATCCCTTGTCTCACTATTGCGACAATGAGGATCACTCAAAAAAGTGGTGAGATTGAAACGAGATGCCTGGGACCACAGTCTCCACCGCAGCTCGGTTACTGGACCCTCTTCCCTCCTCTCCCCTTGCTGCTGTCCGCTCCACCCTCTCTCCCACCCCACTGCGCTCTCGGCCCAGTTTCAGTCGCGGAGCCGACGCTTGCCATTGCCTGACGTTTGGAGGACGGGTGGCAAGTCACGTCTGCTTTCTCTGCAGCACATCTGCAAGGCTACGGTGCTGCATGACCACGCTGCCAGTGCTCCGCCAAGGCAGGCGACGATGACAACAGCTCCATGAAGCAGGAGAGTTTTAAAAAAAAACTGCTCAGCGCACGCTGGAAGTCAAGAATGACCTCGCCTCACTGTCGCACCTCTTAGCACCTTCTTAGCGTCCCCGCACAGTTCAGAGCTCCTTTGCAGCGAGCCACTGGTGCAAAGTAAGAATCCGGGCGCAAACGCATAAAAAAAAAAACACACAGAAAAGCCACGTCGCAGTTCATTAGTGAGCGAGAGACTTGCTGATGGGAAGACTGCGAACAAATGGCGCCAAGTAGCAGCCAGAACTTCAGCACTTGCATTTCCACACAGCGCAGGTGTCTGAATAGCGGCGCGCGTGTTTTCCCGCTCATTTCTTGCATTGCCAAGCACTCATTGATTCATTCAGTTGAGGTAGCTGCTTATGTTCTTGCCCAGGTGTGTTCTTTGTTTGCCTCCGAATTTACGAACAGCCGGCTAAAGACTTCACTCAAATTACACTAGGGAGCCGGCTGCCAGCGACCATACCGCAAACTATTAACGCGAATTGCATATATATCAACACAATTCCAAGGAGAAATGTCCGCTTAGGCTTCCCAATTGAAACAACATAATCTGGCAATTAATATATATATATATATATGAACTCTTGCAATTAGTTCTACATGCCACTCTTTCCGATTCACACATTGGTTTCGAGTTATATCGTTGCCACACACTGCACCAGATACAGGTGCGTTACACCCATTGCAGTATCGGCTCTACCTCAGATTCGCGACCACTGCGGGCAGGGAGGCTCAAACCTGGGACAGAACATTGATGGCTAGAAAAGAGGTCGCAATACTCCGGGTACTGACCCCTGCGCTCTGAGGTCTAATTGGTGAAATACTGTCCTTGCTCCCTCAGCACCGTGCCTGAGGCTGTGTAGCGCTCCCACAACACTGCATCTCTTACAGTGCGACACGCGTAGAAACATAGAAAATCGGTGCAGGAGGAAGCCATTCAGCCCTTCCAGCCAGCACCGCCATTCATTGTGATCATCCCCTATCAATAACCCGTGCCTGCCTTCTCCCCATATTCTTTGACTCCACTAGCCGCTAGAGCTCTATCCAACTCTCTCTTAAATCCATCCAGTGATTTGGCCTCCACTGCCCTCTGTGGCAGGGAATTCCATAAATCCACAACTCTCTGGGTGCATAAATTCACAACCCTCTGGGTGTGAGCTCTCCCTCAGCACTGCCGCGAGTACAGGGCGGCACTCACTCAGTAGGTCCGTATTCATACATCATCGAACTACAATATACTACAGCATGCAGCCTTTGGCGCACCTGGACCAAGCTATCTATCCAAGCTAGCTCCATTTGACTGTGTTTGGCCCATATCCCTCCAAACCGTTTCTAATTATAGATTGGGCTAACCAAATTGGCAACAACACTGAGGAGGAGGATTTCCTGGAGTGTATACGGGGTGGTTTTCTCCAATATGCAGAGGAACCAACTAGAGGGTAGGCCATCCTAGACTCGGTATTGTGTAATGTGGAAGGATTCATTAGCAATCTTATTGTGCAAAGCCCTTTGGGCGACAGTGACCATAATATGGTGGAATTCTGCATCAAAATGGAGAGTGACACAGTTAATTCGGAGACGAGAGTCCTGAACTTAAAGAAAAGTAACTTTGAGGGTATGAGACAGGAATTGGCTAGGATAGACTGGCAAATTATACTTAAATGATTGACAGTGGGTATGCAATGGCAAAGATTTGAAGGTGGATGTAGTGTGCCTGGACTTTCAGTAAACATTTGATAAGGTCCCACATAGGAGATTAGTGGACAAAATTGGAGCACATGGTATTGGGGGTAGAGTGCTGACATGTATAGAAAAGTGGTTGGAAGAACAGGAAACAAAGAGTAGGGATTAACGGGTCCCTTTCAGAATAGCAGGCAGTGACAAGTACAGTACCGCAATGCTCGGTGCTGGGACCGCAGCTATTTACAATATACATTAATGATCTAGACAAAGGGATTAAAAGTAACATCAGCAAATTTGCAGATGACACAAAGGTGAGTGGCAGAGTGAACTGTGAAGAGGATGCTATGAGGATGCAGGGTGACTTGGACAGGTTGGGTGAGTGGGTAGATGCATGGCAGATTCAGTTTAATGTGGATAAAAGTGAGGTTATCCACTTTGGTGGCAAAAACAGGAAGGCAGATTATTATCTAAATAGTGTCATTGGGAAAAGGAGAAGTAGAAAAGGATCTGGGGGTCCTTGTTCATCAGTCACTGAAAGTAAGCATGCAGGTACAGCAGGCAGTGACAAAAGCGAAAGGCATAACAAGAAGAGTTGAGTATAGGAGCAAATAGGTCCTTCTGCAATTGAACAGGGCCCCAGTGAGACCACACCTTGAGTATTGTGTGCTGTTTTGGTCTCCAAATTTGATGAAGGACATTCTTGCTATTGAGGGAGTGCAGCATAGGTTCACAAGGTTAGTTCCCGGGATGGCAGGACTGTCATATGTTGATAGAATGAAGTGGCTGGGCTTGTATACTCTGGAGTTTAGAAGGATGAGAGGGGACCTTATTGAAACATATACGATTATTCAGAGTTTGGACACGCTAGAGGCAGGAAACCTGTTCCCGATGTTGGGGGAGTCCAGAACCAGGGGCCACAGTTTAAGAATAAGGGGTAAGCCATTTAGAACGGAGAAGAGGAAGCACGTTTTCACACAGAGAGTTGTGAGTCTGTGGAATTCTCCCCCTTAGAAGGCAGGGGAGGCCAGTTCTCTGGATGCTTTCAAATGCAGGAAAAATGTTCCCGATGTTGGGGGAGTCCAGAACCAGGGGTCGCAGTTTAAGAATAAGGGTAGGCTATTTAGGACTATTTAGCACCTTCAGAACACCAAAGCCAAGATCAACACTCACAACAACATCCTGCGCAAACTGGTAAACTCAAAGTGGGGGCTGATCCACCAACCATCTATGCAACTGCCCTAGCCCTGTGCTTCTCCACAGCTGAATACGCTGGAGCCGCTCCCACCACACCAAACTGGTTGACACAGCCCTCAACGAAACCTGCCGCATTATCATGGGATGCATAAAGACAACGCCAGTCCCGTACCTCTACACTCTAGCTGGTATTGCCCCCTCCCATATCAGACGATCCATCGTCGCCCAAGACGTGCGGAGAGCACAGGAGATCGATACCAGGCACCCCCTGCACGGACACACAGCACCTCCACCCTGACTGAAATCCAGAGCCAGTTTCTTGCAGACAGTCCCACCTCTCCAGACAACCAAAGAAATAGCAAGGACCAACATCTGGAAAGATGAATGGAACCAGCTCAACACACGAGCCCACGACTGGATGGAGAGAGGAATCACTCCGACTGAATGCCTCGCCAGCGGGCACGACTTCCCATGGCCAACCTGTAAGACCCCCAACAGATTACGAGTGGAGCAGGGGAGGTGCAAAGCACTTAAGAAAGCATGGAACTACCGGGCAGAAGACACGTGCAGCTGTGGAGCAGTACAGACAATGTCCCACCTACTGGAGTGTGATGACGCCCCCCGGTGCAGCCCCCAGGACCTGGCTGAACCGACCCGACCAGCTGTGACCTGCGCCAGATACTGACAGAACGACATCTGAGATTGCAACGGACTCGAAGAAGAAGATTTAGGACTGAAACGAGAGACAATAGATCAGTGGTTCTTAACCTGGGGGTCGGGACCCCCATGGGGGGTGGTTTGGGGAGGACATGAAGGGGTCATAAATAACATATCCATTTGTTGAGCCCATGTTTAGGAACCTAACAAAGGTACATACCACACACAGTATTTTGTTCATGTATGCACGTACGTATGCCAAAAAGGTTAAGAACCACTGCAACAGATAATAGAAAATAGGTACAGGAGTATGCTATTTGGCCCTTCGAGCCAGCACCGCCATTCATGGCTGATCATCCACATTCAATGCCCTGTTCCTGCCTTCTCATTCTATCCCCTGACTCTGATATCTTTAAGAGCTCTATCTAACTCTCTCTTGAAAGTATCTAGAGAATTGGTCTCCACTGCCTTCTGAGGCAGAGAATTCCACAGATTCACTCCAACATCGGGAACATGTTTCCTGCCTCTAGCGTGTCCAATCCCTTAATAATCTTACATGTTTCAATAGGATATCCTCTCATCCTTCCAAATCCAGAGTATACAAGCCCAGCGCTCCATTCTATCAACATATGACAGTCCCGCCATCCCAGGAATTAACCTCGTGAACCTACGTTGCACTCCCTCAATAGCAAAAAAAAAATGTTTTCACCCAGAGAGTTGTGAATCTGTGGAATTCTCTGCCTCAGAAGGCTTGAAGGACTGAATGGCCTATTCCTGCACCCGTTTGCTATGTTTCTATGTTATTCAGCTGGCAATAACTCAATGGACCCAATGACCTCATGTTGCAACACTACCAGAATATGTATTATGTTTCTGTTTCTAACTATATATCTTCTAAACATTATAATTGGTTCCACCTCCATACTATATATATTCTTCAGACAGGCTCATTCCACACACACATGTGAAAAAGTTGCCCATTGGGTCTCTTGTAATTTTTTCCTCTCCAACCTTTGACCCTTTAGCTCTAGACCCCCCCCCCCCCCTATCCTGTGAAATGGACTGATCTTATCTACACCAGTGGTTCCCAACCTTTTTTAGTTCATGGCTCCCTTGGGCTCTTTAATTTTTTTGTGCCCCCCCCCCCCGACATTATTAGCAGAATAAAAGTGGCCCCCTTCATTTGAACATGTGGCCCCCTAAATCCCCAAAATTTTCTGTGGCCCTCCTGAAATTTGCCATGACCCCTTTGGGGCCATATGGCCCCAGGTTGGGAATTACTGATCTACACCATTCATGATTTTATATACCTCTTTAAGCTCATCCCTCAGCCCCCTTCACTCCAAGGATAATAGTCCCAGTGTATCTAACCTCTCTTCATAACTGGCCTTCCGTCCTTGTAAATCTTTTCTGCCCTCTTTCCTCTCTTTAATGACATCCTTCCTGTACTGTGTGCACAATACTCCAAATGTGGTCTCACCAATAACTCCTATACCCAATGCCCTAACTGAAGAAGGAATACACGGCCATGCTTTTTTCTTCAACACCTGTCTCGTTACTTTCATGGAATGATGTACCTGCACTCCTTGGTCTCTCTACGTCCTGCCTTGGTTTAACTTACCAATGTGGTTATTTTATACTATTGTAATGTTTTGAAGTCACGTACAATAGCCACAGATTTCTAGATCTCCTAAATCTTTCTAAATTCTTAAGGATGTCCAATATATCACTGAATCTCTTAAATGTAAGAGGATTTCTCTCAAGTCTTCTGGGACACTTAGCCATAATTGGCACCTATAAAACACATCACCCATGGTTCCATATTGTGTCTTATCCTCTATCCTCAAACAATTTCTAGAGAAGTTCAAGGTCGGAGTCTGTCATTCTTCAGAATACATTCCAAAATATGGATGAATATCTTTCACTATGCACTGCATCAGACAGCTTTCATACACAATCCAGAGAGACTTTGGATCTCTGCATCAAATCTCACAATCTCTGAGTAAAATGTCAGGCCTGAAGGACTGCAGGCAATGCTGGAGCATTGAGCAGGTTATGCAGTATCTGTGAAAAGAGAAACAGTTAACATTTCAGAACCAGGACCCCTCAGATGTCCTGCTGAGCATCTCCGGTATTCTCTGTGTTTATTTCAGATTTCCAGCATCTGCCTCCTTTTCCTTCTGATTTTTATGAAGAATTGCAGTTGGCTCAAAGTCCATCACATTTCAGACAAATAGTTTGGCCTGGCTTGCAAAGTTCTAACTAAACATTGCAAGTATACTACTTTCTAGTGGTATTCCAGTCTGTTTCCCTTCCAGTTCTTCACTTTAAGTCCAAGCACGTACGTGGGGATTTGGACATCTTTGCTTTGAAATGTTACTCAGAACCAAGGGGATTTTAGGATTAAGGAATTAGGATTACTTCTTGGGTTTTGCGACAGAATTCACTGATTGCAGCCAGCACACATCACTGCAAGTAAGAATCCTCAAATGCTACTTCAGACCTGTCTCTGACTTTTTCCTTTCAATTTATCACAGAACAGTTACTGCACAATCAGACTATTCAGCCCATCATTGATAACTACTTTGTAAGAGCAAGCTGGTTAGTCTACTCTCTGCTCGCTCCCAATATGCAAGTTCTTTCTTTCACATCCCTGTTTAGTTCTCCTTTGAACACTGCAATTGAATCTGCCTCAACCAATTCCGCAGACCCCAAATTCCTGTTGTGTGAATAAAAAACGTTCCCTCAACTCACTTTGGCTGCGTCCCAATCATCTACGTTCATTGCCCCCTCCATCCTGACCTGTCTGCCAACAGGAATAGTTTCACTTGATGTACTCTGTCTCCACCCTTCATAGTTTTAAATATTTCTCTCAGATCCCCTCACAACCTTCTCTGTTCCAAAAAGAAACTAACTCCTCCAGTCTAGGCCTTCTTCCTGGAATCATTTTGGTACATTTATTTTTCAGCGTCTCTAATGACTCTGATACAAGTGCTCCTTCTGCACTTCAAAGATTCTGTTCCTGTTCCCTTTAAGCTCACCTGTTTCTCACTTTAAATGTAAATGATCTTTCAAGTCATTGGACTCTCTTTACTGTAATTACTTTTCTATTCATTTTATTTTTTATAAACTCACCACATTTTGTCTCCCACTTCTTTTAAACTCTCTGAGATATTTCTTCTGAGCTCCCTTTCAACCCGCTGTGGCCCAGTTTTGCTTTTCTTTAAAACTCACCAGGATCTCCTCCTGGTCCCTTTAAACACACCGGATTTTGTTTCCACATTCCCTTTAAACTTACATTTGACATTTTTTTAAATGCACATGTTGGAGATCTGAAACAAAAACAGAAAAGACCGGAATCACCTAGCTGGAGAGGTGAGATCTGCAGGGAACAAACAAAGTTAGCATTTCCAGTTGAAGATCCTTTATGAGATCTGTGAAAGAGATAAAAGGTTATTTTTAATTTGTAGAGAAGATTAGGATGAAGGGAATCTCTGTGATAGGATGAGGCCTGGATTGCTGTGTTGATTTATTGATGAGGCCATTAGTAGATGACAAAAAGTGTGATGATTTACAAATAGGAGGGGTCAACCCCTTCTAATGGAGAGGGGTGAAGTGGAGTTATCTAGTGTCCAATAGCTAACTTTATCTGATCTGCAAATCTTTACTTAAAGTCAGCTTGATTTTGGCTTAGTTTATTTTTGTGTTTCTCCCCCACTCCATTAGCATGCTCTTCATAACTCATCACACCATCACCCTTCAATTGCCCCATTAACCACTCATTCTCATGGCAATCTTGATCTTCCCCTATCATAGATATTTATTTTGTCCTATTCATGCTGCCTCCTCCCACCCCCCACCTCCCCTCACCTTGTTTGTAAATCAGATCTATATTTTCTCTCACTTTCCCAATTCTAATTAAAGGGTTTTGTTCTGAAACATTAACTATATCTCTTCTTTTCACATACATTGTTTTCAGTATTGTGTTTTTGGATCAGATTTCCACCACATGCACCCCCTTGTTATACCTTTCTGTTTCCCTGTGATCTGTTTAAACTCATTGGATTTTGTTTCCCATGCTCACTTTAAACTCATTGGGTTCTAGTTCCTGTGTTCTCATTAAAATCACTGGGATCTATTTCCCGTCCTCCCTTTAAACTTACTGGATTCTTACTCCTTTTAAACTTACAGATGCTGCTTCACCTGCTGAGTTTCTCCAGCATTTTTGTCTACCTTTAAACTTACTGAATTCTGTTTCCTCCATTCCCTTTAATCTCGCCTAGTTATGTTCCATGTGCGCCCATTAAACTCATTGGATTCTCATAGAATCATACAGTCACGTAACACAGTTTTTGGCCCTTCAACCCACCAGTTATTTAGCACCATCTATATTCCCACTGACCAACCCTTGGTCCATATCTTTCAATGCCTCTGTATTTTGACATTTCTTAAATGCTATGAGAATCTGGGTTTCCATCATCCCCCCCCCATGGAGTGTGTTCCAGATTCCAACTGTCCTCTGGGTAAAAAATAAATACCTCAGATCTTCCTGATACTGTAGCTCCTATTCTTTACCTTAAACCTATCCTCTCTGATTGTTGACACCATTACCATGGGGAAAGTTTCCTACTACCTACCCTTACAGCATAATATACAACTCAGTCTGGGCCCCTCAGTTTCATCCACCAAAGAAAATAAATCCAGCCTATTTAATCACTCTTCATAACTGGAACATTAGGGGAAACTCTTCTGCAAACTCTCCAGTGTAATTACATCCTTCCTAAAGTGTCGTGACAACTGTGGCATTACTAATCTTTTATGAAGTTGAACTATAACTTCCCAACCCATGTGTCATATACGCTGTCTAATGAAAGTTGTGATCCCGTGTGTATTCTTCACAACCTTATCTATGTGTGATGAATTACAAATAGGAGGGGTAATGGAGAGGGGGTAAATAAAGACAAAAATAAACCAGGCCAAGAGTGGAGACAGATGGCTTACAACCAATCTGGTCATTTTAAATTTCCACACAGAACGCGAGTTACTTCAAGTTGGAGAATTCAATATCAATTCTAGAAGGCTGCATCATGCCATGACTGAAGGTGAGGTGTGCTCCATAAGCTTGTGTTTGTCCTCACGATTACAGTGTAGGAAATCACAGACAGAGAGGTCAGAGTGGAAGTGGACGGAATTAAGGCAGCAGGCAACATGAGGCACGGCATTGCCACATGGACTGAATGAAGGAGGACCCTCTCGCAGCTACCCAGTCTGCATTTGATTTCTCCAATATAAAGGAGAATACAGTATAGGCAGCAAAAGCCATGTGAAACCTGCAGTAGTGAGTCAGCCCCTGCTTCATCTGGAGAAGGGAGACATCACCTAGATGTGGGAGGGAACAGGTGCAAGGAAATCCAGGATTCCACAAGATGTTGCATCTGGATTTGCCTGGGAAAGTGCCATATGCTGGGGAGAGGTCGACGGCTATGGAAAAACAGACCTGTGAAGGGAACAGTGCCTTCAAAATACTGAAAGAAGAGGGCAAGATCTGAATCTTGTGGCTGAATCTTGTTGAAGTGAGTGGAAGTGATGAATAATGATCCATTTAATGGAAAGGCTGCATGGGTGGAAGGGAATGGCCAAGAGGACTTTATTCTTGTTGTCTGGTGGGGTGAAGCAGGGATTCACATGCACTGCTGCCAATTTAATGAACTTTATTTCTTGTTCACCTTGTGGTCTCGTCAACCATGGGGAAATCCAGTGCACTTGCAAAGACATTTGGACAGGTACACGGATAGGGAAGGTTAGAGGGATATGGACCAAATGCGGGCAAATGCGACGAGCTTAGATGGGGCATTTTGATCGGCATGGATCAGTTGGCTGAATGGGCTGCTTCTTTACTATATGATTCTTTGACTGTGCAGATTAGGTGCCCTTGTTGTAGAGTCAATCCAGAATTTACTGTTTCCTGCCATTTATTCCTTTGTTCTGCTCACACACCAATCTGTTGGTCTGCAGCTCCGCGACTGTCACAAGGTGCAATAAAAGCTTGAAGAACTTTCACCCCACCATGGCGGCGTCAATGGTGGGGTGAGAGACGCTCCTGTTTTGCTCTGCTCCCGAAAGAATGTTTTAATGTGCTAAAATACGAGCTGGAAGACGGGGGAGTTCTAAAATATACTACCGGAGCTGCTATTTGTGTGTTATCAGAAACTCTGCTGATAACAGAGAATAACAGCAGTTTTAAATGAAAAAAGGGAATCTTCGCCAGAAGCCTGTAAAACCTGCTTCAAGACCTGCCACAAGAGACTACTTGAAAAAACTTGGAAAGACTCCTCAATCCCCTCAAGCATCAGCTGGATGCTCAGAAGAAGAAGTTGACTTTCGAAATCTTTCTACAGAAATGACCTCAATGGAGGAACAAAGAGTGCATATGGAACAATTGGAAAAGTCAGTATTAACTTCAGTAACTGAAGTTATTTCAAAAGTGATACAAGATGGGAATGTCGCGCTGGACAAAAGCGTCTCTGAAAAAATTAAACAAGGTAATGATACGCTGATGGGAAAAATTGATGACTTAACCAAACGTGTGATTGAGGTTGAGGAGGATTTAAACAAAAAAATTAAGCGGGTTGATAAGGACTGTAATAAAAATCTGGACGCAATGTTAAAGTCCACTGAGGCGGCTATGGAAGGAATGGATAATAGGATAACTGAGATGGCTAAGGAGATAAAGAGACTAAAAAAGGAACAAGAAAGCACTGGGAGGGAGCTTGCTAAAATGAAGCATAAATGTACGGGCTTGGAAGCGAGATCAAGAAGGCAAAATCTGAGGATAGTTGGAGTAAAAGAAGGAAAGGAGAGTGGGCAAAACTTTCAGGAGTTTGCTGCCAACTTACTCAAACAAGTGCCTGAAGCCCCGAGAATAGATATGGCTCACCGGGTCCGACGCAAGGTTCAAGCAAGCCCAACTGCCCCCCCAAGACAGATCATTCTGAAATTCTATGACATTTCAACCCTGGAAGGAATTATGAAAAAAAATTCCATATGGTGTGAATTTGATGTTTGAAGAAGAAAAACTAAGATTCTTCCGTGATTTTCCAGCTGAAGTCATGGAAAAGAGGGACAAGTTTACAAACACGAGATGGCTACTGAAAGAGGTCTCGGGAGTAAGATATGGGATAGTATATCCCGCGAAATTGAGAATTACTTATAACCATGTTGAACGTGCATTCACGGATCCAGAAGAGGCATTTAATTATGCACAAAGTATCACAAAGGAGGACTACTGATCACGAGAAACAACGAAGAAAGAACTGTGTTTCTTTTTTTTTAACATACAAAAAATACTGCTCTGGTTAAGATGGAGAACTTTCCTCGAGGCGTTGTCTAGTCATTTTATCTTTGGAATGTTAACTCAAGGTCGGATTTTATGTTTCACTTCAACAAAGGATTGACAAAGAAGAAAAATTGTGGCGGGGAAAATAACTTGAGAATATGGAAAAATATTATCAGTGGATTTGTATATAGAAATTTATGATTTAAGAAACACACAATTACATACTAACATCAAATATAATTAATAAAATTGTGTACTATTAAGGCATAGCTTAATAATGGCTGATGTTTATTTCATCATGTTAATTACTTGCTAAATATAAGAATAACAAGTTAAATATGATTGATAAGTACTAATAACATACTAACAAATTTTATGGATATAGTAGATTTAGTCTAAATTGCGCGCAAAGAGGGGGGAGGAGACAGACGCTTGGAAGTTACCCAAGGGTCTGAATCTGGTTAACCCCTTGGAACCTGTTGGTGTCTGATACAAAAGTTTGAGACTTAATTGTAATAGAGCTAGGCATATCAATAGATATTAACATAATTAACATAATTACTGTTATATCTAAATATATACTCGGAAACTCTTTTTTATTTTGTTTTTTCTCTTTGAAGATATATTTCTAATCAATCTATTGGAGTGCGTTTTATTTTATATATATATATATATTTCTGAACTTTGTATCGCTCTCTCTTCCAATTAATAATAACTGGTCAAGGGAGCAGAGCGAAACATATAAAAACATCTACGGAAGTCAATAAGAATTTTTCTACCACCTGTTGGTGGTCTGTTTTTAATTATAATATCTTTATTTTTGGATATTATAATATCATTTTTTGTTTGTTAAGTATCTTTTCACGACTCTACACTTTCTGCTCTTTTCCAAGGTCTATTCTGAAGGGGAGATGCCAACAAAACTTAACAGCTGGGGATGACCATCCGCCACCTAGAGTTATGAGGTTCTTGGTTGCACCATATGAAGTAAAGGTATTAACATGATTCATAATGCAAGACGATAAACAAAAGAAAACAGGAGGAATCACGTTCTGTAGTTGGAATATAAGGGGTGCTAATGAACCAATTAAAAGGGGTAAGATCTTTGCCCAATTAAAAGCCGTAAACAGTGACATCATTTTCTTACAAGAGACGCATTTGAAATATCAAACACAGATAAGATTGAAGGTAAATTGGATTGGGCAAACATACTACTCTTCATTTACTTCTAAATCTAGAGGTACGGCTATTATCATTCGTAAAGGTATACCATTTAAATTAAAGAATACTGTAGCAGATAAAGAGGGGAGGTATGTCATAGTCACGGGAGAAATTTATTCTACTCCACTTACTTTGATAAATATTTATGCTCCTAATTTTGACAACCCCCAATTCTTTAGTAAAATTTTGGATACAATTACAGAACTTAACTATCAAAATGTGATAATAGGGGAGATTTGAATTGTGTTTTAGATCCATATCTGGATAAATCAGCAAAACAAAAAAGGATTAACATAAAATCTAAAACTAGTGAATTCCTATACACATACATGAAAAATACCAACATAACAGATGTATGGAGGATCGCTAACCCAGTAGGTAGGGAATATTCATTTTATTCAACGGTACATAAAACAAATTCACGTATTGATTACTTCTTAGTGGACACGAAACTAATTCCATATACATATAATTCTAAATATCATAATAGTATTATTTCTGATCATTCCCCGCTAACTTTTTCTTTAAAATTAGTTGGAATGCCTGATAAAAAATCGTTTTGGAGGTTTAACCCCCAAATCTTAAACAATTCACAAGGATGTACATATTTAAAAGAGCAGATGGGATTCTTTTTTGAGACAAATGATACACCAGATATTTCACCCTTAGAGGAACTATAATCTCATATCAAGCTTTCCAAAATTAAAAAAATAACACTGAACAATTGCAGTTAGAACAAGAAATTAGACAATTTAGATTTAGAAATGCTAATGAACCAACTATAGATAAACATAATAAGATAACAATACTAAAATATAAATTAAATAAAATTTTATTGGCCAGAATAATAAGATTATTTCAAACTATAAAACAAGAAAATTTCGAATTTGGTGATAAACCACATAAACTCTTAGCACACCAACTGAAAAAACGGGAAACAGAAAATACAATCACTAATAATAAATCAGACAAAGGGGAATTACTAGCACTACCTAAAGATATTAATAAAAGATTTGCTCAATTTTATCAAAATTTATATACATCGAAAACCTCTGCAAATAATACTCAAATTACAAATTTCTTAGACAATTCTAATCTTCCAAAATTAAATATGGTGGAACAAGAGGGATTAGGAGCCCAGATTACACTACAGGAAATAGAAGAAACAATAAATTTGTTGAGGAATGGCAAAACGCCAGGACCAGATGGCTTTGGTAATGAATTCTATAAAAGATGATTCCTATGTCAGGACTGTCTTATGAAGAAAGACTGGATTCGGTTTATACTCTCTGGAACGAAACTTACAACATTCTTACAGGCTAGATGCAGGAAGATTGTTCCCGATGTTGGGGAAGTCCATTAAGGGGGAAATCCTTTAAGACCGAAATGAGAAAGACTTTTTTCACACAGAGAGTGGTGAGTCTCTGGAACTCTCTGCCACAGAGGTAAGGCCAGTTCATTGGCTATATTTAAGAGTGAGTTGGATGTGGCCCTTGTGGCTAAGGGGATCAGAGGGTATGGAGAGAAGCAGGTACGGGATACTGAGGGATGATCAGCCATGATCATATTGAATGGCGGTGCAGGCCTCGAAGGGCTGAATGGCCTACTACCTAATTTCTATGTTTCTATTTTCTATGTTTCTAATGAGATAATTTCTCCACGCTTGCCAGATTTATATATATACGCCTTTAAAGAAAATAAACTACCAGAAACATTAACTGAGTCAACCCCAAAAAAGGATAAAGATCTAGAAGACAGGCTCATATAGAGCTATTGCACTCCTAAATACAGATCAAAAAATATTAGCAAAGACCCTAGCGAGAAGATTGAGTAAATATGTTAGCAAACTAATAAACCCGGACCAAACAGGGTTTATACCAAAGAGATACTCTTTTAACAATTTGAGACGGCAGTCTAATATAATGCACTCACATAATACTGAAGAAGAACTAGCAATTATTTCATTGGATGCAGAAAAATCTTTTGATCAAGTAGATGGCAATATTTATTCAAAGTATTGCAAAAATTTAACATGGGAGATAACTTTATCTCATGGGTAAAATTATTATATGATAAGCCGACGGCTAGAATACTGACTAATAATATATTATACCCGAAATTCAAATTAGCAAGGGGCAATAGGCAGGGGTGCGTACTATCGCCCCTGCTATTTGCACTAGCAGAAAGTATAAGAAGTCATCCGAATATTTATGGATATAATACCAAACACTCAAATAATAAAATTTCATTATATGCAGACGACATATTACTATATATTACAAATTCGCAAATTAGCATACCAAATATACTAAACTTAATAGAGGAATTTGGTTCTTTTTCAGGATATAGAATAAATTGGAACAAAAGCGAAATTATGACGATAAAAACTCAAGAGCCGACACATTTGTTGAAATTCCCCTTTAGAATTGCAACAGAAAAATTTAAGTATTTGGGCATCCAAATCACTAGGAAATATAAATCATTACTCAACGCAAGCTATATGCCTTTATTAACTAAATTAAATGGGTTGATTAAATTTTGGAAAACACTACCGATGTCCTTAATAGGCAGAATAAACGCGATAAAAATGATCTTCTTACCACAAATAATGTACCTATTTCAATCAATACCAATATACTAACCTAAAAAATTCTTTAAAAAACTAGACTCTGATATTATATACTTCATATGGGATTATGAATCACACAAAATTTAAAAAAAAACCACTTGTGTAAATCTAAAGAATCAGGGGGACTGACACTTCCTAACTTATTGTATTACTATTGGGCAGTGAATATTAAAAATATAATCTATTGGTTGGACAGTTCTGCCCAACAGGTAGATTGGATAAGAATGGAGAAAGAGGATTGTTCCCCTTATAATATAGGAGCGATCCTTCTTTCCCCGATGAAACTGAACAATATAATGTATAAGAAGAATACAATTATTCACAGTATAATATGAATTTGGAAACAAATAAAATTAACTTTAAAATTAAGAAAATTATCGCTTCTTTCTCCAATAGCTAATAATCCCTCATTCAAACCATCCATTATTGATAAAATGTTTATCCATTGGGAAAGAATAGGAATTAAAACGATGGGAGATATGTATGAAATGGGAAAACTTTTATCATTTCAACAATTACAACTAAAATATAATTTGAAAAGTAATCAATATTTCAAAAATCTTCAAATTCAAGATTATTTGAAAAAATATATACAAGGATATCAAACTTTAACTCCAGATATATTGGAGGAAGGAATGAATAGAAAGGCAGAATCAAGCAATTTAATATCTTACTTATATAATACAATTCTAAATATAGAACACCAACGACTGAGGCAATTAGAAGGGACTGGGAACAAGAGTTATTTATAAAAATTCCGAATGATAGATGGGAAAAAAATGTATTATATGTAAATAAATGTTCAATTAATGTAAGACATAACCTAATTCAATTTAAAATTTTACGTAGACTATATTATTCGAAAACTGAATAAAATATTTTCAAATGTTTCCCCCATCTGCGACAAATGTTTAACTCAAAATGCCACTATAGCACATTATTTTGTCTCTTGTATAAAACTGTATAAATTTTGGAATGAAAATTTTTGGAATTTTTACAAAACTATTTAACACAAATTGAACCCCAATACAGAACTGATTATCTTTGGATCAATGGAAGAGGGAAGTAAACTAACTATATTCCAAGAAGCTTTTCTTAATTACGGTCTAATAACAGCAAAAAAACCTATACTCAAATTTTGGAAAAACGCTACCACGCCAACATTCAAAATGTGCATCTCAAACATGTCTGAAATGCTACTCCTTGAAGAAATGAGATTCCTCCTACTAGGCAAAGTAGACCTATTCTTAAAGACTTGGTCTCCTTTTATCAGCTTTTTGCAAGCAGATGGTGCAACATAAGAAATTAAATGGTTTAGAACCCGGTGACGGATGGGCAAAAATATGAAATAGGTAGATCTCTCCTAATCTCTCTTTCCTTTACTTCCTCCTTTTCTTTCAATCTTTTTAGCTTGTTATCTCGGTCCTGTATTTCTTTGGCTATCTCTTTCTACTCGCTTGTCTATCTATTCCGACACTCTTTATTTATTTTTTCTCTCACTGTTCTTTTATTATTAAATCAAAAGTACAAAGTTGTACAAGAATGGAAATATGTATGTATGTATTAGGTACTTAAGTACCACACTACTGTACTTACTTCTAACAAAAATAAACAAAAAAAAAAAAAAGAACTGCATCTGATCTTCCATCTGGGCACATTGCGGCTTGCAGACTCAGTATCAAATTCTCCAATTTGTGGTAACTCATCTGCTATGTCTATGTCAGAATTGTATATTTATGATGTAGAGTGCAATCAGAAAGTATTCAGACTCCTTCACTTTTTCCACATTTTGTTACGTTACAGCCTTATTTTAAAATGGATTAAATTAATTTATTTTATCATCAATCTACACACAATCCCCAGTATGAAGAAGCGAAAACAGGTGTTTAGAAATTTTTGCAAATTAATTAAAAAGAAATAACTGAAATATCACATTTACATAAGTATTCTGACCCTTTGCTCAAAATTGAGCTTTAGTTCATTCTGTTTCCATTGATTATCCTTGAGATGTTTCTACAACTTGATTGAAGTTCATCAGTGGTAAATTAAATTGATTGGACATGATTTGGAAAGGCATTTACCTGTGTATATGTCCCACAGTTGACAGTGCATGTCAGAGCAAAAACCAAGCCATGAAGATGACGGAGACCTCCGAGACAGGATTGTGTCGAGACACAGATCTGGGGAAGGGTATAAAACAATTTCTGTAGCATTGCAGGTCCTGAAGAGCAGTGGCCTCCGTCATTCGTAAATGGAAGAACTTTGGAACCACCAGGACTCCTCATAGAGCTGGCAGCCCGGCCAAACTGAGCAATTAGGGGAGAAGGGCCTTGATCAGGGAGGTAACCCGATGGTCACTTTGACAGAGCTCCAGAGTTCCTCTGTGGAGATTGGAGAACCTTCCAGAAGGACAATTATATATGCAGCACTCCACCAATCAGGCCTTTATGGTAGAATGGCCAGACGGAAGCCACTCCTCAGTAAAACGCACATGACAGCCTGCTTAGAGTTTGCCAAAAGGCATGAGAAACAAGATGATCTGGTCTGATGAAACCAAGATTAAAAACTTTGGCCTTAATGCCAAGCGTCACTCCTGGAGGAAACCAGGCACCGCTCATCACCTGGCCAATACCATACCAATGGTAAAGCATGGTGGTGGCAGCATCATGCTGTGGGGATGCTTTTCAGTGGCAGGAACTGGGAGACTAGTCAGGATTGAGGGAAAGATGAACGGAGCAAAGTACAGAGAGATCCTTGATGAAAACCTGCTCCAGAGTGTTCTGGACCTCAGACTGGGGTGGAGGTTCACCTTCCAACAGGACAATGACCCTAAGCACACAGCCAAGACAATGCAGAAGTTGGCTTTGTGACAAGTCTGTGGATGTCCTTGAGTGGCCCAGCCAGAGCCTGGACTTGAACCCGATTGGAGGGACCTGAAAATAGCTGTGCATCGACGCACCCCATCCAACCTGACAGAGCTTGAGAGGATCTGCGGAGAAGAATGGGAGAAATTACCCAAATACAGGTGTGCCAAGCTTGTAGCGTCATACCCAAGAAGACTTGAGGCTGTAATCGCTGCCAAAGGTGCCTCAACAAAGTAGCGAGTAAAGGGTCTGAATACCTATGTCAATGTGATATTTCAGTGTTTTTTTAATTACTTTGCAAAAATTTCTAAACACCTTTTTTGTTTTTTTATTATGGGGTATTGTGTGTAGATTGATGATTTAAAAATATGAATGTCATCAATTTTAGAATAAGGCTGTAACGTAACAATATATGGAAAAAGTGAAGGGCTCTGAATACTTTCTAAATGCACTGTAAGTCACCTATCGAACATTGGCTTGGGATTATGTTTTTTTGTTTTTTCTTCTCCATTAACATAAACTGGTCTACTATTTGAAACACATCATACTTCTTTGTCACACTTTATCTTCACCATCCCATGGTAATCCTGATCTCTTGTTATCACAGATATTCCCTTAGATCTTCCCCCATATTTTCTACAATTTAAATTGGGCTTCATCTTTTCCTAGCTCAGTTGAAGGATCCTCAACCAGAAACGTTAATGCAATTTCTCTGTCCACAGATGCCGTCTGATCTGTTGAGTGTTTCCAGCTTGATTTCTCACTCCCTTTTCAATACAGCGGGTTCTGTCCCACACATTCTGCTTTCCACTTCTTTATACTCACTTTGTTCTGCAACCCATTCCATTTAATATCCCTGGCTATATTTTCCACTGCATTTAATCTCAACATGGCTCCATTTACAATATTTTATATAATGCTGGCCATGCTGTTTCTTTCTCATGTGGGGATCTGTTTCCTTGCTTTCTCTTTCATCTCAAAATTTCTGCTTAATGCTCCTTTTAAAATCACCATGTTCACTATTCCACACTCCCTTTAAATTCACCTGGGCTCTGTTTATCGCATTTTAAAAAATCATCACGTTCTAATCCCGCTCAAATAAAAAGGGAAAATGCTGGAAACACTCAGCTGTTTAGGCAGCATCTGTGGAGAGAGAAACAGAGTTATCGTTTCAGGCTGGGGCTCTTGGACCTGGGGAAAGGAGTATTAAAATGTTACAGTCTAGATAATGCGGGTATGAGAAGATGGGGCAATCAGTGATAGATCAGATGAGACTAGGGTTCCTTCAGGGATGTCTTATTTGCAATTAGATGGTGATAAAGAAGTTGAATGTGCTGCAAATAGGCAAGGCTGTCCTAATGGAAAGGGAAAATAAAAATAAACTATAAACTGAGCCACAAACAGGTGAAATACATCAAAATTAGGTAACTCTAATTAGCCAGAGAAAGCAAGTTATGAGACTCCAATACATAGTATTGAAGGCTACAACATGCCCAAACAAAATGAGTATTGTCCAACAGGTCTGTGTTCATCCTCGTCATAACAGTGCAAAGAGCCACAGATAGACGGGCCTGAGCGGGGCTGGCAGATGAATTAAAATGGCAGGCAATTGGAAGCTCAGCATACCCTGTAGACTGAACTGATGATCTCCACACAGTGATCACCTAATCTGTAATCAATTCTCCTCCACCAACACCAACTGCCAGGCGGAACAAATCCGCAAATTAAATAATTTCTCATTTAACCCCACTCACTTTCTCTGTGTCCCCACCTATAGCTATTGGAGCTCAAATAGGCCAAAAACAAGCCTGGACTTTTGTGGGATATGTGGAACAGCTTTTGTTTTGGTCATACACGGGGGCCCAATAACATACTTGAGCCCATTCCCCCAACTCCTTTTCTGATACTTCAAGAACTGCATTCGTACTGCTTCCTATACTCATGCAGAATACAAAATGTCCTTCACATGGCCAACTCACCTTCATACTGTACTATCATATCTGACTCTTCCCTTCCTGGATCTCTCCATCTCAGGGGGCAGGCTAGTCACAAATATCAATTTCAAACCTACAAATCACAAATATCTCAACAGTACCTCTTCCCAGCCAGGCTCCAATGAGGACTCTACTCTATTATAACAATTCCTCCATGTCATTGCATTTATTCGACTGGTGCAACTTTCTGCACAATGTTGCACTCTTTATCCTTTATCTGTGTACTGTGGACTTCATGATTGTAATCATGTACAGCCATTTCTTGGACTGGATAGCATGCAAACAAAAGTGTTTCACTGTACTTTGGTACACGTGACAATAATAAACCAAACTAGCTAAACCAAGGTAATTTTGAAATGTCTACCTTCTTTCTGAATAGTGGTTTATTCCTACCATAGTAGACCGAGCCCTTGACTACATTGATCTATTTTCTGAGCTTCTGCTCTCCCAGACAGAGCAAGCATTGAATTCTTCAGGTCCACACGTTCCATCTGAATGGCCTCAACATTCGATTAATCACCCTTTCCAATTTCCACCGTCTCCAAGACAAGTCCATGACTAGACACGGCCATTTGATGGGACCACTCACCAGTCCATTCATCCATTGTCACAAACCATTAGATTTCCCCATGCAACTTCAGTACAACACCTGTTTTTTAATGTTTTTCCTTCTTAATATCCAGACCCAAATAGTCTTTGCAGGTGAAGCTCGATCCTGCCAGTCTAGTGTTCTGCAATCATTTGTCACAATGGAGCTCTCTTATACAGGGAAATGCCAAACACAGATTGGGTGACCACTTTATGGAGCACGGAATAACCCGGAGTTTCCTGCTGCCTTCCACTCAGATTTCCCTATCTTTAGCCCTCATTACAGCACCGTGTCTTCCATCTGATCGTGATGATGCCTTCCAGATTTAAAATGGAGTTCAATGGTGTCCAATAGCTAACTTTCTCTGATTTGCAAATCTTTGCCTAATTTGATTTTGGCTTAGTTTATTTTTGTGTTTCTCCCCCACTCCATTAACATGCTCTTTATAACTCATCACACCATCTGCCCCATTAACCACTCATTCTCATGGCAATCTTGATCTTTCCTTATCATAGATATGTTGTTCGTCCTATCCATGCCTCCACACCCCACCCAACCTTATTTGTAATTTAGAACTATATTTTCTTTCACTTTCCCAATTCTAATTAAAGGGTTTTGTTCTGAAACATTAACTGTATCGCTTCTTTTCACATCTGCTGCCTGACATATTGTTTTCAGTATTGTGTTTTTGGTTCAGATTTCCACTACATGCGGCCCCTTGTTATACCTTTCTGTTTCCGTGTGATCCATTAAAACTCATTGGATTTTGTTTCCCATGCTCATTTTAAACCCATTGGGTTCTAGTTCCTGTGTTCTCTTTAAAATCGCTGGGATTTATTTCTCGTCCTTCCTTTAAACTTACTGGATTCTGTTTCCTGCATTCCATTTAAACTCACCTAGTTATGTTCCATGCGCCCCCATTAAACTCATTGGATTCTCATAATCATACAGTCACGTAACACAGTTTTTGGCCCTTCAACCCACCAGTTATTTAGCACCATCTATACTAATCCCACTGACCAACCCTTGGTCCATATCTTTCAATGCCTCTGTATTTTGACATTTCTTAAATGCTATGAGAATCTGTGTTTCCACCTTCCCCTCATGCAGTGTTTTGCAGATTCTAACTATCCTCTGGGTAAAAAAATACCTCAGATCTCCCTTATAGCTCCTATTCTTTACCTTAATCCCATCCTCTCTGATTGTTGGCACTGTTACCATGGGGAAAATGTTCTACTACCTACCGTTACAGCATACTATACAACTCAGTCTGGACCCCTCAGTTTCATCCACTCCAAATAAAATAAATCCAGCCAATTGGGAAAAATATACATCTTCTAGATGCACTGGGACGCATCCTCAGTGATGTGACCTGGGGTTATCGGGTGTTTCGGGTCTCACCACATCAGACACCCTTGCGTCCCAGCAGCAACCGTCCACGGATCAGCCATCTTAATAACTACTCTGCAGGGGTTGGGATACTCTAGTGCATGGAGGGACTGGGCTCTGTGGGGTGACTCCCGGCCGGGCTCCTCCTGCGTCTCATGAGGTTCAAGACCTGTGCGCTGCACCTCTTTCTCCTTCTCCGAGCATTTCATTCTCGCCTGATGAATGTTTAGGCCACGATGGTTCATTAGGCCTTTCCGTAGCTTTATTCAATCGCTCATAACTGGAACATTCTATTAGGGGAAACTCTTCTGCAAACTCTCCAGTGTAATTACATCCTTCCTAAAGTGTGGCAACCACTGTGGCATTACTAATCTTTTATGAAATTGAACTATAACTTCCCAACGCATGTATCCTATACTCTGTCTAATGAAAGTTGTGATCCCATGTGCTTTCTTCACAACCTTACCTGTCTGTGCTGCCACAGTACAAAAAGATCCATTTGTTCCTCAATACTCCAAGCATGTATTGTGTATGTTGGTATCGGTTTATTATTGTCAGTGTAGCCAGGCACAGTGAAATACTTTTTTTTTTGCAAGCTACCTGGGAAATTATACCATAAATAGGTACATTGGGTAGTGCAAAAAAAGAAAAAGAAAACAAGAGTGCAGAATATAGGTACAGCTGCAGATAAACAAAGTGTGTGGGCTACCATAAAGTAGATTGGGAAATTGGGACAACATCCTTACTTAATGAGACTAATCACTGATCAATAGTCTGATTACTGTTAGAAAGTGGCTGTTCCTCAATCTGGGGGTACATGCTTTAAAGCTCAAAGTACATGCTTAAAGAACATGCTTTGATGGCTCAATCTGGGGGTACATGCTTCAAGGCAGTATATATATATATACTGCCTTGAAAAGAGGGTTGACGAGGGAAAAACCAGGATGTAAGTGGTCCTTGATTATATTGGCTGCTGCTTTCCCCAGGCAGCATGGTGTAGATGGTATTGATGGGGTGGGGAGTAAGGTCAATGGGGGAGCGGGTAAGCTTGGTTTGCGAGATGGACTAGGCTGCATGTACAATTCTCTGCACGCCTACATTGTACTCCAAAAAGCATCACCTCACAATGGCCAGCATTCATTTTCATCTGCCATTGTTATATCCAAATTACCAAGTGATCATATCATTCTGTCCGCTAAGGTCACCCTCCTCAATGTCAACACCACAGCTGACTGTCCCAGGACAGATCTTTCTAATCTCTAACCTTGACGGAGATGCGATTTTGTTCCGTACCATATCTCCATCCGCACTGCGGCCTAACATCGAGGAGTTGGCAGATTTTGCTAGAGACCGACCGGGAGTTCCAACCGTGGGTGCCTGCGGACTTAACATCATGGAGCCCGTGATCCCTTTGGCAGGGGTCGACTTCTGAGCTCCACCACGAGTGCCTGCGGACTTTAACATCGTAGAGCCCGCGGTCTCTGGTCAGAGAGCGACTTCGGGAAGTCCAAGCCGCAGGAGCTTTGACTGCGCCGACGCAGGAGCTTCGATCGCCCTGATGCGGGGGGGCTTCGACCGCCGGCTGCGAGAGCTTCGATCACGCTGATGGATGGCTCGACTGCCCCAACGGCGGGAGAAGAATGAGGGAAGAAGATTGAACTTTATTGCCTTCCATCACAGTGAGGAATGTGGGGAATCCACTGTGGTGGATGTTTATGTTAACTTTTATGTAGTTGTGTGTCTTGTTGCTTTGTTTTTTGTATGGCTATGGTAATTTGCATATCAGTGTACCTTAATTGGTACGTGACAATAATGACCTTTGAAGCCTTTGAAACATTGGTTGTGATTTATGTTGTTTAAACCCACTAAGGTTGGCTTAACCCACAAAAAAACAGGATTTTGATTACTTCTCCTTTCAAGCCTATGAACTCAGTTTCCATTTGAACATACCAATGGCATCACCCCACAATCTGCACATCTACATTGTGTTTTAATCCTCTGCCATCTTAGATTAAGTCCTTCCAAATATGACTAGCAAGCCTCTCTGCTGTGTTGTTAGACCTACTTCAGTTCAGGTGCAATCTATCCGATGTATACAGGTCCCACCTTCCCCAGAGATAGTCCCAGCGACTAGAAATCTGAAGCTCTTCCTACTGCACCATCTCTTGATCCACACACATTTGACCAATCTTCCTGTTCCTATTTCTGTTTCCTGGTCTCTTTAATCACACCAGAGCCCTGTTTATTGTTTTATTTTTAAATTATCGTCTTCTGATGATTAGTTCCACTCCTTTAAAGTTCAGAGTGGAACTAATTAGTGCTTCATTTGGGCCAGTGAAGATTTACTTGGACTTCTGCTAACCCTAGTGTTCACAACATGGTCTCTTCTACATTGGAGAAACCAAATTCAGATCGGGTGCCCACTTTAGGCAACACCGTCATTCAGACCGCTGAGCGACCCTGAGCTTTCGGATCACCTGGCACTTTAATTCTCCATCCCACTCTCACTCTGTCATGGGGCCTCCTGCACTGTTAAACGTGGTCCAACATAAGCTTTGCTGCAACACCTCATTAGATCATAAGAGGAGCAGAATTCGGCCATTCGGCACATCAAATCTACTCCGCCATTCAATCATGGCTGATTTATTTTCCCCTCTCATCCCCATTTCCCCGCCTCTCTGTAACCTCATCTTCCGTCTGGACACTTTGCAGCCTCTGGACTTGGTGTCAGATTATCAAACTTGTGATAACTTGCTCTTTCTGACTGTCTGCGTCAGCACTGGCCATTTCTGCCGATGATCATGTTGGCACTTTTTTTTCTTCTATTAGTTCAAAGAGTTTGGGCTGCTGGGCTCGTCCCATTGTACTGCCATTAGCTACAAAACACGAGGAAGCCCAATGGGCTTTATGAATTCACCTTGTCTCTCCCTATCAAAGGCATTCTCCTTTCCACCATCTTCACTGCTACTGAACATTACTGACCATCTTCACTGCTACTGAACATTAACTTCCCAGTCCGAGGATGTCGAGGAATGGAAACATTAGTCGTTTTCCTTTCCTGACATGTTGACTATTTATGACAATTTTTGTTTGAACTCGGGTTTCCAGCATCTTCATTCTTTCTAATACCACTGGGTTTTCATTCCCACTCCTTGTGCCCCGATTGGAACCCTAGATTCTACATGTTCAAGAAAGAACTGCAGATGTTGGAAAATCGAAGGTGGGCAAAAATGCTGGAGAAATTGACAACGTTTCGGGTCGAAACCCTTCTTCAGACTGAATAAGGGTTTCGACCCGAAACGTTGCCTATTTCCTTCGCTCCCCAGATGCTGCCTCACCCGCTGAGTTTCTCCAGCATTTTTGTCTACGTAGATTCTACATTCCCGTTTAAGGAAGCGGGTTCATTGTCCCGCTGCCTTATAAACTCACCTGGTCGGTTTTTCCGCACCCCATCCGTGCTCCTATGAAATCCGCTCTGTTCTGCTTCCTGCACCCTTTAAACTCACCAGGCCAATGTTCCTCCTGTTTAACCTTACCTGGGTCCTGGTCCGCTCTCTACAAATTTCCCCCCCTTGTATTCGTGCTTCTTTTAATTTTACCGCTCACTGGTTACTGGTTACAATCTCAGAGCGGTCTCATCCCTTTGCTTTAAATTCCCTCGGGCCTTGCATTCCGCTCCTTTTAAACTTCCCGCGTTCCCTGGTGTCCCACTCGCTTTAAATCCACCAGGGATATTTGCCAAGTTCGCGTAAAACTCGCTGCTACCAGTTTTCCGTTCGCGTTCAATTCAGCGGATACTGGTTCACCTGAAACCTACCGCCTCGGTCCTCAGCTCTCTCTAACTTCAATGGGTTCTCCAGAAAAGTTGAAACTTGACCCGCTCCCGTTACACCCATCTCCAGACAGTGGTGTCCCGTTCCTTTACACCCATCCCTAGCCGCGGCCTCCTCCCTTTACACCCATCGCTGGCTATGCTTCCTTCCTTTACACCCAAGGCTATGTCCTGCTCTCTTTAGACCCATCCTTGGATATAACCCCTCCCTATAAACTCACCGCGTTCGGCCCATATCTTGCCAAGCCTGTCCTATCCATGTCTAACTGTTTCTTAAATATTGGGATTGTCCCTGACTCAAGTACTTCCTCTGGCATCTCATTCCATACACCCACCACCATCTGTGTGAAAAGGTTATGCCTTAGTTCCCTATTAGACGTTTTCTCTTTCACCTTAAACCCATGTCCTCTGGTCCTCGATTCACCCACTCTGGGCATCTACCCAATCTATTCCTCTCATAATTTTACACATCTCTATAAGATCACCTCATCCTCTTGCACTCCAAGAATGACCTCTCCCTATAGCCCAGACCCTCTAGTCCTGGCAACATCATAGTAAATCTTCCCTGTACCCTTTCCAGCTTGGCAACATCTTTCCTATAACATGGTGCCCAGAACTGAAAACAATACTCTAAATATGGCCTCACCAATGTCTCACACTACTGTAATATGACCTCCCAACTTATATACTCAATACTCTGACTGATGAAGGCCAAATGTGCCAAAAGCCTTTTTGACCACCTTTTTGACTTCCTGTGACTCCCTTGAAATGGAGTCACAGGAAGTACTCCTAGATCCTTCTGCACCACAACACTCCCCAGAGCCCGACCATTCACTGTGCAGGTCCTGTCCATGTTAGACTTCCCAAAATACAACACTTCACATTTCTCAAATTCCATCAACCATTCCTCAGCCCACCTGGCCAATTGATTAAGATCCTGCTGCAATGTTTTACAACCACCTTCATTATCTGCAAAAAACACCTAATTTTGTATCATCTGCAAACTTGCTAATCTTGCCATGTATTTTCTCACCCAAATTAAAACATTTTTGCGCATTAAAAAAAGTATTTCATTAAAACCACCATGGTATCTATTCCTCCGGTTCTCTTTATGTGCACTGCATCTGACATTTTACAAACATTTTCTACCATAAATGTGTGCCGTTGCACATAAGATGCACGGCACAGCAGCAAGTCACAGGGCCCCAACCAGCCTTGCACTCAACTTTTGTACCGGTTGCTATTGCTATTTGTTTATTATTGCCACATGTACTGAAATACAGGGAAAAAACATTGTGTGCTATTCAGTGAATACAGGGATACAATCAAGCCATATACATTTATAGCAAGTAGTGAAAAGAGAAAAATACAAGAGTGACAAAGTCAGTGTTACAGCTGCAGAGAAAGTGCAGGTAAAAAAAATGCAGAGGCCACAATGAGGTAGGTCTGACAGCCTCTGCTTTTCTCTATCCTTAGTTTGTTTCTCCAGCATCAGCTCCACCCTGTAGGAACAAGTTATGCGTTCTTCATCTGTCTGAGGCAGTCTCCAATTTGATTTATTGCACACCCTCTTTTGTTGGTGGCCTCGATTTTTCCTCTTGGAAGAATTATTTTTTGGACCTATCCCATGAAAACCTTTTCCAATTTTAAGACCTCCATTATGAAACATCTCAGTTGTCTCCCTTCTAGGAGAAACATTGTAATCCTTTCTAATTGGCGTCCTCTCAGCTCTAGAAACATATTTTTTTGCACATTCTCCAATTTCGCAATGTATTTTCCAAACATGTGTTCCAAATATGCTCTGGCTATGGTTCTATTGTATCCCATTGGAAATGAACCCTGTGTTTACTTTTTATTAAGTGGCCACGTGAGCCTATCCCACTATTTTTAATGACGGGAAGATTTCAAATTAAGGCCTTTCCAAGGCAGAAGCTGTTCCATCACTACAATTGCCACTAAATGTCTACAGTGAGCAGACCATTATACATGGGCTTTTTTCTTCAGCCTCACTAAAGAGTATGACACCATCAATGGACAAGAATACAGCGCACTCTCCTCAAATCTCCTCCTGCACAAATTCATCTCCATCTTGCGATTGCTTTATGATGCTGTGCACACTATGATCCCAATCCATCCATCGTCAACTGAGCCAATATTGAAAATTGTTGCCAAGCAAGATATTGCTGCATGATGTTGCCAAGCCATTCCATTGCCCCAATATCCCCTTCTGGCAACTTCAACACATCTCCACTGGAATGGAACTGATCTACTGGTCTCATGGGAAAGTTCAACTTACAGTGACTGCCTTCCAGAACCTAGTCATCTCAATGGCTGTGCTTGAGTTGCGTGGTGAAGCTCCCCAATACATGTGAGAAGATGGGCCTTACATCAGCATTTGCAAGTGTTAAGTCCTCTCCTGACCTGTCCTCATTGTAATGTAAAGAGGAAAATACCAGGGTGAAGAATACCAGAGTGCCCCTCGACAATAAAGATTCCTGGCAAAATCCTGAAAATAGGAGCCACGTCTCATATGTGCTTCTGAGATTTGAACTAGTGCATCAGGCACCTTTGGCACTGCAGAGATACCACTAATGCTATTGCCAAAAAATCCTCCCTCCAGACACCAAAACATAGTCTTTTCAAATCTCTGGCACAGGAAAAGATTTTAAGGAGTTTAAATCCATCTACAGTCATTTAAAGTATCTGCATCAGATATTCTGTGCTGCATTCATGAGAATTTGTTCAGTAGACTTTGATAGGAACAACATCAGAGTCATACTGGCTTCTTCCTGAGTAAAGAATCCTCGATCAGTGTCTACCTGGCTATGTTCTCAAGTGAGGGAAGGAACAAAGTTTGAAAATGGCTACTAGTAAAACAACCCACTGGATATTTGTCCACGCACTCAACTCCTAATTCACAGAAAAAACAAAGCAGATCATAAAACAAGTCATTCTAGCACTTGCAGACTGTTCAGATTAGTTGTGGTAGTTACTGGTGTAATACCGTCTCTGCAGCGCCATATAATGTGGTAACTATTCAAATCATTTAGCCGGTCAGATTAAGCTTTTCCAGCAGCTTTGGTCATCCTTACGATCACTCTGGCAAACAGAATTTCACCTGACATTTTTTTGTCAAAGATTGATGTTTATGTTTTTGCAGCTGTGCACAACTATCCAATCCCACTGCATCTACAAGCCTCCGAAACCTTCAGCACAATGCACACTGCTCCACCTTTGCACTAACTATGGTTCTTCTGCAGGGGCTTGTCCACTTGAAGAGACCACTACTTTCTGTTAACAGACTCTCACCCTTCTCTGTACAGACAGGACAGAGACGGTTGCATTTAGCCATAAGATATCCCAGGTCAGCTCCATGCCAGTACAGTACCACCTAAAGGGCGGTAACTAGAATAGCTGATCTTCGCACAGAAAGCTCCCACAAAGGATGTGACAATGACCAGATCACTTGATTCAGTGAAGAGGATTGAGAGATAAATATTTGCCCCGGTCATTGAGGAGAAATGTTTCTGTCCTCATTACATTGGTATAATAATATTTTATATTTCAATTGAGGAAACAAATGGGACCTTGGTTAATGACTCTTCCATAAGATGGCACTTCTGACAGTGCAGCAGCTCCTCTATCCCAACAGCACGATATTCAATCCTTTAAAATATAGTACAACAGCAGAACGGGATGGCTTTCTGACATCAAGGAGAGTGTTGCCATGTTAAGAAATACTCTTCAACAGTTTGTTTTATTTGAATTGAATTATTATAGAATACTGGTTCAGACAAACAACCCCCACATTCAAATGTAAACTCTCAGCTCAGGTGATGAATTCCACAAGATGCTTGTGTATGTAATCCCAACTGCAATATTACTGGTAGGAACAATAATCAAAAACTACCATTAAAGAAATCCAGTTGTTGATCGAAGATAGACACGAAGTGCTGGAGTAACTCAGCAGGCCAGGCAGCATTTCTGGAGGAAAAGGATGGGTGACGTTTCAAGTCGGGACTCTTCTTCAGACTCAGTCTGAAAAAAAAGTCTGAAGAAGAGTTATGACCGAAACATCTTCAATGAGTATTTATTGAAATTGTGTGACCATTATAATGTCTTTCTCTGGAACTTTGGATATATAGCAGTGTAGTGTTACCATTGTAATAAGTTAAAATTACTGAGATAATGGGTTAATTTTCCCAAAGTTCAATCTGTTACAGATCTAATATATTTCAGCAGTGAAATTAAGTGTCTCATAACCTTTCAACAATTCATCAATGTGTTCCAATATAATGTAATTCATTTTAAAAACCTTTTTAGGAAACGACACAAGACAGCATCAAAACTTGTTTACATCAAGAGCCCAATCTCAAGAGCACCATTTGTGCTCAAATTGGGTAAGGCTTACTGGAGAGTTGACCAGTTGCCAATCAGCCTCAACATTAGCCACACACCCAGACAAACAGGGAAGGTCAGCAAATGTCAAGGGAAGATGATGACCATAAGTTAAGTGGCACTGCTCAGCCCACACATGAATGATATCCAAGTTATACTAAACTCAGGCATGGGTTGATTTATTTTCTGAAGAGTTGTGAAAGGAAATAAACATTGAGCATTATCAGTGAACATCCTTAAATCTGACTTTATGATGAAAGGAACGTCCCTGATGAAGTAGCTGAAAATAATTTGGTCTAAGACACTGTCTCAAGTTTGAAAAGCAAAAAAAAACCCTGCCAGAATTTACTAATCAGGAAATACTCCTCAGGTCAATGCAGCAGGTTCAGTGTGGAGCAAGGGCAAGAGGCTGATGCAGGGATGTTCCAGATGTTCCAATACTCAACAGGGCAATGCAGCAGGTCCCGTGTAGGGCGAGTGGGATGGGCTGGTGCAGAGGTACTCAGCCTCTCTGCGCCTTCTCCAGACTGACAAACATGTATCTTGTCACCCAATCCAGAACAGTGTGTGTGTCTGAGGGCTTAGATCCCACACAGCACATTCTGCTCAATACAACATGTGCTCGGATGGTCACCATTACCATGGTGTTCACAATGATACAGCACTGATCTTTTCTCCATCTACTACTCAAACTGGTGCCCGAGAATAATGTTTCCTATGCTGGTGTATGTAAGAGAAGGTGTGCCACTGGGAGCAACATGGGGCAACACTGACAATGTTGCCCCAAGCACTGCCATTTGTTGAGAGTTGCTGCCTCCAGTAAAGAAAACTCCTCATGGTGTTACCTGTAAATAACTTTTAAAACTCGAAGGAGCTCAGAGAAGCCACATGTTACAGTTACCTCTTTAGTCAGTGTTACAGAGTCATTCAGAATGGAAACAAACCCTTTGGCCCAACGTGTCTGTGTTGGCCAAGGAGTACCCTTCTGCGCTGAACCCATTTTGGTCTCCCCATTTCCTGCAAGTTTACTCAAGTTCCGATGCCTTTCCCAGCCATCCCAAAATGTGTTTCAGTTGTAATAAACAGTCATTGGCACTGAGCCACTCAGATGTGGGGGCAGATGCCCAAATGGGGAGAGAGGGAGAGGTTGCAGAACGCAGGAAGAGACAACTGTGTGTGTCAGATACATACAGTATGAAGAAACCAGGTTTACAGGATTGATCAAAGACAATGTGGGTGGGGTGGGAATTGTCATGGTGATTCAGAAGTGTATAGGGACCAGGGGGCATTACAGAGAGAAAGGAAGAGGTGTAATAGGTTACAATTATGAGAGGTTTATAGTCTGGAGTGGTGACAATGATAGACTGTATGAACATGAGAAATAGACACAGGCTGTTTGGCTGACCACTCAATAAACTAATGGCTCTTGTCTAACTTAATTGCCATTTTCATTTACTATCCTTCTCTTCCAGACTTTCTTAATAGCTAAAAACCTCTCGATCTGTCTCTTAAATCTACTCAGTGACCATGCTTCTGCAGCCTTCCTGGGTAGAGGATTCCAAAGATACAGTGTCTAGGTGAAGAAATCTCTTCTCCTCTCTTTCCTGAACTGCCAACCAGAATGAGTCCATGATTATGCACACCCCATGCGGAGGAAACGTTACTTTTGCATCTACCCTGCAAAGCCCTGTAAGAATTTGTAATGCCTCATATAGACCATCTCAGATTCTACTAAACTCTTGAGAAGTATTTGCCTGTAGTATAAACTATTTATCCATGACCATCCTCGACCCCTAGGAATCAATCTGGTGAATCTTCGCTGCACTCCCTCATTTACAAATAGTGTACAACTTTTATTCAGTTCAGAAGCCAGATTGTACACAATATTTCAGATAGACTTTTGCTAAACACCCATTTAATCCCAAAGACCTATTTCACACTTTTACTCAAATCAATAAATGGCAACGTAGCATTGCCTTACTTATCGCTTGCTGTACCTGCATGTTAACCTACAATGTTATGTGTACCCAGCTCTCCCTGACCCCCAACACCTTTCAATCTCTCACCATTTTAAAAATGTTCCCTTCTCTAATTTTTTCCCCAACCAGAGTGCATCATCTCAAATTTATCAAACACAATTTTGTATTCATAGATCCCTGTCTATTCTGGTTATCTCTGACCCCACTACCTTTGTGAAAGGTTTTTGCATTTCCCTTTGATCACTAATATAAGGTTAATTGGTCTGCAATTAATTTCCATTTCTCTCTCTCTCTCCCGCACCTTCTTTCTTTGATTGTGAGGTTAATCTACCACTTTCAATCTGTGAGAATTGTTTTAGAAGCAATGGGGTTGCGGGAGATGGTGGTCAATACATTCACTCGCACTGTCGTCTCTCCATTTTTGATCCTCTTTCCTTTTGGGGTGCAGAACATCTTATACTGGAGATCTATGGGCTTTCAGTCCCATTAACCTCCACTCATGTTTATTGCTTTCAGCTCCTTGTTGTTTGCGGCTTTTGTTCACTATTTCCCCAAGTATTTTTGTAACTTCTATCAAGAAAGACGTGGAAGATTTGTTTAATTTCCTTGCTGCTTTCTCAATCTTCATTAGAATTTCCCCAGTCTCAATGTATACGGGATCAACATTTAACTTTAGCTAATCTTTCTTTATTTTACACATTCACGCTAAGTTTGTCTTTTTTTTGCTCATTTATTCTGATTTCCTTCTTTACCTTTCCTTATCCATTGCTTGGTCTCCCTTATCTGACACCTGAATATTTTTTTATTCCTTTTTGTCCAACATTATAATTATTTCCTTTGATTTATTATCTTCTATAAATCTTGTTAGTCACAGTGGGATCATACTTTCAGTTACGCTTTTGTGCCTTAAATGGATGCTTATTTACTACATACAGTGTACTAATTCTTTGCATGTTTCCCTTTGCTTATTTATGGTCACACTTATTAATGTTATTTCCCCACTCATACGTTCCTAGTTTCCTTATTCATATTTAAAACATAAATTTCAGATTGAACTACATCACCAACTTTCCTATAAAATTCTATGATAATATGATTAATCTTCTTAAACACTAATGAATTCAGGGTTATTAATTAACCCTTTCTATTCCACAACACTAGATTTTCGCCATTTGCTCCCTTAACATAGTGATAGGAAAAAAAAGATTTTATTCTGCAAAATATCACTACTTCTTTACTTTGCACAATTTATATATTTATTGGTCTCCGAGGATAATTATATTAGTACATTTGTTCTAATTTTATGATTTTACTATCATCATGGTTTGAAGGAGTCCAGGTTTATACGGTTGGGAACAAGTGTAAGGGATGGAACACCATAGAAACATAGAAAATAGGTGCAGGAGTAGGCCATTCAGCCCTTCGAGCCTGCACTACCATTCAATATGATCATGGCTGATCATCCAACTCAGTATCCTGTACCTGCCTTCTCTCCATACCCCTTGATCCCTTTAGCCACAAGGGCCACATCTAACCCTCTTAAATATAGCCAATGAACTAGCCTCAACTACCTTCTACGGCAGAGAATTCTCCACTCTCTGTGTGAAAAATGATTTTCTCATCTCGGTCCTAAAAGACTTCCCCCTTATCCTTAAACTGTGACCCCTTGTTCTGGACTTCCCCAACATCGGGAACAATCTTCCTGCATCTAGCCTGTCCAACCCCTTAAGAATTTTGTAAGTCTCTATAAGATCCCCCCTCAATCTTCTAAATTCCAGCGAGTACAAGTCTAGTCTATCCAGTCTTTCTTCATATGGAAGTCCTGCCATCCCAGGAATCAGTCTGGTAAACTGATTCAAAGGCAGACTGGTAGAGGAATCAGACCAGAGACATGGGACGGGTTGCTGGGGAAAAGAAGGCTCTAGTGTGGGGTGGGGATAGCAGACTTACAGATGGAGGGGAGTAGTGACTGGATGGCAGGCCAGAGAGGAGGTGGGGAACCATCTGTTTCATTAATGGAGGAGTGTCAAGAGAGGAGGGATTATAGAATTAACAAGGGCTGTAGAGTTTCGAGGGATTACAGAGCCAGAGAGGAATGTAGTGACTAAAGGGGATTACAGAGATGGGGAGGTGTGTAGACAGGGGAGGGACACCAGTATCCTTTAGGAATGTCTCAACTGAACTTTACCTTCCGAGATGCTGCCTGGCCTGCTGAGTGTATCATGCAGTTTGTTTTTAAGCACCAAATTCCAGCATCAGGGATGTTTGCTAGTACTCATGAGGCTTTAAACAAGCGTGGCAGGGGGTTAGAAAACAGAGCAGTGCATCAGCAAGTGGGGACTTTGAGGTTAAATCATAAGTATGAAAGAAAGGACAAGCAGGGTCAGAAAAATGAACACAGTGGACTGGTGGGCTGGTGTTTTTATTTCAATGCAAGGAATGTTATCGGTGAGGCAGTGAATTTACAGCCTGGATTACTGCACTAAACTAGATTATTGTAGCCATGACAGAGACTTGCTTGAGATGGCAGCTCCACATTCAAGAATCTTTATGTTTCAAACACAATAGAAAGCAACGTAAAAGAGGTTGGGGATTTGCATTATTGGTCACAGATGAACTCAGAGAAGATATCCTGGCGAAATCGTCCACTGATGCAATATGGGCTCAGCTCAGGAAGAAGAAAGGTGGAATGACTTTTATGGGATTATATTATAGGCTTTCCAATATCCCAAGAGATGGAGAACCTTGGATGACGAGAGATGTAATTTAGTCAAAAAGAAAAAGGAAGGATATGGAACCGGAAATCAAACAGGGTCAATAGACAATAGATAATAGGTGCAGGAGTAGGCCATTCAGCCCTTCGAGCCAGCACCACCATTCAATGTGATCATGGCTGATCATCCCCAATCAGTACCCCGTTCCTGCCTTCTCCCTATATCCCCTGACTTTGCTATCTTTAAGAGCCCTATCTAGCTCTCTCTTGAAAGTATCCAGAGAACCGGCCTCCACCGCCCACCGAGGCAGAGAATTCCACAGACTCACAACTCTCTGTGTGAAAAAGTGTTTCCTCATCTCCGTTCTAAATGGCTTACTCCTTATTCTTAAACTGTGGCCCCTGGTTCTGGACTCCCCAACATCAGGAACATGATTCCTACCTCTAGCTTGTCCTGGAAGAATATAAAAGAAACAGGAAAGACATTAAACAGAGAATCATGAGGGATAAGAGGGGCGATTAACTTTCTTTGGCGATTAAGGTTAAGGAGAATCTTAAGGCATTTCATACATACATTAAATAATAGTTTCGCTAGGGTAGCTAGAGGACTGAGAATAAACAATGTTGGTCCTTTGTTTATGAAGGCCAATAGGGGCAAACCTGGAAATGATATGATTGATGACACGAGGGCAGTGGATGTAGTCTACATGGGCTTCAATAAATCTTTAAACAAAGTCCCTCAAGGTAGGCTGATCCAGAGGATAAAGGCACAAGAAATCCCATGATATATTGGACTCAAAATTGGCCTGGCCATGGAACAGGGCACAGTGGTGAAGGGTTATTAATCTGATTGGAGGTCAGTGGTGTTCCACAGGATCAATGCTGGGTAAACTCTATTGTTTGTGATTATATATAAATGATTTGGATGAAAATATAGATGGGCTGAATAGTAAATTTGCAAATGACACAAAATGACCAGAGTTGTGGATAGTGGGGAAGGTTGTCAAAGGATACAGCAGCTTATCTATAACCTGTTGAAATTTGGGCTGAAAAATTGCAGATGAAGTTTATGTTAGTTTAGATATACAGTATGCTAACAGGCCCTTTGGCCCACCCAGTCCATGCTGACCATTGATCACCCATTCACACTTTTTCTTCTTGCGTATGGCGTGCACAGCCTAAAGTTGTAGGACAGCTTGTTCTATTTGATCTTACTTGATTGTGCACGCCAAGATTGTGCATTCATCGAAACAGGGCGGACCACGTGAAGGTTACAATCTCCCACCCCACCCATTCACACTAGTGCTATGCTATCCCACTTCGTCCACTCCCTACACACTGGGGACAATTTGCAGAGGTCAGTGAATTTACAAATCCACGAATGGCGGGCACTGTACACTGTATACAGAGCATTAATGTATAGAGGGATCTTGAGATGTAAATTAACAGGCCCTTGAAAGCGACAACGCAAGTTGACAGGGTGGTAAAGCAGGCCTATGGCATACTTGCCTCTATCAGCCAGGGCTCGGAGTACAAAAGTTCAGAAATCATGCCGCAGCTATATGAAACTTTGGTTAGGCCACATGCGGATTATTGTGCGCAGATCTGGTTGTCGCATTACAGGGAGAATGTGGCGGCTTTGGAGACAGTGTAGTAGAGGGTCACCAGGAAGTTGCCTGGTGCAGAGTGTATTAGCCATAAGAAAATATTCAACAAACTTGAATTGTTTTCTCTGGAGGGTTGGAGACTGAGGGGTGACAATAGAAATGTGTACCATTATATGAAGCATAAATAGGGTAGAAGGTCTCCCCTCCCCCCAAGGTGGAAATGTCAAATATTAGAAGGCATAGTATTAAAAAGAGAGGGAGAAAGTTTAAACAAGATGTGTGAAGTGAATGTTTTTACACAGACCTGGTATGTACCTGGAACACACTGCAAGGTGGAAGCCGAAATGACAGCAATGTTCAAGAGGCATTTGGAAGACACAAACAGGTAGGGGGTGAAGGGTTATAAATTATATGCAGGCAGATAGGATTAGTTTGAATCAGCACATATATGGTGGGCCATAGGTGCTGTTCCTGAGTTCTTAAATTCTAGAGACTGATGGGGGCTAATGAGAGCGGGAGGGGTGTGTGGTGTATAGGGGTTAGAGAGATAGAGAAGGGTGAAAGGCTGGAGGCAGTGGCAAAGAGAGACTGGGATGTAGGGGCTGAGGAGGTGCAGAAGTAGACAGAGAGTGATGTTGGGGCTGCAAGGCTGGTGGGGGAGAATGGGGGTCTGAAGTGACTCTCCAGGACCAATCTGAGTCCTTGAATTCTCAGACATTCTCACACACAACTGAGGAACTGGAGCCATTTAAATGAAGTTTTAAATGTTAACCATTATGACTCCTGTATTACTTGAAGATTTTTAATAATATTAATGTTGAGGTCAGTGGAGGTGTGAGCTGCCCTCGCAGACCAGTGGCCAGATGATGCAGAGAGAGCTTCCCAAGCCACTTGAGGGCAGTTGAGAGTCAGCCTCATTGATCTGTGACTGGAGTCGCAAATAGGCAGTGCTCCCACCTGAAGGGCATCAACTCCAGGCTCCTGAATGTCCATTCACAAGCTACATATCAATGTAAAGCCTTACCCCATGCACATTAATCCAGGACAAGAACTACCACAATATAAAATAATATTCAAAGAATATAGCACACAAGATGTGCAGGAAAGACCTGCAGATAGATGCTGGTTTTAACCGAAGATAGACACAAAATGCTGGAGTAACTCAGTGGGACAGACAGAACCTCTGGAGAGAAGGAATGGGTGACGTTTCGGGTCTGAGGAAGGGCTCTCGACCCGAAACGTCACCCATTTCTTCTCTCCAGAGATGCTGCCTGTCTCGCTGAGTTACGCCAGCATTTTGTGTCTATCTTCAATACAGCACACCTCACTCGTGAGATGCTATTTTCACAGTAAAGGGTTTTGTGACATATTCAGAAAACCTTTCATATCTCAAAGCACATCGCAGCCAACGAGTTACTCAAGCAGTAATATTGTATTGCAGGAAGTGAGACTGCCATATTCTGCACAGTGAGATCCCACAAACAGCAATGTAACAATGACCAGATTGTGACATTCATTCAGCAATATATGTTGGCAGTGACAAAGGAAGAGCAGCCTGGTGTCTGCTAAGATAGTGACCTGGAATCAATTACACTCATGTGAGGTGGCAGATGAGACCACAGCTAAAATCTCATGTGAATGACAGAACCTGTCACTGTGCACTACTTCCTCAGCATTGCCCTTCCCACAGTGTGGCAATCCCGCAGTACTGCCCCTCCTATCCTACAGTGCAGCACTTGCTCAACCCTGCCCCTCCCACCGCGATGTGCTCCCTCCGTTCTGCTCCTCCAACGGTGCAGCACTCCCTCAGTCATGCCCCTCCCATAGCGCCGCGCCCCCTCGGTACTGCCCCCTCACACAGTGTGACGCCCCTCAGAACTGCCCCTCCAATGGTGTGGCAAGCCCACAGTGATATCTGCGTTGCCAGCTTGGGCTCCCACCTCAGCTCCAATGAATATTCAGTATTTTGGCCTCAGGGTATAACTGAGGTTAAGACCCTGCGGCAGCTCCCATGTAAAGGAGCAGTACCACTGGGAACCGATCCCAGGAATTCATGTCCCACTGTGGGATATATCAGTGTGCATCCCTTCACTCTGGTCCTGATGGGGCTTCCAACATTTATGTCTCCTCGTTCTATGTGGACCAGGGTCATCCATCATCCAGCTCCATCCCCAACTTGCTTGCTGGGGATTTGAAACAGGTCTTAGGGAGAAGGGTGGGTGCTGGGGCAAAGGGGAGAGAGGGCATAATTAGTGGGAGATTGAAGCAAGGAGCAGTGGTTGAGAAGAGGAGAGGTTGGTGAGGCGAAGAGGTGAATGGAGAAAGGAATGGAGATTGCGTATAGAGATCAGGAGGAAGGGGTTGGAGGAAAATGATGGATGCGAGAGGAGATTGAGAAGATGTGTGGAGGGGAAAGGGTGGTGGAAAGAAGGAGGAGATCTGGGGATGGGGAGAGGAAATGAGGAAGAGGGTAGGGGAGTGGGGTTTGGGATGGGGGAGGCAAATTTGGGATCTGGTGGAAGGGAAGAAAGGTCGCGACGGGGGAAGAGAGGGGGATGAGAGACGGGGGGAGGTGTGAGGGAGGGGGTTGGGAGAGAGGTGTGGGAAGAGGGGGGAGGTATGGGGTGAGAGGGGATAGGGGTTCTTGGGGTACGGTGATGCGCTGCGGTCGTGGAGAGGGGTCGGGGTCGTGGAGAGGATGGCGAGACCTCGGGCAGCCTGAGGTGGGGAGAGGTGAGATGTGGCTCCGGCCCCTGTTTCCTGGCATGCCCGGGGTGCGGTGGGACGCTCCGGTCCCGGGCCAGATCCGCAGCGGGTTACGCCGGGGTTGGCTCCAGCCGAGTTGGGATGGGGACCGGGAGGTGACCCGACCCCCCGGAGGTGGGGCAACACTGGGGTCGGGTTCCCCTTCAGCACGCACATGGCTGCGCCCTAGTTCAACTCTCCGCGTAAATTCGCAGCGCGTCTGCTGGAAGTTTTGCGGACTCCGGCGCGGGAGCGCCACCAGCACTGACCTCTCCTGCTCCGCTTCCCCCGGTGGTTCAGACTGTGCCCATAATCCATGCAGTCCAGAAGAAGCAGCGCCAGTGAAAAGAGTCGAAAATGCATCTGTGCTCCGGGGCTGTGCGGTGGGATCGGGCCGTGCAGTCGTGCCTCTGGCTCCCTCTGCGCTCCGCTCCCCTGCACCCAGGGGTTGTCCGGCGTCCGCTCTCCCCTCCTCGCACACGGACCCAGTGACTCCGGGACTCAGGCACCTCCTTGCCGCGACATCCCCGGGCGGCGAGCCGGCGAGCCGGCGCCCAGACAACCGGTCGCAGCCGCTCTCCAGAAGGGGAGAGCCGGTGTTGATGGCGGAGCCGCTCCCAGCCCAGTCGCCCTCAGCCCCCTTCCCCCCCGTCCTAAAGGCTGCCCCTGTCCGCAGGGTCCCGGCAGGCAGGGCAGGCGGGCAGGGCAAGCCCGAGAGGAGTTGGAACAGTTACCCCGGGGCGAAACCAGAGGCAGCCTCTCCGCGGCAGAGGGTGGTTGACAGTCAAGTCATCATCGGCGACCGCTCCGTCCCACTGGCGTCCGGGATGTGACTGCCTGGTACCTCTGGTCAACTGCTGCTGCTGCTCGGCCCTGTCTCTTGTAGCGGCTGCCTCGGATGACGCTCGGAGCTGTGGTACTCACTCACCACTCAGGAGGGGGAGAGGGAGCCAGGGCTTTTTATGCAAGGTGCAAAAAGGTTTGAGGACTAACAGGGGGTGCTGTGCTCCCGTCACACGCCAGCTCGCATCACATTCTCCTGTCCACAGGCTCCCACCGCCCGGAATAGGCAGTCCCGCACAGCCCAGCCCAGCCCAGCCCAGCCCAGCCCAGCCCAGCCCGCCCAGCGCAGCCTGCGCCGGCTCGCCGCCCCTCACGGTCGCAGCGGCCCAGACCCGCGGCCGAATCACGCCGTGGGGAGAAAGTTCAATCACACATGGCCCAAAGCTGCGAGAATGAATTTAGTGCAACCGTGTTTCAGAGGAATTGAGCTAGCAAGACTGCAACTAAGTGTAACTTGGATTATAGCCTCACGGCTCCCCTAACGCCAGCTACGGGGACTCGACTCTCTGACTTGCCTGGGCGAATTCCTCCAACAAGCTCGACACCATCCAGGACACAACAGCCTGTCCAGCCCGGCGCACGGTGCTCGCCACTTACTTGCCCAGGGCCACTCCGACAGCATCTCCCTAACCAGCCACCCATCCATCCCCTCAAGTTCACGGGAGCACCACCATCTAAAAGTTTCCCTCCAAGGCACAATACCTCAGCATCACTGGGTCCAAATATAGAAAATATAGGGGTGAAAAACAAGAGCAGGCCATTCGGCCCCACAGACTGCTCCACGGTACAGCATTCTCTCCTTATTCTTTGATCCACATTTCGTTGCCTCTCTAACAGCACTGTGAGAGTACCCTCACCATATGGACAGCAGCGGTTCAAGTTGGTGGCTGATCATCCGCCCTCCTCTCCCCTCTCCCCCTCTCCCCCTCTCCCCCTTCAACGTTGATGTGTGATCGCGGATGTGCGAAAAATGCTGGCTTTGTCAGGGGTGAATAATAATTTAAAAAAATGCCACAATCTGGGAACTGATAAGTAACAAAGATCGAGGAGACTGAAATAATGTTGAGCGCGAATAATGCCCGATTCTTCCAACATTTAGTGGCAATAAACGGTGTCCGTGTGACTGAGACAGCTCCCGGGGACATATCTGGATGCGGAGCAGTTTTCTCAGTACCTGTCCATGTGGTTTGTTTGTCTCACCGCATGGTGATTATAGATGACAATGTAACCTGCAGCTTCACTCGTAGCTGCTGGTACCACTCTGCACATCCCACTCTCCCTCCCTTTGCTCCTTACCCGTCCCTCTTCCTCTATTGCCCTTTCCATTACCACTCCCTCTATTGTTCCTTCGCTTCTCTCTCCCTCTATTGTCCCCTCCCTTCCCCCCTCTCTCCCGACCCTTCCCCTCCCCTCCCTCTGCCTTCCCCTCCCCCCCTCTATTGTCCCTTCCCTTCCTCCCTCCCCCCCTCTCCCGACCCTTCCCCTCCCCTCCCTCTATTGTCCCCTCCCTTCCTCCCTCCCCCCTCTCCCGACCCTTCCCCTCCCCTCCCTCTCCCTTCCCCTCCCCCCTTTATTGTCCCTTCCCTTCCTCTTCCTCTCCCTATCTTTCCCTTCCTCCCCCTCTACTGCCCCTCCTACTCCCACTCCTATTACCCATTTCCTCTTCCCCTCCATTACCCCTGCCCATTCTCCACTTCCTTTCCCTCTCCATTGCCCCTTGCCTTCCCTCTCCCACTACTGCTCCTTCCTTCCTCTCTATTGCCCCTTCCCCATCCTTCTACTACCCTGATTCGTCCCCTCCTCTCCCTCTATTGTCTCTTCCTGTCCCTCTCCCTCTCCTGCTCTCCCTCCCCTCATGATGCCCTGTCATATTGGAGGGGCGGTCTCTGTTAAACCACTCCTCATTTGAGAGGGTGCTAATGATGCTTAACTATCATTCAGGGGCTGCTCCCAGGGTTCATCCTTCAATTAACATCTCACAATGTCTGCTCACAAATTGGCTCTGACTTTTCTCATGCTGTGACAATGATCACATTTTCCGCAATGTGCTCTGAGACGTTCTGAAAGAAATGTGAAAGGTACTATAGGAATGCAAACCTTTACAGAAGTGCACAATGTTTTCAGCAGGGAAGCAGGAATGGTTACATTCAGCCGTTCAAGTCTGTACCAGCTTTGTGTAAAATCATTCTAGGTAATCCCACTCTTCTGCCCTCTCCATGTAGCCCTACTAATTGTTTTACTCCAGATACGCATCCGAGACTAGTGCTGAACACCAGGACTGAATCTGTCTCCTCTCATCCCCTGAACCCTAACTCATCAACATGTAGAAAAACCTTTCCTTTTGTAATTTTTGCTTCACCTTCATTCTCTCTCTGCTGCTTCATTTCTGTCTACTCCGAGTATCACAGTCCTGGTCATGGAGAATACTTACAGGGCCCTCGGCCCACTATATCCAGGCCATCCATCTGTGCTAGGCCTATTTACCAACAATTGGTCCATAGCCTTCTATGCCTTTGGGAAGTGTCATCCAGATGCTTCTTAAAGGCTGTGAGAATCTCTGCCTCCATCACTTTCCACGGACAGTGCACTTCCAGATTCCAACCACCCTCTGGGTGAACAATATATTTTTCAGATCCCTTTGAAACCTCTTAAATCCATGCCCTCTGGTCCTAGACATCTCATCCATATAAAAACATGTATTTCTGTCTACCCTATCACGACTCATGGTCATGCACACCTCTAACTGGTTCCCCCATCAGCCTCCTCCATTTCAAGGGAAACAAACCCATCCTCTCCAGTTTCTCCTCATAACTGAAACACTCCCTCCTAGGGAACATCCTGGTGAATCTCCTCTGCATTCTCTGCACCCTCTCCAGTGTAGTTATGTCCTTCCTATAGTTTGATGACCAAAACTGCACTCACTACTCCAGCTATGGCCTAACTAAAGTTTTATAAAGTTGTACCAAAACCTCCTACTCTTATATCTAAGCCCTGGCTAATGAAGGCAAGCACCCTGTATGTCTTATTCACACCTTTTCTGCCTGCTGCCTTTAGCAATCTTTGGGCGTGTACAAAGGTCCCCTTGTTCTTCAATAATCTTGAGAACTTGCCTTTCATGGTGCATGTCCTGTCTTAATTCCTTGATTCCTCTCTTAGATCCTATACCGCATCTTCTGTCTCAAGGAGAATGAATTCAACTTGCAAGGTACAATATCAATATTTAAGCTTGAAAATATACCCATTATGAGGCACCTGACAAAACACCTTCTGGATGTCCGCATATTTCAGAACAATCTTATTTTCATCACTGGCTCTCTCTGTGATTTTCCTAAATAAATCTAACAAGCTGTGTTTTTTTAACCAATACCCACTTGTTCAAATGTTCAAATGTAAACCATCATTTAAATAGTGTTTGGGAAATGAAATGTGTTATAGAAATGCATCTCTCTCTTTCTTTAAGCTTAATAGATATATTGCAAGAGTAAATTAATGGTGAAACTGATTTGATGTTTGAAAGATGACCTATTCTTAGGGAGGTGTGGATCGGGATGTGAACTGGTAATTATAGAGGGGTACAAGTTATTACATTTTCAGGGCTAATGTCAGAAAACCTTTCTCACTGAGGAGCTGCAGAAATCTCGAACTCACTCCCTCGGTTTGGGCTGGGTGCCAACAAATGCTTGCTGAGTGTGGGGATGGAGGGGTGGGGAGCTCAGGCAAGCAGAGCAGGCAGGATTCAATGCTGCAGCACACCATTCTGATGGGGGCAGAGTGGCCTCCCCCAGCTCCTCTGTACCTGGACATCCAAACAGAACGATCCGACACCAGTACTGCTCCTTTTCGACAGTTGCATCTGCATCCCATCACAGTCAGTACCACATTTCCACCGGCCTCCTCACTGAGCATGATTTACCTCTTTAATTCAGCCAAAGATAAGAGCGGAATGTCATTAAGTTAAATTGTAATGACCTGTCGAAATCTACAGAAAGTGAACGGTGACATTTATAATGAATGCGATAATTTATAAGCTGTTCAGTTGTTTTTACATCACGCAGCCACCGGCTCACAACACTGGTGTAGGAATTAGCTCAGTTATTCAGGGAATGCTGGGCAGTTCGTTTTCAGCCTATCAAACTGACTAGGTGGTCTAGTGAAGCCTAAGAGCAGTTTTACACAGAAATCTCAAGACACGATGGGAGACTGGCGGTGCTTTGGGAAGAAGCTATTCTCCATAACACTTAAGCCTTTAATCTCACCTCTGCACAGCTACGTACAGCTACATCTGAAATTAGGTCCTTTTTGAAGTAGGTAGATTGTGGGAAGCCCACCTTTGTCCCTCTCTACTCTTTGATCAAGCTTCTAGTCACCTGCCTTGGAATCTGCTTGAGCGGCTCCATTGGACTTTGTTTAAGACACTGGTAAGAAGCAACCTAATGGCCCTGTCCCACTTAGACGACTTTTTAGGCGACTGCAGGAGACTATGCGCTCGCCACATGGTCGCCACATGTTCGTGGGTGGTTGCCGGGGAGTCGCCTTTATGGTCGTGAGGAGTTCCCGGATTCTGGGAACTAGTCGCAGCCTCATTATGGTCGCCGGGAGAATTATCGGCCGTGGAGAGTAGCGAGAATTCTCGAGCCGTAGGCGGGTCGCCAGGAGGTCCCAATGGGTCGCCAGGAGGTCGAAGGTTCTCGTAGGTTGTAGCCGGTGCTGACCGGTGAATTTCATTGGCTCTTTGGAGAAAAAAAAACATAAGCAGTAATTTTCAGAACCAAGGATAACCGACCGGTAATGTTCATCGAGCTTCACAACCGTGTATATCTGGCTTCTTAAAAGTTGTCTCCACTCCTTCTCCCCCCTTCTCACCCCTCTCCCCCTTCTTTTAAAGGACTTATGTGACCCTTCCCGTACACTGTGCATTCATTGTCTTAATTACAATGCTAACCTTCCTGTTCATCGCGGTGCGTGTCTGTATTACATTGTAGCAATGTTACAAAATTTTGAGATTTAAAAAATCAAGCCTGCAATTTATCCGTTGAAGCATAAAAAGAAGTTTAATTTGACATTCATTTCCATATCTTCAGTATTAAAAAAGTGATGACTATTTTCATACTCGGAAATTAGCATCTTGTTCCCTATTGCTTTCCATTGACTTAACACAAAAGCTGTGAACGAGGACAGTCAAAAGCCCATAACTTTCTTAAAAATTAAGAGAACTGAAATAATTTTTCAGTTATTATAGATTGAAGTATTCGGAAACAAATATGAAACATTCTTACTTGGATGACCTGAAATTAAAGCATATAATTAGTTAGTTACCCAATTGTAGCTAATTACAAAATTCAATTATTAGATCTAAACATCTATCCATTTCTTAAGAAAAGATTAACATTTTAAAATAGCCTAAGTGTCCAAATAACATTCACTCAAGAATTCACAATATAACATGATTTTTATATCTCATTGTCATGAATTTATAGGACAAATGGAAGGAATTTAGTGTTTATTTCCTGTAAATTAATGGCCATTTAAATCATCTTGCGAGTGGGATTTTGTGGAACGCGATCGATTGGAACGTTGCGGTTGCAGTGAATTTAAACCCCAGTCGGCAGGAAAAATACTGCCAGTTCGTATCTTTTCTAAGTCACCTTTTTGCAACATTAAAATTTGATTAAAGGCATCCTAAGAAGCAAGTTTATATGAAAAAATAAATGGAGTACCTTGCTTTGGCCCCTACGTGAGATCCGTCCCGTTGTCGGCGTTCACGGCTTTACAAGATGATTTTTAATTTACTCCTGCTAATAGATTATCCAGCGTAGTTTAAAAATAACTTCATAAAACAAATGTCGGAGCGATTTCTCTTCAGCAACTAAACACCCTGAGAAAAATCGATTTGAATAATCTGGAGAAAACCGCATTTTAAACCCGCCCCCCTCTCAAAGGCGCCAAAGTCGCGCACACAGGCAGTGGGAGAACTGCAGAGCCGCTGAAGGTAAGTTTTATAACATACCTACACATTGGCTTTGCACCGTGTGAATTTCACTCAGACAGTGCTCCCTCCGCTTGCCCTGTCCCACGTCTGCATAACGGGCTGGTGAAGGAAGCAATGTGTGTGTGTGTGTGTGTGTGTGTGTGTGTGTGTGTGTGTGTGTGTGTGTGTGTGTGTGTGTGTGTGTGTGTGTGTGTGTGTGTGTGTGTGTGTGTGTTCCACTCTGACAGTCGCCGGCAGTCGCCTGAAAACTCGCCTAAGTGGGACAGGCCCATAAGATGTTTTACTCTGTTCAAGGTGTAAGTTGGATGAGTATGAAGCAGCAGTCACCAACTTCAATCGCTACCAACCTGATAGTTTCATTGTTGCTTCTTGTGGGGAAAATTCATGACAGAGACCAGGGTGATGTTCCTCTGTACTGGAGGGAAGCAATAGATCTTTCACTCCTTCCCAGGACAATGGATGGAGTTTTGCTCTGTGGATTCATCTTATCTCTCAAGATTGAGCACTTCTGGGACTGTGCAACCAGCCTGGACCATACAGTCAAATCTCTCAAGTGGCTCTTAAACCCACAACCTGATGACTCAGAGACAAGAAGTCAATGGTTCAATTATGCTTTTATTGCAATATGTGCAAAGTGCTAACACAGTGTAATTCTTTTCCTTACAAACAGTCCAGTAGAAGATTGCTATATCCCCGATCGCCAATTAGCAAGGGTACAGAGATAGTCTACTGAGCCCGCACTCAAGAGGCACCATGTTTTGGCACCATTTTCAAACTCCATGCTCTGGTTCTTATGGGCGATGCCTGTTCCCCTACTGGCCTTGCTCCCCACCCGTCTCGATTGTAGTCACTGGCTCCATCCTTCCGGTCTCTGGTCTTTGGGGGGGCCAGTGGGGGTTGGCATGGCGACTTCCCCCACCCAGGCCAATGGTCCGCTGGGTCCAAAGAGCGGGGGACTGGCACGGCGGGCTGCCCCAGAAGCTGCAATCCGCCAAGTCTTGAGTTCGGCTGCACAAGAGTGGCGACCTCCTGGGCACTTCAGCCAGGGAGCGAGTTCTTCTGATGTGCAATTAATCTTATTATAGATTATAGACTGAGACAGCACAGCAAGAGGGTTTTAAGATTTCAACTGTAAGTTAATTACTGTGCAGAGCGGCATTGTTCTTGATGCAGGTCGCTTCATGTTATGAGACATCAGCAAACACCACTTGTGGCAAAACAACATTGTTCTTTAGGATCTTTCTGCAATGGCGGAACTGAAATACTCAGCACCTGTAGAGTAGGGGAATCAGGTAATGTGTCGAACTACGGTCAACATAGAAATAGTGTGTTGGAAACCATGCGCAATCATCAATGCATTAGGGTCTTAGTAAGGGCGCTCTTAGAAAGTTTCTTAAACTGCGTTTACTCAATCTTTTAAACCAAATACTATTCCCTAGTAAGATGGTTGAGGAAGTTATTGATGAATGGCACCACAGTGTAGGATGGAAGGCAGAATGCAGTAGATTTATTGCATTTAACTTCATGTTTGATAACTATCTGTGTCAGGTGATGCATGCGTCGGAACCTCCCAGTATAGCAGGCAAAAACATCGCTGCAGGTGCTGTGCTGCAGAGTAGGATCCCACAAGCCTGGCCCACCTTGATGACGGACTGGAAATGGCTGTATGAAATAGAAGACGTTGACAATCACTAATGGATCAAGGTACATTCCCAGGCTCAATCAGGGACTATAGATTTGACCAACGTTGTTGCTGAGAGGTGGGCTGAGTTTAGTTTTACCCACACAACAAGTAATTACACTGGGAAAGTTTCTGAAAAGGGCTTTGGGAGATTTCCAAGCCAAGAAATAGCACACATCCTTACCACTGCAGGGTCTTCACTTACTATAGCTCAATCAATGTTTGTGAACCACCTTGGCATGTTTGAGGAAAGGTTTGCGGTTCTCATCATCTCTCACTTCCATGCAGGAGAAAACAAAATTACTGTTAAAAATCTGTGGAAAAACAACTTAAAAATTGTTTATTTTAATTCCCAGATCAATGAAAGTAATGATGTAACAGAAGTAAATGATGGAAGTGTTAATATTCTAAATAATAAAATGGATATTACCGTAACGTGATGCCCTGCAGGGCAGCTGCATTGACAACAGCCTCAGACCCACTGTACCGTTACAGAACTGGGCGTTTTGCCGCTTCAGTACCAATGGGTTGTATTAGCATGATAGCACGGGCTCAACTGTGCCAGTTCCGGATCGGTGCTGTTGTGGGACGATAAGGTAAGGGCAGAGACTGAGACAGGCAGACAGACAGACAGCAAACACAAAAGATGAAGGAGAAAAGAGAGGGTTCATGAGAGGAGGGAGAGAGAGCTCTGAGCCAACTTGTTCATGCCAACCGAGATGGCCCATATACACTGGTCCCACCTGCCCACATTTGGCCCATAACCCTCTAAACCTTTCCTGTCCATGTACATGTCCAAATGTCCTTTAAATGCTGTTATAGTACCAGCTTCAACAATCTTCCCTGGCAGCTCGTTCCATATACCAACCACCCATTGTATGAGAATGTTGCCCCACAGGGTTCAATAACATTTTGCCCTTCTCACTTTAAGCCTATGACCTATGGCTCTTGATACCCTACTCTGGGTAAACACTCTATGAATTCACCATATCAATTCCCCTCATGATTTTTTACACATCTATAAGTTGGGGCATCAGCCTCCTGTGCTCCAAAGAATAAAGGTCTAGCCTGGTCAACCTCACCCTGTAGTTCAGTCTCTTAAGTCCAGGCAACATACTCGTAAATCTTTACTGCATACTTTCCATCTTAACAACATCCTTCCTATAGCAAAGTGACCAAACTGAACATAATACTCCAAATGCAGCCTCGCCAACATCTTATACAACTGTAACATCCCAACTTCCATATTCAATGCCCTGATTGACAAAGGCCATTGAATCAAAACCCTTCTTGACTACTCTATCTACCTGTAACACCACTTGCAAGAAAGTATGTACCTGCACTAATAGATCCCTCTGCCCTGGTTTGACTTCTCAAAATGCAACACCTTGCACCCATCTACATTAAACTTCATTAACCATTCCTCATCCCACTTGTCCAATTGATAAAGATCCTGCTGTAATTTTAAATAACCATTTTTGTTTAATCCAGAAAATCACCACTTTAGTGTCATCTGCAAACATACCAACCATGCCTTCCATGTTCTCTACCAAATCATTGATATAAGCCACAAAGGTCAATGGGCTCAGTACCTAGCCCAGAGGCACACCACCAGTCACAGACCTCCGGTCAGAGGTAGCTGCTTCACTGGATTTAACTGCCCCATGGAGTAGCTATAGTGTTGATGCTGGGATCTTGCTGCACACACATGTATCCTGCCACTGCTGCTCCCCCAACTGTCCAAGCCCTGTCCTTGCTAATTTGTGTCAGGTGATGCATGCGTCGGAACCTCCCAGTATAGCAGGCAAAAACATTGCTGCAGGTGCTGTGCTGCAGAGTAGGATCCCACAAGCCTGGCCCACCTTGATGATGTTCTGGAAATGGCTGTGTGAAATAGAAGACGTTGACAAACACTAATGGACGAAGGTACAATCCCAGGCCCAATCAGGGACTATAGATTTGACCAACGTTGCTGCTGAGAGATGGGCTGAGTTTAGTTTTACCCACACAACAAGTAATTACACTGGCAAAGTTTCCCATTGGCTGTAAAGGGCTTTGGGAGATCTCCAAGCCAAGAATAGCACACATCCTTATTATTGCAGGGTCTTCACTTACTATAGCTCAGTCAATGTTTGTGAACCACCTTGGCATGTTTGAGGAAAGGTTGTACAATGCAGGTTTGCTGTTCTCATCATCTCTCACTTCCGTGCAGTGAGAAAACAAAATTACTGTTAAAAATCTGTGGAAAAACAACTTTAAAATTTCCAGATCAATGAAAGCAATGATGTAACAGAAGTATATTAACATATGTGATGGAAGTGTTAATATTCTAAATAATAAAATGGATATTACCGTAACGTGATGCCCTGCAGGGCAGCTGCATTGACAACAGCCTCAGACCCACTGTACCGTTACAGAACTGGGCGTTTTGCCGCTTCAGTACCAATGGGTTGTATTAGCATGATAGCACCGGCTCAACTGTGCCAGATCCAGATCGGTGCTGTTGTGGGACGATGAGGTAAGGGCAGAGACTGAGACAGGCAGATAGACAGACAGAAAACACAAAAGATGAAGGAGAAAAGAGAGAGTTCATGAGAGGAGGGAGAGAGAGCTCTGAGCCAACTTGCTCATGCCAACCGAGATTGCCCCTTTAAAACTGGTCCCACCTGCACACATTTGGCCCATAACCCTCTAAACCTTTCCTGTCCATGTACATGTCGAAATGTCTTTTAAATGCTGTTATAGTACCAGCTTCAACAATCTTCCCTGGCAGCTCGTTCCATATACCAATCACCCATTGTATGAGAAGGTTGCCCCAAAGGTTCAAGAAAATTTTGCCCCTCTCACTTTAAGCCTATGACCTCTGGTTCTTGATACCCTACTCCGGGTAAAACACTCTATGAATTCACCCTATCAATTCCCCTCATGATTTTATACACATCTATAAGTTCGGGCATCAGCCTCCTGTGCTCCAAAGAATAAAGGTCTAGCCTGCTCAACCTCGCCCTGTAGTTCAGTCTCTTAAGTCCAGGCAACATACTCGTAAATCTTTACTGCATACTTTCCATCTTAACAACATCCTTCCTATAGCAAAGTGACCAAACTGAACATAATACTCCAAATGCAACCTCGCCAACATCTTATACAATGTAACATCCCAACCTCCATATTCAATGCCCTGATTGACAAAGGCCATTGTATCAAAACCCTTCTTGACTACTCTATCTACCTTTAACACCACTTGCAAGAAAGTATGTACCTGCACTAATAGATCCCTCTGCTCTACAACACTCCCCAGGGCTCTGCGATTCACTGTGAAGGGCCTGCCCTGGTTTGACTTCTCAAAATGCAACACCTTGCACCCATCTACATTAAACTTCATTAACCATTCCTCATCCCACTTGCCCAATTGATAAAGATCCTGCTGTAATTTTAAATAACCATTTTTGTTTAATCCAGAAAATCATCCACTTTAGTGTCATCTGCAAACATACCAACCATACCTTCCATGTTCTCTACCAAATCATTGATATAAGCCACAAAGGTCAATGGGCTCAGTACCTAGCCCTGAGGCACACCACCAGTCACAGACCTCCGGTCAGAGGTAGCTGCTTCACTGGATTTAACTGCCCCATGGAGTAGCTATAGTGTTGATGCTGGGATCTTGCTGCACACACATGTATCCTGCCACTGCTGCTCCCCCAACTGTCCAAGCCCTGTCCTTGCTAATTTGTGTCAGGTGATGCATGCGTCGGAACCTCCCAGTATAGCAGGCAAAAACATCGCTGCAAATGCTGTGCTGCAGAGTAGGATCCCACAAGCCTGGCCCACCTTGATGATGTTCTGGAAATGGCTGTGTGAAATAGAAGACGTTGACAATCACTAATGGACCAAGGTACAATCCCAGGCCCAATCAGGGACTGTAGATTTGACCAACGTTGCTGCTGAGAGATGGGCTGAGTTTAGTTTTACCCACACAACAAGTAATTACACTGGGAAAGTTTCCCATTGGCTGTAAAGGGCTTTGGGAGAACCCCAAGCCAAGAAATAGCACACATCCTTATTATTGCAGGGTCTTCACTTACTATAGCTCAGTCAATGTTTGTGAACCACCTTGGCATGTTTGAGGAAAGGTTGTATAATGCAGGTTTGCTGTGCTCATCATCTCTCACTTCCGTGCAGTGAGAAAACAAAATTACTGTTAAAAATCTGTGGAAAAACAACTTAAAAATTTCCAGATCAATGAAAGCAATGATGTAACAGAAGTATATGAACAGATGTGATGGAAGTGTTAATATTCTAAATAATAAAATGGATATTACCGTAATGTGATGCCCTGCAGGGCAGCTGCATTGACAACAGCCTCAGACCCACTGTACCGTTACAGAACTGGGCGTTTTGCCGCTTCAGTACCAATGGGTTGTATTAGCATGATAGCACCGGCTCAACTGTGCCAGATCCAGATCGGTGCTGTTGTGGGACAATGAGGTAAGGGCAGAGACTGAGACAGGTAGATAGACAGACAGAAAACACAAAAGATGAAGGAGAAAAGAGAGAGTTCATGAGAGGAGGGAGAGAGAGCTCTGAGCCAACTTGCTCATGCCAACCGAGATGGCCCATATACACTGGTCCCACCTGCCCACATATGGCCCATAACCCTCTAAACCTTTCCTGTCCATGTACATGTCCAAATGTCTTTTAAATGCTGTTATAGTACCAGCTTCAACAATCTTCCCTGGCAGCTCGTTCCATATACCAATCACCCATTGTATGAGAAGGTTGCCCCAAAGGTTCAAGAAAATTTTGCCCCTCTCACTTTAAGCCTATGACCTCTGGTTCTTGATACCCTACTCCGGGTAAAACACTCTATGAATTCACCCTATCAAATCCCCTCATGATTTTATACACATCTATAAGTTCGGGCATCAGCCTCCGGTGCTCCAAAGAATAAAGGTCTAGCCTGCTCAACCTCGCACTGTAGTTCAGTCTCTTAAGTCCAGGCAACATACTCGTAAATCTTTACTGCATACTTTCCATCTTAACAACATCCTTCCTATAGCAAAGCGACCAAACTGAACATAATACTCCAAATGCAGCCTCGCCAACATCTTATACAACTGTAACATCCCAACCTCCATATTCAATGCCCTGATTGACAAAGGCCATTGTATCAAAACCCTTCTTGACTACTCTATCTACCTGTAACACCACTTGCAAGAAAGTATGTACCTGCACTAATAGATCCCTCTGCTCTACAACACTCCCCAAGGCTCTGCGATTCACTGTGAAGGGCCTGCCCTGGTTTGACTTCTCAAAATGCAACACCTTGCACCCATCTACATTAAACTTCATTAACCATTCCACTTGCCCAATTGATAAAGATCCTGCTATAATTTTAAATAACCATTTTTGTTTAATCCAGAAAATCATCCACTTTAGTGTCATCTGCAAACATACCAACCATGCCTTCCATGTTCTCTACCAAATCATTGATATAAGCCACAAAGGTCAATGGGCTCAGTACCTAGCCCTGAGGCACACCACCAGTCACAGACCTCCGGTCAGAGGTAGCTGCTTCACTGGATTTAACTGCCCCATGGAGTAGCTATAGTGTTGATGCTGGGATCTTGCTGCACACACATGTATCCTGCCACTGCTGCTGCCCCAACTGTCTAAGCCCTGTCCTTGCTAATTTGTGTCAGGTGATGCATGCGTCGGAACCTCCCAGTATAGCAGGCAAAAACATCGCTGCAGGTGCTGTGCTGCAGAGTAGGATCCCACAAGCCTGGCCCACCTTGATGATGTTCTGGAAATGGCTGTGTGAAATAGAAGACGTTGACAATCACTAATTCAATTCAATTCCAATTCAATTCAACTTTAATGTCATTGCACAGATACAAGTATGGGTACAACGAAATGCAGTTTAGTGACAGTACGAAGTGATAGCAATATATAGATAAATACAGATAAATAAATACAGATGTGGAAATCTATCGGCGGGACTCCGAGTTCAGCAGTTCGATGGTGTTATTGTAGAAGCTACTCCTCATCCTGCTGGTGCGGGACCTGAGGCTCCTGTACCGCCTCCCCGATGGTAGGAGGGCAAACAGTCCATGGTTAGGGTGGGAGGGGTCCTTGATGATCTTCCCAGCCCGTCTCAGACACCGTTTTCGGTGGAGGGCATCCAAAGCAGGGAGCGGGGCACCGATGATGTGCTGGGCGGTTTTCACCACCCGTTGTAGTGCCTTCCTGTCTGCTACGGTGCAACTGCTGTACCATACCGTAAAGCAGGTGGTCAGGATGCTTTCGATGGTACAGCGGTAGAAGTTGGTCAGGATCTGGGGGGACAGGTGGGCTTTTTTGAGCCTCCTCAGGAAGTAAAGGCGCTGCTGCGCCTTTTTGATCAGCTTGGAGGTGTTGAGGGACCAGGACAGATCCTCCGAGATGTGTACCCCGAGGAATTTGTAGTTGGAGACCCGCTCCACCTCAGTCCCGTTTATATGGATGGGGGTGTGTCTGCCCCCTCTGTTCTTTCTGAAGTCGACAATGATTTCCTTTGTCTTCTGGGAGTTGAGGACGAGGTTGTTATTGGCACACCAGGTTGTCAGGTGCTGGACCTCCTCCCTGTAGGCTGACTCGTCGTTGTCGCTGATCAGTCCTACCACCGTGGTGTCGTCAGCAAATTTTATGATGGCGTTGCAGCTATACTTAGGGATGCAGTCATGGGTGAAGAGAGAGTAGAGGAGAGGGCTGAGCACACAGCCCTGTGGCACGCCAGTGTTCAGTGTTATAGTGGAGGAGGTGAGGTTGTTGATCCTAACAGACTGAGGTCTGTTAGTGAGGAAATCCAGTGTCCAATTGCAGAGGGAAGTGGAGATGCCAAGACCGCTGAGTTTGGTGATCAAGCTAGCGGGTATGACAGTGTTAAAGGCGGAGCTGAAGTCAATGAACAGCAGCCTGATGTAGGTGTTATTGCTGTCCAGGTGGGTCAGGGCAGAGTGTAGGGCCGCCGATATGGCGTCTTCTGTTGACCTATTGGTCCGGTAGGCAAACTGATGGGGGTCCAGTGTGGGGGGGAGGCTGGCTTTGAGGTGAGCCAAGATCAGCCGCTCGAAGCACTTGGCTATGACAGGGGTGAGTGCCACTAGCCGGAAATCGTTGAGACTCCCTGTCGCTGATTGTTTGGGCACTGGCACAATGGTAGATGTCTTGAGGCAAGTGGGGACGACACCCTGGGCCAGTGACAGATTGAAAATATCAGTGAGGACCAGGGATAGTTGTCCAGCACATGCCCTGAGCACCCGCCCGGGGATGCCATCGGGGCCGGCAGCTTTGTGCTCATTCACCTTGCTCAGTGCATCCTGTACAGCAGAGGTGGAGAGACTGAGGGGTTGTTCATGCGGGGGTGGAGCAACTTTGATGGCTGGAGTTTTGTTGTCCCGGTCAAAGCGGGCGTAGAAATGGTTTAGCTCGTCAGGAAGGGAGGCATTGTCTGGGGGGGGGGGGGGGGGGTGTTGACTTTATGGTAATCGGCAATGGATTTTATTCCTTGCCACATGCGCCTGGGGTCAGAGTTGTTTCGGAAATGCTCCTCGATCTGTCATTTGTGATTAAGTTTAGCATTCCTAATTCCCTTTTTCAGATTGGCCCTGGATGAGCTGTATCCCTCAGCATCGCCAGATTTAAAAGCGGCGTCGCGAGCCTTCAGCAGGAGTCTGACCTCCCTGCTCATCCACGGCTTCTGGTTAGGGTAGGTCTTTATCTCTTTGTGGGTAGTGACGTGTCCGTGCAGAATTTTATATAGTCCAGAACGGTTGAGGTGTATGAGTTGATGTCCACTTGGGAGTTGAAGGTGGCCTGGGTGGCAAACAGACTCCAGTCTGTTTGCTGAAACTGTTCCTGTAAGACAGGGACAGCCCCCTCAGCCAGACCTTCACTGTCCTCAAGGAAGGTTTCACACGTCTGATCAGAGGTGTGTATTTGGGGAGCAGGAACAGAGAGAGGTGGTCAGACTGTCCCAGGTGGGGGAGGGGGAGGGCTTTGTATGCTTCAGTAATGTTGGTGTATACTAGGTCCAGAGTCTTGTTTCCTCTGGTTGGGCAGGAGACATGTTGGTGGAATCTGGGGAGTACAGTTTTAAGGTTGGAGTGGTTAAAATCACCTGCAACAATAAAAGCCCCCTCTGGGTGTGCAGTTAGTTGTTTGCTGATAGCAGCTTGCAGCTCCTCCATTGCAATGGACCAAGGTACAATCCCAGACTGTAGATTTGACCAACGTTGTTGCTGAGAGATGGGCTGAGTTTAGTTTTACCCACACAACAAGTAATTACACTGGCAAAGTTTCCCATTGGCTGTAAAGGGCTTTGGGAGGTCCCCAAGCCAAGAAATAGCACACATCCTTATTATTGCAGGGTCTTCACTTACTATAGCTCAGTCAATGTTTAGGAACCACCTTGGCATGTTTGAGGAAAGGTTGTACAATGCAGGTTTGCTGTTCTCATCATCTCTCACTTCCGTGCAGTGAGAAAACAAAATTACTGTTAAAAATCTGTGGAAAAACAACTTTAAAATTTCCAGATCAATGAAAGCAATGATGTAACAGAAGTATATGAACAGATGTGATGAAGTGTTAATATTCTAAATAATAAAATGGATATTACCGTAATGTGATGCCCTGCAGGGCAGCTGCATTGACAACAGCCTCAGACCCACTGTACCGTTACAGAACTGGGCGTTTTGCCGCTTCAGTACCAATGGGTTGTATTAGCATGATAGCACCGGCTCAACTGTGCCAGTTCCGGATCGGTGCTGTTGTGGGACGATGAGGTAAGGGAGATGAGGTAAGTTTTCTGTCTGTCTATCTGACTGAGACAGGCAGATAGACAGACAGAAAACACAAAAGATGAAGGAGAAAAGAGAGAGTTCATGAGAGGAGGGAGAGAGAGCTCTGAGCCAACTTGCTCATGCCAACCGAGATGGCCCATATACACTGGTCCCACCTGCCCACATTTTCACCCAGAGAGTTGTAAACTCCTACAACTCCTCCTTGCTGCTTAACAGATTACTGTAGTAGAGGGTGAAATATATCCTGGATCACAATGGGCAGAACAGCTGAAATGGAAGTGGAACCAGTCACACATCAACATAGAACATTGAACAGTGCACCATAGGAAAGGACCATCGACCCACAATGTCAGTGCTGAAAATGATACCAAATTAAGCTAATCTCCTCTCTCTGCATGTGATCCATAACTCTCCATTCCCTGTAATCCAAAAGCCTACTAAATGCCATTATCGTATCTGCCTTCATCACCACCTTCCTGCAAAGAACCCAGGCACTCTCTGTACAAAGCCTGCCCCACACATCTCCTTTCAACTTTGCCCCTCTCTGTGCTCTCTAGTGCTTGATGTATACACCTTGGCAAAAAGCTCTGACTGTCTACCCCATCGATGCCTCTCATGATTTTATGTACTTCTATCAAGTTTACTCTCATGAATGAATGAATGAATAAGTTTATTGGGGAAGTATGAACATATACAAGGAATTTGCCTTGGTGCTCCGCTCGCAAGTAACAATACGGCATACAGTAACAATTAAGAATGACACATAAAACATTAAACATTAATAATGAAACATTACAGTTTAAACATCTAAATGAAATAAAATACCAGAGCAAAATGAGGCTACAGACTTTTGGCTATTGAGTTGAGCTACTACTCGTGGAAAAAAGCTGTTTTTATGTCTGGGTGTGGCGGCTTTGACAGTCCGGAGTCGCCTTCCAGAGGGAAGTGCTTCAAAATGTTTGTGACCAGGGTGAGAGGGGTCAGAGATGATCTTACCCGCTCGCTTCCTGGCCCTTGCAGTGTACAGTTCATCAATGGGGGGGTGGGGGGGGGGGGGAGTTGCAGCCAACAACCTTCTCAGCTGATCGGACAATTCGCTGCAGCCTTCGGATGTCGTGCTTGGTGGTTGAGCCAAACTAGACCATGATGGAGAAGGTGAGGACAGACTCTACAACGGTAGTATAGCCTTTCATCAAGTCCATGAACGGCATGGAAAAGGGCAACTGGCCAGTGACTGACACTGAGACCGGCCAGCGGCTGATGATTGTTTGCCCTGTTCACGCTCCTGGGATCATCACACACTCTGCGCCCCTCATTGAATCAGCCGACGGTTTACTTTGCAACAATTGTTACAGTACAATGTGAAACCTGCTTCTTGCTTCACCAGCTGCCAGCGGTTCACCCAGCAGCCTGGACCCCCTCCTCCCACCCCCTGGTTTGGAGGTTGCTTCATGTGGCTTCCCAGGAGAGGCGCTGTGGTATACAGGCTGTACCTGGTGTTTGTGATGGAAGAGGCTGGCACCTGTACGGTCTGATCCTGCAAGTCTGATTACGTCGCACTAATGCTTAAGTGCTTGTGGACAGCTGTCCCCAATTAGATAGCAGTGCTCAGATATGTATGAGGAGTGCTCGCAAGTAACTGCTCTCCATTCCATGCTCTCTCCAGCTGCTCTGTTCTTTCTATAATTTGCCTGCAGCTCCACAGGGGTGAGCCAGCACAGTCTCTGAGGTGAAATTGAAAACAGTTCCTTGTTTAATTTTGTCAGAATGCTTGCTGGCTTTAAGTACTTCTGTCACTTCATCTCTTGATGTAGGCTGCTATCATGAGCCCGATTTCAGTGTTTCCCACAACTAACCCCTCAAAGCCAGGACAATCAATATATCTCCCTGAACCCTCCCCAGAGCCTGCCCCTCTGTCCCAGTGGGATTCCAGTAACTACAGCTGCTAGATGATGTGGAACTCGGAGATCACCCTGCACTTTGTTCTCATTCACCTTCTCTTGGTCTAGTAGAACTAAACTTGCTTGATCTTGGTTTGTCTGCCCCTCACTCCTTTGAACAGTGTACAGTTGAGCTTATAATGACTCCCCATCCTTTCTTTCCGAATGTCTCACCTTAGGCTGTTCTGCACTGAGTTTATCTGCAGAGGGAGCGAGCAGATCCAGGAGCCCTCAAACAGGTCTCATGAAGCCTCAGGATATCAGGTCAAACGTGGGTAAGGAAACCTCTTCCTGATATCCACCTTCTGTCCTCCCTTAACTGATGAAAATCAACAACGTTCAGTAATAGGCTGATTACATGGCACAAATTAGAGATTTGAAACACTGACCCTTGGCATTCAATGGCATTACCATCACTTGGTTCCCCATCACAATATTGTGAGGTGTCACATTGACCAGAAACTCATCTGGACAATCTCAGGCTTGTAATTTTCTTCTATTCTGTCCATCTTCAGAGTGCATTGCATCAGGAAGGATGGAAGTGTCGTTAAGAATGCCTGGACATTCACTTTACTCTATTCTACCTTCTGGGAGAAGTAATTAGCTTTTAAAGCTCAGACAACCAGACTAAAGACAGCTTAATCCCCACTGCTGATAGGCACAAATAGCTGGAGTAACTCAGCGGGACAGGCAGCCTCTCTGGAGAGAAGGAATGGTGATGTTTTGGGTCGAGATCCTTCTTCAGACAGTCCCCACTGCTATCGGGTTCCTGAAGTAATCATCCTTTGCACATTCACTTCCCGGAGGTGCTGCCATGTAGTCTTACTTTTAACTCGTCCTCATTTAGTTATTTATTTATTGCATTTTAATTATTTTTTGCGCGGCTTCAAATGGCACTACGATCTTGCATCATCCTGTTGTTTTGCACTTGTTCTTATATTTATTGTTCTATTTATTACTGTATTATCTACTCACCATCTAGAAACCAGGCCTGACCGTCCATCTATTTCATTGGAGACCTTTGAACGATCTTTAATCAGACTTTATTTTGCACTAAATGTTATACCGTTTATCTTGCATCTTTACACTATGGCCGACTTGATTGCGATCACGTATAGTCTTTTCCCTGACTGGATGGCACACAACAAAAAGCTTTTCACTGCAACACGTGACAATAATAAACTAAACTATTCTGTGAGCTTCATGAGAACAAGGAATTTGAAGAGTGAAGAATGTTTAATTGTTATGCAGATTAGTGAAACGAGAACAACAGAACAATGAAATCTACTCATTGAAATTCTTACTTGCTGCAGCTTTACAGGCCCACTAATGCAACAACACAAATAATTATTAATTTATTGTATTATTGATTATTGAATAATCAGTAATCTAGGGGAACCATGCCATTATAGTGCAAATCCAAAGTAAGCAATACAACCAAAATAATGTCCATAGTAGGTCACAGTTGCTGAGGTAGGGTAGCGGTTAGTATGTGCAGTGTTTAAGAGTCTGATAGCTGGTGGGAAGAGCTGTTCTTGAACCTGGAGGTCACAGTTTTCAGGCAGCTGCACCTTCTTCCTGATAGTAGTAGAGATGAGAGCATGGCCATGAGCTGCCTTTTTGATGAAGCAGCTCCTGTCGATGCCAGGGAAGCCAGTAACTGCAATGGACCGGGCAATATCAATCATTTTCTGCAGTCTCCTCCATTCCTGGGCATTGGTGCGATTGAACCAAGCCATCATGCCTCAACTGTACACCTTTGGTATATCTCCAACAACTCTTACCAGCTTCTAATGATGCATTGTAGAAAGCATCTATCAGGATGCACACAGCTTCTTTTGGCAAGAACCCAAGAAATTGTGGAGTTGTGTATGTAGCTCAGGCTATGACACAAACTTACCTAACTCCCCCATCGACATTTCACACTGCTTCAGGAAAGCAGACAACATAATCAAGAATTGTTTACAATCTGGTCATTCCCTCCCTTCCCCTCTTCTGTCAGACAGAAGTTACACACGTTTGAAAATACATACTGTACCAGTAAATTCAGGAATAACTTCTTCCCAACTGTTATCAGCGCACTGAATGGTCTTATCATAAGCTAAGGGTGCAGTTCTGCCATTCAGCCACCCTATTTTATTGCAGCGTTACACTTTCTTTTAATCGGAATTTTCTTTGTAACGGTAAAGCTAGAATGCTGTAACACTATATTCTTCACTCTGGCACTGTTCTCTTTGGACTACCTGGTGTACTTGTGTAAGGCTTGATTATGTTCATGTATAGTATAATTTGCATACCAAGTTTTTCACAGTATTTCAGTAATGTGCCAGTAATAAAACAATACCAACAAAAATACAGGAAGCACCATTGGGCACCAGCATTTGGGGAGGAGAGTGTGACCTTTGAGGGAGGTCAGGATCAGGCTTACCAGAATAATACCTGAATAATGGATCAATAATGAAGGAAGTTGGCAGAATGCACAAATTTGGAGTTGTATTTCCTGGAATTGAAAAGGCTAATATGGATTTGATTGAAGGTATGAAGCAGGGCTGATTGGGTAGAGGGAGATGACTCTTCCCTCAGAGGAGAGAGGTTATTGCCTGAAAAGTAAAGAATTGCTCTTCAGAATTGTTAAAAATTTGCTTCTACACAAGATGGTAAAGAACTCCGTTACTCCCATTTGCAAAGAGCATCGGTTATTGAGTTTGAAAGTATTGAGAGGATGGGGTGGGGTTGGTATTTGAAGTTTGATCACAGGACCGCTTCAATGGTCGAACAGGGTGGAGGAGTCTTGACCTTGGTTCCTCACGGCAGAGGGTTGGGGACACAGAATAAAGGTGACTGGAAAGAGAACCCAGGGAAATGAGGGAGATACTTCCACACAAAAATCGGTTAAACGTTATTATGCACTAATTGACAGGATGGTTTGTCATTCAACAGGAGCCTTCACGGAATAACTTCTCCTTAGAGAAGTTGCAGCTGACAAGAAGAGAACAGGGGAATGGAACTGAATGGATTGCTCTTTCAGAGGACCAGTACGTATCTGATGGGCTGAACTATCTTGAATCTAGTTGAAGTGCTGGGATTATGAGCAGCTACAAATTTCTCAAATTAATTGCTCCTTAGAGCAGGGTGAATTGAAAAGTATATAAGTTTTAGTGGATTCTGAATATCAGGTTGATGTAAACATTTTATGATAGTGAAATAAATTATTCATGATCCCTCTCTGCTGTAGCAGTGATCATGTTACCTTCTCCTGAAGTCATTACAGTACAACATGACATTTTTGGGAAGGCCTTTAGTCATATTCAAACTCCTGTCCAATAAATTCTCTTTCATTTGTTATTTGCAGTTGAATGTAACCAGATTTTTCAAAATTACAAGTGCACTTTTCTAAGCTTTCTTTTGCAATTCCACTGTGACATTTCTCAGCATGCACTGAATTGAAATCATAACTGAGGCAGTGCAGCATAGTGAAGGAGAAATGGTGCACAGAATGTGGTTAGCATCATTTCAATAAGGATTATATACGATAGCTGTCAAGACATATCTTTGGAGCTCAAAAATTATGGATTCACATTATTAATAGCCGATCCCAAAATATGAAAAGCATTTGAGAAGAATTACAATGCTTAAGTCCTTGATGTAAGTCTATGAGATAATATGCATACTTTCAAGAGTTATTCTGATTAAAAACAGCCAACTTTTTATGCTTGGAGTACATCATCAGTCACAGGCACAGGACACTGCCTATGATTTGGAGAGCCATAATTCAGCGGCTATGTGAAGTGGTTTGATCCAAAGCTGAACAGGGAGGTCAGTTAATCCGATTCTGTACCACTTGGTTGATGTGTTGCTTCTTACACCATTTCCAGAGTACACTGTTTCATCTGGCCTCCCACGTGGATTAACTATCTATCAACAGTCGGGTGAAAGTCATGCATCAGTTCTGAATAATGGAGAGAAAAGATTAATCAAATAGTGAGACTCCAGTCGCTGGTATAAATATTATTTCTATTTCTTCATTAAACAGTAGGTGAGTTGGGTATTTCCCAGAACAACTTTGCTCGAGTGCAAAATGCAAATAATCATGCTTGTTCTAATAAAACCGAAGCTGGGAATTGGCAAGAAAACTGGATTACAACTGACCTTGTTAAGTACTGTAAGATTTAAATATTTTCTTTCTCAGCCTACAAAACTTGTATTTTCAGCCTCTGTGGAGGGGCACAGCAGTTCAGCGCTCTCTCCATTACGTCGGTTCATTAAAATAACGCAAAGATGCCTCACTCCATATGGGATTACACTGAAGCACCACAGCCTTTGTGTGGAAAGGAACAAAGGCAAGGATCACAAGATGATGTGAAGGGTTAATATCCACACGAGATTTGGTATTTCTGTGCAATGTAATCACATTTATGGAAAGATTCTGTAGTGTTCAAAAGGAAAAAAAAAATCACATTTCATTGGATGGAAAGCTCAGAGAAGGATAACATTGGAAATGAGGCAGAGCAGAGAAATATAATTGTAATGGAATCTTTTGCAAAAAGGGCTGCGGATGAGTTGATATTTTGAGCAAGCAAGTGTGGAACAGACCAGCCTGTTTTTTTTTGAGTGATTGATTGATTGAAAGATTCAGCATGAAGTGCCCTTCGGCCCACCAGGTCCATACTGACCATCGATCAACCACGCTTGTGCTAGTTTATCCCATTTTCGTGTCCACTCCCTCCATATTAGGGGCAATTTACAGAGGCCAATTAACTCACAAACCTGCATATTGTGGGATGTGGGAGGAGCCCCATGCGGTCTCATGGACTACGTGCAAACTCCACACAGACACCACGGGGGCCAGGGGAATGTTGCATTTTGGCAGGGGATAGGGTTGAATGACTAACTCTTTTCCTGTGGACAATCCCTCTTGAGCAAGTGCAGCACAAGCAATATAAATCCAAGCTCAATCACCCAATTAGTGCACCAGTGTTGTCCTTACTCCATTATATAATACAATGAAGGTATAATGGAGAGGTATAATGGATGAGCCTTTGCCACTTAATGGATGCAAGCTAGTTATTTCCTAAACAGCAAGCGTCAGGCACACGTACATACTCATGGCCCTCGGGAAGTGTAAATGGCTCTAAATGGATTAGCATCTGTAGGAGGGCAGAGTAACCCTCAGCTAAAGAGAGTTTTCCTGAAAGGTGGCTGAACCAAGGGCGACCATTCTGGAACCATTATGCAGACCATTAACATAGACATAGAAACATAGAAAATAGGCGCAGGAGCAGGCCATTCAGCCCTTCGAGCCTGCACCGCCATTCAATATGATCATGGCTGATCATTACAAATGCCATTAAGGGTGGCATTAACCTAAACTACAGAGAACTTTGGGTGAAAGCTGCAGCAGGTCTTTTCCAATTGTCAGATCTTGTCTCATCTTGTGAGTGCCCTTCACTTTATTGCGGAGTTGGTGGAGGCTCACCTTGCTACGTTTCATGGGAGCCCAAGACTCAATTATCTGGTGGATAATGATCAGCACAGAGCTTTAAAAGGTGTGAACACATTCTCGCTGGACAATAGATTGCAATCACTTAAGACGACCAGGTAAGCAAGATAAAAGGAAAGGGTACACAAAATGCTGGAGAAACTCAGTGGGTGCAGCAGCATCTATTGAGCGAAGGAGATAGGTAACGTTTCGGGCCGAAACCCTTCTTCAGACTGACAATAAAGATAAATCTGATAAAAGTAAAGTTGGGTTAAAGGAGCTTCCTTCCATCAAACCAGGCAATGGTTGCTGGCTATTGGCAAAATATGCACTGAGCAAAGGGCAGGTGCTCAGTTACAGACTCAAAGCGTAGCCAGCCATTCCTGACCGCCTGTCACATCCCCACGTTAGCTTTGAAATAAATAATTTCTCCTCCGATGCAGACATTTTGGAATCTTCAAATTCGGTCACATCCACCCTAAATTCCATCACTCTGCCCTCGCCCCATTGCTTAGGGTTTTGTGCTTGGTCCCTTGCTCTACTCCCTCTACACCCATGACTAGGTGGCCAAGTATAAGGTCAACGCAATCTTTAAGTTCATCAATGATACCACTGTTGTCGGCCATATTAACAACAATGATGAGACAAGGTACAGGAAAAAGATTGAGAACTTTGCGTCACGATCTTAGGACAAGAACTTGGCCTTTAACATCAACAAGATGAAAGAGTTGGTTTATAACCTGAGGAAGCGAATGGTGAACACAATTTTGTCCTCATCAAGAGATGCTATAGAGATGGTTGACACCTTCAGGTTGCTGGGCATCCACATCACCAGCAACCTAAACTGGTCTCTTCACACTGATGTAATGATCAAGAAAGTGCATCAGTACATTTACTTTTATTGGTATCTGAGAAGATTCAGCACATTTCAAACTTCGACAGATGTCCATGGAAATTATTCCGATGGGATGCATCTCAGCCAGGTATGACACCTGGTCTGCTCTTGACTGTCTGAATCTACAGAGTGGTGAACTCAGCCCAGTCTATCTCATGCTCTCCACTTTCTTGTGTTGAGTCCATCTTGGGTAACAGTGCAATGTCAGCTATCACTTGCCTAATCCCCAAAAGACCAGGTGAAACCATCAGGGCAAATCTGACACTACCCATCACACATTAGGTACTTGCTCATGCATGATAATGTTCTTGTACATTCCAATTGTCAGTGAGTGCTGTCATTGTATCTGTAATTCTCTGAGCATCATATTGCATTGGGGTGCCCCTGGTGACTGAATCAGGTCAGGTCTATGAACGTGGTCAAGCAGTTCTTATTATGATCCTTACTGTCAAATTGTGAGGTGGTGCTGTACATATCTATTTATAAACCTCCCAATCTGTTCAATTTATGCAATGGCTTTTGGCTAGGAGTGTGGAGTACTCACATCAAGAGCTTTGATTTCCCCACGCTATATCTGTGACACATAGAATCATCATTCATGGCGACAGACCTACCCTTCTGTGTGGGTGAATTATCACTAAAATAAAACACGACAGATTTGACTTAAATGATTCCAATGATGAGACCTCTGATCTCCTCACCAAAGCATCGCGGTTTTGCATTCACTGTGATAATTATTGCTAAGTAACAGTTCATTTAATCTTACAGTACATCTTCCTTGTTGAAAACTCCTGTTGATGGAGTTTCCCTAGGGGTCACATTGCAGATCACACTACGCACTCCTCATTTCCCATCTGGTTCCATGAGCAATATTCTTCCAAAGGTTCAGTGCCCAGAATAGGCCCAATGATCCAAAAATAATAATTTCCAAGTATCTGGCTAATCTTCAACATCCGTACTCCAGCTCTTGCCTTCTTACAAGCTGATCATGAGAATCCAATGAGAAGCTACCAATCTCAAACATTCATCTCGACGTCCTCTTGCCACAGATCCACATTTCACCATTTTCCTCTGGTGGCTTGATGGTGCTTTATTGAAAAAAAAAGATGTAATCATCCCAAATAAGTTAGAGGAACATGATTTCATTTTCCACTTTGCACATACAAAGCCCTTCAGGCACAACGCATACATTTATAATTTCAGATATCAGCCTTTGCAGTTTGTTTCAGTAGCACGACTGGTAGAGCTGCTGTCTTACAGCGTCGGTCCCAGGGACAACCTTGATCTCTGGTCCAGTCTGTGTGTTTGCATTCACTCAATAACCACACGGGTTTCCTCCAGAGGCTGGTTTCCTCCCACATCCCGACACTTGGGTTGCTGAGTTAATTGGTTGCTGCAATTGCTCCTAGTGTGTAGGCGAGTGGGGAGTATTGATGGGAATGTGAGGACATTAACAAACAGGATTAATGTAGGATTAGTATAAATGGGTGGTGATGGGTGAAGAATTAATTTCTGTAAGAACAGTGAATCTTAAGAATTCTCTACAGAGGTAATCAATCTACCCAAGGCAGAGATAGACAGATATTAAACATATAGGGGAGTCAAGGGGTATGGAGAGAACACAGGAAAATGTTGTTGTGGCCACAATTGGATCAACCATGACACCCATCTGTCATCCAGCTTCATTTGGTCTTCATCCTATTGCAGATGTTCCCTTTCTTCTCTACATCTTATTGCAGATGTTCCCTTTCTTCTCTACAACCTACCTGTTGTCTGCAAATGTGAACATGTCTGTTTCCTAAACTTCTCCAATTCTGATGAAAGGCCAGTGAACCAGAATGTTAACTCTGCTTTCCTCTCCATGATGATTGCCTGGCCTGCTGAGTGTTTCCTGCGATCTATTTTTCTTTTAGATTGCAATCATTTGCAGTTTTTGGTTTTAAATTTAATTGGCCACTGATAACAAAGAGTGGGTAGTTCTCCCAAAGTTGACAAGATTAAGGGGAGTTTTAAGCAAGATACCCTAATACCAGAAGTTTAGATTCAGATTAACAGGAGAGTTTTGATGCCACTTAGCAGGGACTATGAGATCTCAGGGAGATGGAAATAACCAGAGACAATTACTTCAGATAAACGAAATGGATCTTAGAGGTTTTGAGATTGTTTTTACACAGCAAGCAGTCTTGATGTGGAATGCACTGCTTGAGGGGTAGAGGAAACAGATGCACCAGGAACTTTCAGCAGGGAGACAAGACACTGCATATGCTGGAACCTTGAGCAAAAAAACAAAATGCCCAAGGAAGAACGTGCTACTTTCAGAAGTGAATTTGAGAAATGCCTAAAAGGGAAACTGGTTCATGGGGAAAAAGGTGAGTGGGAAAAAATTTGAAAATTCTCATGATCAGCTGACTGGCCTCCGGTGCTGGTAATTCACATCAAAAATCATGAGTATGATGTCTAAGAATCTTTGGCGTTGAATGGGGACAAAACCTTGCTTGCTGCATTAGATGTAATTTCAAAAGCGCCATTAGGTGCGGGAGGACCTGAACTCCTAAACATGTCAGGCAGTGAATTCTATTTGGAGTTTGGTGAAGAAGGAATCAGCAGCCATCTTTCACACAGCAAGATCCCACAGAAGCAATAATGAACCGAGGTATTATGGCTTAATAGTCATGTCGAGGGCAAGTGATACAGAAGGCTGGACCATAAATTGGAATCTTGACTGAGAAGCAGTGCCTGGGGCACCAGGGAGCTCCAGTGAAACTGAAATCAGCTAGGGCAGGGTAAAAGCCACAGCTGGTCTCACATTGCACACAACAAAATGCTAGTAATTTACCTCAGCCCCAGGACTTTGACTCTTGAGTTGTTGAGCAGAACATTCCAGGTCCAGGCAGTTTAAAAATGCTTCAATAAAGCTTGCTCTTTAATGAGGAACCACCATGTTTTCTTTATTTCTAAACCTTATCTTATTCAGGTCAGGTCGGGGGGAGTGTCTCCCGCCACGGGTACCACGTAATTTTGTTCTACCTGCTCCATGGTTGGATAGTCGGCGACTAAACCGTCTCCCCCACCTGGTTTGCCAGATGAGGAGGGGGCTGTGGACCCCAAGCAAGACCAAAAACAAGACCTGTCAAAGGGTGGATGAGCCAACGGTAGAGGTTGCGATCACGGTCGTATATAGCATTGTAAGGAAAGTCCTATACTTCCAGCGGCGGAAGCCACAGAAATTGGAGGAGAGAGACGTGTGGTGCGTCCATCGCCATTTCCGTCGGAAACCAGCACCAGTGCATCACTGTTTTCAACGATGATGAAGAATGAATTATCCTATCAATTAATTCTTCTCAATCTGGTAGAATTGATTGGAAACTCCAGCTCATAAACCGTGCTGGTGAATTACATGATTCGTTCTTGATTAGCAAGGGTATCAAAGGTTACAGGGAGAAGGCAAGAGAATGGGATTGAAAAGGGACAATGATCAAGTAGCTTAGCAGACTCGACGGGCTGAATGGGACAATTCTGCTCTTATGTCATATGGTGCATCTCTAATTTACGTGCCAGGCATAAATGATTGTTTCCAACACTTGTCCAGTTATTTTCGTCTGACATTTAGCATCTGCCCCTATGAACTCATCACGTTGCAAGCTATCATTGCTCAGATACATAATTGGATCAGCCACAAACAGACTCCAAGAGCTATGCATCCTGCAGTAGGTACCTGCACCATTCCACAAGGCACAAGTCAGTGAATTCCCTCCACTTACTTTGAAGCATGCAAAATCAACACAGTCTGTGTGAGTGATACAGCCACCACTGTGAACATACACGGTCACACCGCCATGGCAGCAATTGATAACATATAATGTCATGCATCAGGTCTTCTCCAGTAGTAACTTCCAAATCCATGCTTCAGGCTGCTCAGAGGTTTGACTGTGCATTGCCTCAAGTCAAGTCAAATACACAGTGCCCTCCATAATGTTTGGGACAAATATTCATAATTTATTTATTTGCCTCTGTACGCCACAATTTGAGATTTATAGTAGAAAAAAAAATCACATGTGGTTAAAGCACACATTGTCAGATTTTATTAAAGGCCTTTTTTTTAAAAATACATTTTGGTTTCACCATGTAGAAATTACAGCTGTGTTTATACATGGTCCCCCCCCCCACACCTTATTTCAGGGCACCATAATGTTTGGGCCACCTGGCCTCACAGGCGTTTGTAATTGCTCAGGTGTGTTTAAATGCCTCCTTAATGCAGGTATAAGAGAGCTCTCAGCACCTAGTCTTTCCATCACTTTTGGAAACTTTTATTGCTGTTTATCAACATGAGGACCAAAGTTGTACCAATGAAAGTCAAAGAAGCCATTATGAGACTGAGAAACAAGAATAATTAGAGACATCAGCCAAACCTTAGGCTTATCAAGATCAACTGTTTGGAAAATCATTAAGAAGAACGAGAACACTGTTGAGCTTACTAATCGCAAAGGGACTGGCAGACCAAGGAAGACCTCCACAGCTGATGACAGAGGAATTCTCTTCATAATAAATAAAAATCCCCAAGTATCTGTCTGACAGATCAGAAACACTCTTCAGGAGTCAGGTGTGGATTTGTCATTGACCACTGTCTGCAGAAAACTTCATGAACAGAAATACAGAGGCTACACTGCAAGATGCAAACCACTGGTTAGCCACAAAAATAGGATAGCCAGGTTTCTGTTGGGCAAGAAATACTTAAAAGAGCAACCACAGTTCTGGAAAAAGGTCTTCTGGACAGATGAGACGAAGATTAACATATCAGAGTGATGGCAAGAGAAAAGTATGGAGGAGAGAAGAAACTGCCCAAGATCCAAAGTAGACCACCTCATATGTGAAACACGGTGGTGGGGGTGCTATAGCCTGGGCATGTATGGCTGCTGAAGGTACTGGCTCACTTATCTTCATTGATGATACAGCTGCTGATGGTAGTAGCATGATGAATTCTGAAGTGTATATTCACATACTATCTGGTCAAGTTCAAACACATGCCTCATAACTCATTGGCCGACGGTTCATTCTACAGCAAGACAATGATCCCAAACATACTGCTAAAGCAACAAAGGAGATTTTCAAAGCTAAAAACTGGTCAATTCTTGAGTGGCCAATTCAATCACCCGATCTGAACCCAACTGAGCATGCCTTTTATATGCTGAAGAGAAAACTGAAGGGAACTAGCCCACAAAACAAGCATAAACTAAAGATGGCTGCAATACAGGCCTGGCAGAGCATAGAAACATAGAAAATAGATGCAGGAGTAGGTCCTTCGAGCCTGCACCGCCATTCAATATGATCATGGCTCATCTTCCAACTCAGTATCCCGTACCTGCCTTCTCTCCATACCCCCTGATCCCTTTAGCCACAAGGGCCACATCTAACTCCCTCTTAAATATAACCAATGAACTGGCCTCAACTACCTTCTTTGGAAGAGAATTCCAGAGATTCACCAAAAATGTTTTTCTCATCTCAGTCCAGAAAGATTTCCCCCTTATCCTTAAACTGTGACCCCTTGGCCCTGGACTACCCCAACATCGGGAATGATCTTCCTGCATCAAGCCTATCCAGGAAGATTCCCCCCTCAATCTTCTAAATTCTAGCGAGTACAAGCCGAGTCTATCCAGTCTTTTTCATATGAAAGTCCTGACATCCCAGGAATCAGTCTGGTGAACCTTTTCTGTACTCCCTCTTTGGTAAGAATTTATTTCCTCAGATTTGGAGACCAAAACTGTACGCAATACTCCAGGTGTGGTCTCACCAAGACCATGTACAACTGCAGTTGAACCTCCCTGCTCCTATACTCAAATCCTTTTGCTATAGATGCTAACATACCATTCGCTTTCATCACTGCCTGCTGCACCTGCATGCCTACTTTCAATGACTGGTGTAACATGACTCCCAGGTCTCGTTGCATCTCCCCTTTTCCTAATCGGCCACCATTCGGATAATATACTTTCCTGTTTTTGCCACCAAAGTGGATAACCTCACATATATCCACATTATACTGTGTCTGCCATGCATTTGCCCACTCACCCAGCCTATCCAAGTCACCTTGCAGCCTCCTAGCATCCTCCTCACAGCTAACACTACCCCCCAGCTTCGTGTCATCCACAAACTTGGAGATGATGCATTCAATTCCCTCGTCCAAATCATTAATATATATTGTAAACAGCTGGAGTCCCAGCAGAGCCTTGCGGTACCCCACTAGTCACTGCCTGCCATTCTGAAAAGGACCTGTTTACTCGTACTCTTTGCTTTACTCCTGCTCTTTGCATCACCAGAGAAGACACCCAGCAACTGGTAATTTCCATGAATCGCGGACTTCAAACAGTCACTGCTTGCAAATGTTATGCAATAAAATACAAACATGACTACTTTCATTTACATTACATTGCTGTGTCCCAAACATTATGGTGCCCTGAAATGTGGAGAACTATATATAACTACTGCTGTAATTTCTACATGGTGAAACCAAAATGTATAAAAATGTCCTTTATTAAAATCGGACAATGTGCACTTTAACTACGCGTGATTTTGTTTCTTTTACAAATCTCAAATTGTGGAATACAGAGATAAATAAATAAATGATGGGTCTTTGTCCGAAACATTATGGAGGGCACTGTATTGCCTCTTGCACAAGTATGATGAGGTGTGCACACAATGAAAATCTTGCTTGCAGCAACATCACAGGTACATAGACTCAAATACATAAAAAATAGTCGATACATTACACATAAGATTTCTAAAACACTGGAAAAAAAACATTAGAGAAAAAATCCAAAATATTCATGTCCACCTGAAAGGGATGACAATTTAATGGCAGGCAGTAACTAGTGGGGTACCGCAGGGCTCAGTGCTGGGACCCCAGCTATTTACAATATATATTAATGATCTGGATGAGGGAATTGAAGGCAATATCTCCAAGTTTGCGGATGACACTAAGCTGGGGGGCAGTGTTCGATGTGAGGAGGATGCTAGGAGACTGCAAGGTGACTTGGATAGGCTGGGTGAGTGGGCAAATGTTTGGCAGATGCAGTATAATGTGGATAAATGTGAGGTTATCCACTTTGGTGGCAAAAACAGGAAAGCAGACTATTATTTAAATGGTGGCCGATTAGGAAAAGGGGAGATGCAGCGAGACCTGGGTGTCATGGTACACCAGTCATTGAAAGTAGGCATGCAGGTGCAGCAGGCAGTGAAAAAAGCGAATGGTATGTTAGCTTTCATAGCAAAAGGATTTGAGTACAGGAGCAGGGAGGTTCTACTTCAGTTGTACAGGGTCTTGGTGAGACCACACCTGGAGTATTGCGTGCAGTTTTTGGTCTCCAAATCTGAGGAAGGACATTATTGCCATAGAGGGAGTGCAGAGAAGGTTCACCAGACTGATTCCTGGGATGTCAGGACTGTCTTATGAAGAAAGACTGGATAGACTCGGTTTATACTCTCTGGAATTTAGGAGATTAAGAGGGGATCTTATAGAAACTTACAAAATTCTTAAGGGGTTGGACAGGCTAGATGCAGGAAGATTGTTCCCGATGTTGGGGAAGTCCAGGACAAGGGGTCACAGCTTAAGGATAAGGGGGAAATCCTTTAAGACCGAGATGAGAAAGACTTTTTTCACACAGAGAGTGGTGAGTCTCTGGAACTCTCTGCCACAGAGGGTAGTTGAGGCCAGTTCATTGGCTATATTTAAGAGTGAGTTGGATGTGGCCCTTGTGGCTAAGGGGATCAGAGGGTATGGAGAGAAGGCAGGTACGGGATACTGAGTTGGATGATCAGCCATGATCATATTGAATGGCGGTGCAGGCTCGAAGGGCTGAATGGCCTACTCCTGCACCTAATTTCTATGTTTCTATGTTTCTAATGAGAAGGAATTCCATTGACAAAGTGCTTCATCAGTCCTCCACCTCACAAGCACTTGTGTCTCAGAACATTCTGACAGAAATGAGAATCCAATGGGTGAACCACTTTAAAACAAAGCAGCGAAATAAAAAAATTAAAATGCTGGAAGTACTCAATGGGTCAGGAAGTATCTATGGAGAGAAATACGTTTCACCTAAAAGGCCATCAACAACCATTGTTGCAAGGGTGCTGCGTGAGCCACGGAATATTTCCAGCATTTTACTCATCACTCTAAAGAAGAGTTCCGACCTGTCCCAAACAAAAGCTAGGAAAGAACTGCAGATGCTGGTTTAAACGGAAGATAGACACATCTACCACCAGGGGTGCCGCACGATTGGCAGCCCCGCCAACAGTTGTCTGTTTTTTCGTCTTTTAAAATTTCTTTTAGTGTGTGTTAAAAGTTTGTGTCCGGATTGTTTTATGTGGAGGGGGAAACTTTTTTTCCATTTCGTACCTTGACGGAGACGGGTCGCATCTCCAGTTGCTATGCAGCCTACCATTGATAGAGCTGAAGGCCTCCTCAGACTGACTTGAGCACCACCGCGGGGCGTGGACTTAACATCGCAGCCGATCCCTTGCCTGGGATCGCTCCAACCGGTCTGCGGACATTACCATCATGAGCTCGCAGTCTCGGGAGAGACCATGGATGTCGGGAGCTCCAACGACGCAGAGGTTCGACCAGCCCCGATCCGGGGTCCGAACGCCGGCGTGGGGGAGCTGACATCCCCCTGATGTAAGGAGCTGATCGCCTCAATGCGGGGGTCCCGACCGCCGGCTATGGGAGTCAAGATTGTCCCATCAACAGAGGGCTCGAGGCCCCCGACCGCGGGAGAATAATTAAGGGATTTGAACTTTTTGTCATCTTCCAATCACAGTGAGGAATGTGGAGGAATCACTGTGGTGGATATTTATGTTAAAATGTGTTTTGTGTTTCGTTGCTTTTTATTTGTATGGCTGACAGGGCAAATGAAATTCCTCGTATGTTGCAAAACATACTTGGCTAATATAGTATTATTGTGATTGTGATTGTAAAACTGCTAAAGTAACTTAGCAGGACAGGCAGCATCTCTGGAGAGAATGGGTGACGTTTCGGATCGAGACCCTTCTTCAAGAAATGGCTGTCCATTTCCCTCCACTGATGCTGCCTGACCCACTAGGTTCCTCCAGTATTTGTTTCTTGTTCCAGCATTTAATTGTTTTGTTTCAGAGTTCCAGTATCTGCAATATTTGGCTTGTAAAAATGTAAGAAAATTACTTTTAGGAAGATAGCCACAAGAAAGTAAAAGCCTCCCACTGTGCCACCAGACGCTTAAAGCACTGATGTGAATTCCTGACTGCTGAATAACGAATTGTGTGTCATTATACCATGTGATGAGTTTACATTGCCTGCTTAAACTATGCACTTCTGAGACTATTTGAATTCCTGCATTGCTTTGCCCTCCAATTCTGGCCTCTGCACATTTTAGGTGAATCACAGATTTTGCATCCAGAGTTTACAAACTTTCAGTGATGACAGGGCACGATGTAATGTGACTTACAATCGGGTTCCTCCGTCAAATCGCTTAGAGTAACATAAATCCATATCCTCAAAATCTTAATATCGCAAAAATGGAGTGAAATAAACAAATATAAACCTTACACAAAAACAAATGATCACAATATTTTAAACTTGGCTTTTATTTGATCCATTGACACGGACTTCAAAATGTGACAAAAAATGTTTTAAACTGAACTTCATTTGGTCTGGTGAACCAGGACTAGTCTGATCTTCAATTTGTATGTTATTCTGCAATTATTTTCAGTAGAAGCCAGAGTCTGAGGTGGTCCAGTTGGGAGCCTGCAAAACAAGAACAAGACCAAATTCATTAGGAACAACGCAGGGAGCTTTATTCAGGACATGTTAAACCAAGACATTTTAAACTTTGAATGCATTTAGTTAATGAGACCACAATGTAACATTACCAGCTCTCGTTTACTGAAAAAGGAAATCTGCAATGATTTAGGCTGAACACTCATTACACTTTCTGTTTAGAATACTGTTCACAATCCAAACACCAGACTCCCATAAACAACCAAGCGCCTTGAGTGTGAAACACCATCTCTTCAATGCCAATTGGATCCACTCCTTCACATGTTCTCCCCCCAACATTTGTCTTTGCTCTATGTCTAGAATGGCAACTTTTGACAGTTTCCAAACAAAACTAAAGTCCTGCGCAGTCAGGAGGCTGGGGCCGTGCCACATCTGTACCCATCTCCCTTTGGCCCACCAAGTCCATACCAAACATCAATCACGAGTTAACACTAGTTCTGTTATCCCACTTTATTATCATCGGCAGTCACTTGAAACGAGTATGATTGTCCTCTCCTCTCCATAGGGTCGTCTACTTGTGGGTCTGCAGATGTCTGTAGAGGCCGATCCGCGATCCACACACCTTGGCGCAACGTGGGCAGTGGAGATATATACACTCGTTACACAATAGGGGCATTGTACAGAAGCCAATTAATTGACATACCTGCACATGTTTGGGTTGTGGGAGGAAATCTGAGCACCCAGTATAATTCCACACAGTCACAGGGAGAATGTGCAAACTCTGCATAGACAGCACCCGAGATCAAAATCAAGCCTGGATGTCTGGTGCTGAGAGGCAGCACCTGCGCCCGTAATCTCTTACGCCATTGCGCCCATCGCTTGAGCTGAAAGGACGCAAGCATCTCTTGGTGGCTTTTGTCTGTTACTGGTGGAGTTCAGGAACAGAGTGCTGGCTGCTGCTGTTTAATCCTATAAGAATGCCGTTAGATTTGGAATCCGGATACTTCTGGGAAAAGTATCTCCACTACAAATGATAATCAGAGCAAAATCCATTTTTTTAAATATCATGGATTATCTAAATGCTTATCAGTTTAATGTTGACTGTCTGAAGTTCTTTGATGAATTATACTGATGCAACTAACGATGATAAAACATCCAATTGCACACAACTAACTCCAATTAAGGTTCTCTCCCTGAACTGAGCACAATGCTTAATATCTTAATTTATTTTAATTTTAGGGCAGCACTGTGGCGCAGCTGCAGAGTTGCTGTCTTATAGTGTCAGAGACTCTGGTTCAATCCCGCCTATGGGTCCTGTCTGTACGGAGTTTGTACGTTCTCCCTGTGACCGTGTGGGGTTTCTCCAGGTGCTCCAGTTTCCTTCCACACTTTAAAGATGTGTGGGTTTGTAGATTAATTGGTTTCTGTAAAAATAGTCAATTGTCCCAAGTGTGGAGGATCGTGCTAGTGTACCGGGTGGTCGCTGGTCAGCGCGGACACAATGGGATGAAGGGCCTGCTTCCACCGGGCATCTCTAAAGTCTTATGATTGTATTTAGTATGACGTCAGAGAGAGAAATGAAGGTATACACTTCCTTACCAAGTATTACAAACTTATGAAGTGCTCATTTAGAATAAGTTAGACAAAACAATAATCAGCTGACCACATAAACACTTAAGAGTTTGTTCCCTGCACCATCTGGTACCATGTACTGTTACCCAGTGACAAAGCTGAAAGCAGTTAAGGTGCCCGGTACGTTCATCGGGCTCCAGTTCAGAAGGAACTCCATAAAACTAAAAGTCACAAGTATGACTATCTCATCTGTGCATCATACAATGTGGTCCTTGAAGGTGTCCTGATTAATGAACCAGCCTACAAAGTGCCCTGTCTTGGCGAAGAATGTACAAAAGCCAGATAGAACTGCAGCAAATGATAGTTGGCATTGCACACATAACTTGTATGTAGACAGGGTACTACACCAACAAGGTGAAACGAATACCCATTTCCAACATTGACAGAATTCAATCATAAAGGAGAATCATCGAAATAAGTGTTGAGAATTTCATACAGTCAACATTGCAACATGATAAGCATTTAGAAAATCCATGATATTTCCAAAAATCTACCATCTGGTTTCAAGTATGACCTTGAAGTTGTGGAAATTGTCGTAGATCTATCTCAATGTTAACTCTGATTTAAAGTCATAACCTGCCTTGGACTATTCATTCGACTCACTTAATGTTATGATGATTAGCAAAACATCACATCCCATATGAATTAGAGTAACACCTTGCATTACAGAAGCTTATTCCGTTAAGCCAAGCAAATTTTGAAGTGGAGTCATTATTGTAATGTAGGGAACAGGGCAGCCAACCTCTGCACAGCATGGTCCCATAAACCACATGCAAAAATGAGATCATGTATGTTTAGTGAAGGCCAATTATCATATTGTTGGCTGGATCAATGACATCAATGAGGCAAAATACAGGAAAGAGAACAAGAAACAATTTAGCCCGTAACATCAGCAAGATGAAATAATTAGATGTTGACCAAAGTAAGGTAGGGAATGAACACAACCCTGTCTTAATCCATAGATCTGCTGTAAAAAATAGTCATCTGTATCACCATCAACATAATCTGGTCCCTTCACACTGATGTGGTGATTAAGAAAGCGCATTGTGTATTTACTTAGACGTCACATAAGATTCTGCACGATCACAAAAATTCTCTAGAACTTGGTGGCACGGTGGCACAGCGAAAGAGTTGCTGCCTTACATCGGTTATAGCTCCGGAAATCCGGCTTTGATTCCGACTATGGGTACTGCCTGTACGAAGTTTGTACGTTCTCCCAGTTTGTATCCATCGGCTTGTACTCGTTGGAATTTAGAAGATTGAGGGGGGATCTCATAGAGACTTACAAAATTCTTAAGGGGTTGGACAGGCTAGATGCAGGAAGATTGTTCCCGATGTTGGGGAAGTCCAGGACAAGGGGTCACAGTTTAAGGATAAGGGGGAAGTCTTTTAGGACCGAGATGAGAAAATCGTTTTTCACACAGAGAGTGGTGAATCTGTGGAATTCTCCGCCACAGAAGGTAGTTGAGGCCAGTTCGTTGGCCATATTTAAGAGGGAGTTGGATGTGGCCCTTGTGGCTGAAGGGATCAGGGGGTATGGAGAGTAGGCGGGTACAGGATACTGAGTTGGATGATCAGCCATGATCATATTGAATGGCGGTGCAGGCTCGATGGGGCGAATGGCCTGCTCCTGCACCTAATTTCTATGTTTCTATGTTTCCCCGTAATCTGCATGGGCTTTCTCAGAGATCTTCGGTTTCTGAGAAAGCCCATGGTATGCAGGTAAATCGACTTGGTATATGTATAAATTGTTTCTAGTGTGTGTAGGATAGTGTTAGTGTGCGGGGATCGCAGGTTGGTGTGGACCCGGTGGGCCGAAGAGCCTGTTTTGGCGCTGTATCTCTAAAACTAAAGCTTCTACATATGTGCTACAAAGTAGTCTGATGGGGTGTATCTCAGCCTGGTTTGGCACATCACAGGCTTGCTACTTCCTTGCATCTTCACGGTGCGTTGCATCAGAAACGTTGGAAGTGTTGTCAAGAATGCCTTCCACCATGAGCATTCCCTATTCTCCCTTCTACCTTCTGGCAGAAGATCCAGGACTTTTTAGACCTTAAGATTAAAGAACAGCTTTTTCATTGTTATCAGACAAGAACCAATCATCTCTTTCACATTCCATTCCTGGAATATGCTGCCACATACTCTTGGTTATAACTCCACCTCATTTGGTTATTCTGGTATTGTCCTTTAATTTGTCCTTTGTCCTTTAATTTGAAAAAATATTCAGATTCAATATTCCGCTGTTTTGCACCAATATTTATCTTTTTTTGTTTGTTTGTTTATTTTTGTTAGAAGTAAGTACAGTAGTCTGGTACTTAAGTACCTAATACATAAATACATATTTTCATTCTTGTACAACTTCATACTTTTCGTTCAATAATAAAAGGACAGTGAGAAAAAAAAGAAATAAAGAGTGTCGGAATAGATAGACAAGCGAGTAGAAACAGAAAACAAAAAAATAAATAAAGGACAGAGATGAGAAGTTAAAAGATTGAAAGAAAAGGAAAAAGTAAAAAGAAAAGAGAGATTAGGAGAGATCTACCTATCTCATATTTTTGCCCATCCGTCACCCAGTTCTATACCATTTAAATTCTAAGGTTATGTTATGTTGCACCATATGCTTGTATAAAGTTGATAAGCGGAGACCAAATCTTTAAGAATTGGTCTACTTTGCCTAGTAAGAGGAATCTCATTTCTTCAAGATGTAGAGTTTCAGACATGTTTGAGATCCACATTTTGAATGTTGGCGTAGGTGCGTTTTTCCAAAATTTAAGTATAAGTTTTTTCGCTGTTATTAGACCATAATTAAGAAAAGCTTACCAATATTTATCTTTAATGCATGTGAATTCTCTTGCTTCACGCGAACAAGGTATTTCATTACACTATGGTGTGTATGACAATAAATGAATCTAAATCATAGTACACACACGTAACAATGTTGAGCATTGCATCTAGATGAACCAAAATTGCCAGTATTTACACTGGCTTACAAAACTATCCTCTCTTTATTTCCAGGCCTAGACTTACCATATATTTTCTTTCAAAACCCATTTAAAGTTATCTTTTATCGCCATGTCAACTTGTACTTGGTGTTAGTGTTTAACTCTGCATTACCATTTCTTTCCATCTCAACATTTTTCTCCCTCTCTGCGTTTTTTCTGATATTGCAAATCCAATTCCCGGATCAATACATATGCCATTATTTTTTTCCTCTGCGGCATAGTGGTGCAGTGATAGAGTTGTGGCCTTACAGCGCCAGATATCTGGGGTCGATCCTGGCTACAGGTGCTGTCAGTATGGAGTTTGTAAGTACTCCCTGTGACCGGGTGTTTTCTCCAGGTGTTCTGGTAACCCCCCCTTCACCCACACTCCAAAGAAGTCGTAGGTTAATTGGCTTAAGTTGTAAAAAAATGTCCCTAGTGTGAAGAATAGTGTTGCTGTACAGGTTGGCACAGACTTGGTGGGCAGAGAGGCGTTTCCGTTCTGTATCTCTAAAATATAAAGTAAAGCCCTAAAGTAAAGTATGTGTAGCAGATACATAAATATGGTATAACTCACGATTGCCAAGGAGAATGTGACCGTAATCTTCTCAGGAGGGCCACATTATTACAATTCATGGATTTAAGTTAGCCGCCTAACCTATCAGAGGCCAAAGGATGGACAAAGCTATGGCCAGAATCACACGGCTAGTGATTAGAACGAAGACACTTTTTCTCACAGAGAGTGGTGAGTCTGTGGAATTCTCTGCTTCAGAGGGCGGTGGATGTAGGTTCTCTGGATGCTTTGAAGAGAGAGCTAGATGGGGCTCTTAAAAATAACGGAGTCAGGGGATATGGGGAGAAGGCAGGAACGGGGTACTGATTGGGGATGATCAGCCATGATCACATTGAATGGCCCAAAGGGCCGAATGGCCTACTCCTGCACCTATTGTCTATTGACTCTATTAGTATTTACCTCTCTGGAAGCAGAGTTAGTATTAGAATTGCCCTGAGATGGAAGAGAATGGATGAAAGGGCAATTGCTAAGCGAGACGTTCTTCCCTTTGCTAACACTCGAAAAGCTGTCAGGATCCACATTAAAAGGAAGCATGAAATGAAGCATGAAATCTATTTTTTAAAGGGTTGGAATTAAAACCCCCCATTGTGCTATAATTGTAACAATTTAAGAGCAAGGTGACTATGCTATGAACTTTTTACAAGCGAACACATCTGGGACTGTTGGACAAAGCATAAGGCAAGTTAGAAAACAGAATGCTCAAAACCAGGACTGGATAATTCAATAGGCAGAGAGTTGGATAGCAAATATTAAAACCTAATTAGTGCTGAGAATCAGCCGATGAAGCTGTAGTACAAGTCCTGATCTCTTCAAACTAGAATTACAGATTAATGCATTATCGCTTTAAGGATTATACGAACCAGCATCAAAATTCACAAGGCCATGATAGATTTGACTTGGACAGAGCCACTGATTCTGGGAAACCAGCAGGAAAGTGGAGCGCAGGCCACAGTCTTAATGTGGAGTAGGCTCAAGGGGCTGATTAGATTATTCCTGCTTCTGTTGCTTATGCTCTTAGAAGATGAAAAAAACATAATAGATGTGGCAGTGCTTCAGCTTACTGATCTGGAAAAGTTATTTTCAACCCTAAATGGCAAATGTTAAGTTTTTATTACAATGTTATTCCTTCTTGTATGTCAAGGCAGCATTCAATGGCCAAGCACAATAACGAGGCACTGCTATAAACTAAACGAATGGCGTGTGTGCTCCCACTAGGATGATGAAGGAATAACAAGTAACTTGCCAAGTGAGGGCAATGAGAGAACTGGAAGCAGTTCTTGAAATGGGTCGAGAACAGATAGAGAGGCCACAGGTAATAAAATGACATCACTTACACGCAAGGCCTGGAACTATAAAGTAAAAAAAAAATCAATATTATCAAGGGTACTATTTAAAAAATTGTCCATTGGTACAGACACGTATGGAACAGTCTGAAATTATGGCAGAAAAAGAAATAATGCCCTGTAATAATCAAATAAGGAGGTCCTTATTCAAATGATTATGCATCTCCCATTTAATTAGGATGGAAAAAACAAAGTACTTGAGGAATTCAGTGGGTTTTGGAGTATCTGCAGACGTTTCGGGCTGGGACTCTTCTTCTAACTGAGGGGAGAGAAAGCTGGAAAAGAGAGATGGGATCAGGACAAAACCTGGCAAGTGATATACACATAAGTGTTTGCAGGTGAGGGTGGGGGCACTGATTGGCAGATGGGCAGAGTAGGTGACAAAGGCAAGAGGTCAAATGGAGAGAAAAAAAGGATGCCAGATAAGGGAAGGAGTGAAATGTAAAACCAGAGAATATGGGTGGAGGGGAATAGGAGGGAGAGGATAAAAGAGAAATGGGATCTCAGGAATGGGAGATTGTTCACGAAGAAGGGGAAAAGAGCAGTGTGACTGGTGAAGAGTGTGTGGGGCGGGGGGGGGGGGGGGAGGTCTGTGTGTGTGTGGGGGTGAACGCTGAGAATTCAATGTTCACACCGTTAGATTGTAGGCTGCCCAATGGGAACATGAGGTGCTGTTCCTCCAGGTTGCAAGGTCTCACCCTGGCGATGGAGAAGGCCAAAGACAGGAATATGAAGGCCAGCTAAAATGGTTAGCAACCAGGAGATCCAGTAGACCTGAGTGATCAGATCGCAAATGTTTGGCTAAATGGTTGCCTACTCTCTGCGTGGTCTCGGCTATGTAAAGGAGCACCGAATACATGCAGTAGGCGAAGTTTGAAGCATGAACCTCTGTCTCACCTGGAAGAATTGCTGGGTTCCTGGATGGAAGTGAGAGAGGAGGTATGCCACAGGTGTTACATGGTTGCCAGGAGAGTACCTGGAAAGGGTGTGAGGAGTGAACCAAGGATTTGCAAAGGGAATGGGCTCCATAGAAAGCAGAAACATGTATGACAGGATCAGGATTGAGTCAGATGACGTGGAGAGGAATGGAAGGAAAGGGAAAAATGAACCCAATTCAAAGTTAGCAAATAAGGGCCCAAAGGCCTTTTCCAAGCCTGGAATAGATGATATTTTGTATACAAGGACCAGGATTTGGTACTGGGCATGGAACAAGTAAAAAATTTTTAAAAAGAGACACACTACATGACCTGGCAGCTACACAGGTCTGGCACAGCCTTTGTGCTTGATATTGGAAGGAGGCACAATATAAGGAAGGCTAGGATTTGTTCTTTCTTCTTCAATTCTCAAATTAAATTCAAAAGTTGCTTAAATTTGATGATCCAAGTCACGTCCGTTACTAAAAAAATGTTTTTAGCAACTTCTGTTCAACACGGAAATAAATTAGGCCAGTTATTTTCCACAAATGACATGGAGAAAAAATAATTTGTTATCACAGTGTAGCAGAGTAATAGCAAAATATTATTATACAGCAGTCATAAATGAAACTAATCTGAAAGATTGTAACAAATGGAACTGGTTGCCCTTTTAGAATTTAGAGGTATTTACCAAAGTATCTACTCAGCTACCTTCCAGAGGAGCAGATCACAAGATCGCTTCATTATACTATGGAAATTAATTGTTCTTTATTTGGCCACATGTTGAAGATAGAATAATGCTTTTGCAAGATTCTGGAGATAAGTTGGGCCTTCCCGAGAGTGGTTAAAGACAGTAATTTTAAAAAAAAATCTAGAGATTAAAATAGCAAAGAAGCACCAAGAATGTCAACTAATCTCATGCTCTGTGAATAAGCAGGGCACAAAATATCATCTAAATGATGTTGACATAGATGATCGTGGACATGTCAAAAACATAATACAAACGTTGTCACATTTAAAACAATAAACTGCAAGAATGATGAACTGACCAAGGAAAAATCCTATGCTTTCATAACAGATAAGAGTGTCCCAGAAATATTTCCCAGATCAGAGCCTTTCATTGGCTCGTGGTGAATGAATAAATGAGGATGGCTGCAGTACAAGTTGCTTGGACGGGGAACTGAGCATGCCCACTTTGGCTGTACTTTGAAAATACGTGGCAAAAAGTAATCCTCAGCACAGCTGGAGGTTGTTTTGTTGACTGCACAGCTTGTTCACATGCTCTCTCCCCCCAGCTCCCCCCCCCCCCCCCCCCCCCCCCCTCCACACCCCAACACCATATTTCAGTAAGGATTGAGAACAATGAGAAAGAAAACAGCATTCTGGCACCAGTATTTAATCAATCACAACAAATCCCCTATCTTCATGGCATGAAATTTTGCCACCAGTACGGCTAAACTGTATTGCGTGTACATACAGCTCTGGTGGTGGAGAGATCAGGGATATTAATATTTTAATAAGAAATGTGTAGAACTGATGTACACATCACTGCACTTGTCTCTAAAATTCCCTTTTAACGTGTGCCATTCAAATGACACAAACAGTTCTCTCCAATTCCCCAAAGCAGTCTACAGATGTTTTTTCTACAGTCACTTATTTAATTTTGCATTTTATAATCATTCACAGCAAATGTAACCATTTATAACCATGAAGCTGTTTGTTACTGCTTATTATATCTTATTAAAAACAGACATGTCATTGAATGACTGTTAACATGGTTGAATAATTGTACTGACTTCAGCCATGTAAAAAATCCCCACATAAATCAGTGCAAGAGATTTACACAACTTCATCACAGGATCCATTATCAGAACCAAAAAAATGGGAAGAAAGGTATTTTTTCTAACTGGCAGTAAAGGAAAAGTGTCCCGTTCCCAGTATTATGTCTCATGTAAGTAGGAGAAAAAAACACCGATACAAGTTATTCAAATCAATTTGAAAATTTGTTGCTTGTACAGACTCTAAAAGATCTGCACTTTTGCCAAACTGAATTGGAGAAGTGAACATTTATAATGACAGTGTAAGAGCCAGTTTAAGGTTGAATATGTTACATTATATTTTCCCCATTTATATTATTTTCTGAACAAAATATATGTAGAAGCTGCACATAAAAGAACAAGAATCTGGAAAGGTGAACCGGCAGCATGGGGACTACACACGAAAGGCTGGAAATGCCTTGAAGATTTTATCCAATTCTTGTGGGAAATGAGGGAAGATTAGATCATTGCTTGCACTTGCTAACTGGAAAAATACACCTTTATTTCAAGTTTATTTGGCTGTGATAATGGATCTGGTGATAAAGCTGTGCAAGTCTTGTGTTGATTTATCTAGGGATTTTTCAGATGGACTCAACTCAGTACTATCCTCCAGCTATATTAGCAGTTAATCGATTACATGTCTGCTTTTAATAAGCAATTACAAGGGCGGTGCAGTGGAGCAACTAGCAGTGTTGCTCCTCACAGCTTCTGTGACTCAGGTTCAATCTTGACCTCCGTTGCTGTGTGGAATTTTCCCATTCACCCCATGTGGGTTTCCTCCAAGTGCGCCAGTTTCCTAGCACATCCATAGAGCGTGCAGGTTAGAAGGTTCATTGGCCACTGTAAATTGCCCCTATCATGTAAGTAGGTAGTAGAACTTGGAGAAGTTGAAGTGAATGTGGAGAGAATAAAATAGGATTAAATTAATAGGTGCTTGATGTTCATTATGAACTCGATAGAATGATTAGCTTATGTGCTGCATGCATCTTTGACAAAATAATATAAAATATTCATTCAGTACTATTTGTAAATGCGAAGACCATTTTGTTTCAATTCCCATTTGTACATTACCCTTGCTCCGATTTTTGAACAGATTCAATTAAATCTGAAGTTCGGGATTACAGGTCACAAGTTTAGAATGTCACTTAATCACAAAGTTATTGCAATTTAAAACATTCAAGCATATGTTTTGTATTGTGCAAATAATGATACATACATATCAATTTTAAATGGAAAATTAAGATTAAAGTACTGGGTTAAAGATGAGGTGAAATATTGAGTAACTAATCAAACGTAGACTAACACATCTGCCTCCTAAAGGGACCCTGTACGCCAGAGCTGATCATAGTACTCACCTCTGTCCTGTTGTTTTGATTCATCTTCTTCTCAATGTTCATAGCCAGCATCTGACTCCGAAAAGAGAGGCTCTTTGTTTTCTCGATGACCTGTTGGTATGGCGACACAGCGTTGTTTCCCATGACGACATGTCCCTAGATACAAAGAAATGGTTACCTTGACCATTTGAAAATTTCATTGGATTGTATAAATTTAAGTCAGCGTACTAAAATAGACTAAAGTGTACGGTTGAAAAGGTAGTTGAGGCCAGTTCATTGGCTATATTTAAGAGGGAGTTAGATGTGGCCTTTGTGGTTAAAGGGATCAGGGGGTATGGAGAGAAGGCAGGTACGGGATACTGAGTTGGATGATCAGCCATGATCATATTGAATGGAGGTGCAGGCTCGAAGGGCCGAAGGGCTGAATGGCCTACTCCTGCATCTATTTTCTATGTTTCTATGTAAATATTTTGGAATTAAATTGTTCTGATGAAGAATGTGAGAACTTACATTTGAAATCATCTCTGATTACTAACACTTTTACATTTTATCCATTTAAAACAGAGTTGTTGAAGTTGGTGATGTTCAACAGCATTGATTGTGGCATTCAATACAATATCAAAGAGGGGAGCTGTATCATTTCAAGGTAACACCTAATATGTGGCAATGAGCCATATTATTTCACAAACATTCAAGTCAGAGGTAAAATGCAGGAAGGTCATCAAGCTTCACTCTAATAGACAAAGTTTCAGAGACCGTTTGCTGTTCTAACTAAAATCTTTGCAGGGTTGAAATGTTGTATTTTGTTCTGGCAAAGCGGTTACTATACATTACAATCGGAATAACCTCAGCTGGACGGCATCTCTAAGAAATCACATCACTGGTGTTAACACAAGACAACTACTTTACCGCAACCCAAAGGGGCAAAACTAGCTGCCGCACATTTCCTATTTATTAGTTCACTAGAAATCCGTTCAATAACATGGAAGGCATCTGGAGATTTGGTCCAGCTGGAATCGTCTAGCGAGTTAAATTTTTCCCGTTGAGAGTTTTAGCGAAAACATTGTAAAGTCTCTCATTACAAAAAAGCTGTCATCAGATCAACCTTAGAATATTTCAATTTGCAAAACAAAAGGATTTGCGCTCGCTGGTGTAAGACCTATTGAGCTCAAAAATGTTAACCTGTTCCAGCTCTATCAGGGCTTGTAGAAAAGGTAATCCGATCATCTCAACACCAGCCACCAACATAAGAAATGGTTTATACAATATATACAGCACTAAATAACGCCTTTCAATCCAGCCAGACCATGCGTTGTTTACTCCATTCAAGCCCAGAAAATCACAACAAAAAATATCAGCACAGTCCTGTGTTTCCTCCGTCCTCATTTATTTGTACAGATTCCTCTTAAGGGTATGTACACATCTTCCTTGCCAACTCCCTGCAGGAGCAAGTCCCACATTTTCACCACTCTTTGGATAGAACATTTCATTCAAATTCCCTGCTGGGTTTCTTGGTGATGATTTCACCACTCTGCTTTCCATACTGAAGCTAGCCAGCATTATACTGCTGGTCCCCCGAATTCATATTCTCTGACAGTGGTCATCTTCCTTTTATAAAGTATCTTATTGAAAATCTAGGTAAATTATATCTACCGCATTACCAAAATCCACATTTTCTGTTATCTCTTCAAAAAATTAATGTCAAGCAAGATTTTGCTTTTGAAATCTGCGCTGACTATTCATTAATTTACTTTTCATGTCTGTTATTCTCTCCTTCAGTGAGGATTCCATTACTTTTTCCATCATCAATATTAAGCTGACTGGAGTATTATTCCCATGACTTGTTTCATTTTATCCCCACTCTTAAATATAGGTATTACATTCCTCGGGCACAGCATTTTTTTCTAATAAATTCTTCTTCATCTTCTCTCATGCCCTATTTTAAAATGCACTGAGATAAATCAACTGCACCAAGGTATTTTTAAAGTTTATTTTAAATGCGTTTATTTAATTAATTATAGTCGTGTCCACTGTTTTCTCTCCCTGGTAATAAACAAGAGAACACAAAGATGAAGTATTGCTGCCATTACTTGTGGTACTGCCCTGTCTATTCTTAATGGCTGGATTACCATCTCAAACTTTATTTATATGTCTGTAAATATATCTATTCTGCTTTATGATCTTCAATAATTTAACTTTGTATTTCCCCTTTGTTTTCTTAATTGTTTATTTAACTTGTCAATTACTTGTCCTTTGCGCAAGTTTACTAATGCCTTCCTTCAACCCCTAACTATATACATTAACCAGATACTCCTGAGTACTCTTTGTTTTTCCTCAATCACTCCCTTACGTCTTTATTTATTCATGTCTTCTCATGAGCATTTATTTTATTCTTTCCTATGATGGAATCCCGTTATTTTTGCCCTGTGTTAACACTTTTTTAATTATCCCCATTGTTCAACATCATCACTTGCCAATATTGCTGTTCACTTTTAACTGCCATTCTCAGTTTCTCAAAATCAGCTTTTCTCCAACCCATTGGCCTGTTTTTTTTTAGCATATTTCCATTTTTCTCAACATCACATTATGGTCACTGATGCCCTGATGTCCCGAGTTATTTTTTTATTTGCTTTCATTCTCCAGTATTAGGTCTCATTTGAATTCATTTACTAGTTATTTTTTGCATATTCATTTTGAAAGGAGTTCCTGTATATTTTGTGGGAATCTATTCTTTTATTCCCTTTAATGTTCATGATCATCCAATTTTCCACAAAAGACACGAGTAATGAGCAAGTCAATTGTCCAATTGGTTGGAATGAGCCATTAATAGTACTTGGCTGAAATATAGAAGAGTGCACCATCAGGCTCGAGGAGGGAGGGCATGTCTGTATATTCTAACTCCAGATCATCTTTCTGTTTGACCCACTACAGCTCAGCTGTAATGTTCTGATTGATTTCCAGTGTCTGGAGACAATGAAGAAATCAATGGTCTACTTGGTTTAGCAGAGTGTCACATCGAGAGGTTTTGCATCGATTAATGCTAGATTAAAAAAAAAATCCTTATTAACGTTCAGCATTCCCATTAAATGACATGGCCTCTCAACATTTAGATGTCTGGTACAGTTAACAAAAGGAAGGTCCTACACTGGCCTGAAACAACAGCTGAGAGGCAGGCTGTGAATACACACAGACAACAATTTCATTCTGCTCTATACATAAATGACGAAAGGCCGTACGCTCATCAAAGCTTATTCCCCGAACAAAAGAAAATTAATCTGTATTTGTGCAATTACCATTAAGACTCAGGATTCCAAAACATTTTACAGTTTTAAGTGTTGTCACTACTGCAGTATATAGAAATGTAGCAGCTAGATGGTGCATTGCAAGTTTCTGCAGGCAACAATGACATATATGGAGATAGAGAAGCTAAATATGCTGGAATCTTGACAAAAAAAATGCTGGAGGAACTCAGCAGGTCAGGCAACATCTGTGGAGATAAACAGATAGAAGACATTTAATGTCTGGACCCTTCGTAAGACTTGAAGATGGTCTCAACCCAAAATGTCTTCTGTCCATTTCCATCCAAAGATGATAGTCCACAGTTCTTCCTGCTTGTCACATATTCCCAACACATCTTTTACATTCACCTGAATGCAAGAACAAATGTCTTAACTTTAAGGGTTAAATTTAATGGTTCAGATTTTAAAAAATTGTGCTTAAGATAATACAGCAATCTTTCAGTCCTGCACCGAAGTATTGGCCCAGATTATGTGCTCAGGATATGTGAACACGTGGACACCTGACACAGAGGTAGGTGTCTGACTATTACATTAATTAATGGATTCTAAATTTTGAGCAAGGCCTGACATTTCTTTTAATGCTTCGTATACATTTATTTTTCACCAATTTAACTTAGTTCTCTTGTCATTGACAGCACCAAAACATATCCTTATTTACCTTATTTATATTTGTTGCATGAATTAAACTCTCAATAAGGCCTGAAGGGGCAGCTGAACCAGAGATGATATTGACAACAAATCAAAAAAATTGAATTGGTGAGTTTGCAAAAACGGAGCACTCAGAGATAAATAAAAGATGTACTGTACTATGGTGTGCAGAGATGAATTTATAATATCAGTCTGAAGTGGAAGGAATAACTGCACACACATCACTGACAGCAACAGAGGGATTAAGTAGAATCAAAATGCATAGTTGACCACGACTGCCTGAAATACAAATGTAGAAACAAAATGGCATGCTTTCTTAGAGTTGCTCACGAGGCCACAAGTAAAATGAAAGGTAGTTGGTTTGCTGGATGGTTGGGGCAGTTGGAACAGGGTTACTTGGCACGTTGTTCTTTGGGAAGTTAGAAGCTGGTAATGCCATAAGTAGTTTGCCACAATTTTTTTGTAAAAAAAATACATGTTTCACCAATGATGAATACAAATGACAATACAGATATCATATCCTTTTAGTAAAACAATAAATTTACCTAATAATTGCACTACTGTTATATATTTTGGATAGCAGGCATCCCTCAACCACTGTCTGCCTCCTCAATTTCCTGTTTTACAGCCTGGTCCGTGCCTCAACTGAGGTAGAGCAGCTAAAGGATCATTCAGAATCTTCGCTGAGATGGACACTAACAAACAGAAACAGTTATTTCAAGCCATCAGCTTATGGTCTTCATGATACTGGCATGTATTTCTGCTACATCACATTGGATTCGCGTAAAGCCAAACAACGTTTTCAGAAACACTCTTACCAGTTTGGAATCTATTTTGGCATCCAGCCTGGCATTTCGAATCAAGTTGACAATCCATCGCTCTGCCTCTTCAGGAGTCATATTCAGTTTCTCTGCAAGCATACTGGAGATAAAGGAAAGTCTTTAGAACAAGGCAGTTCTATGATTTACATCTCCACACTAACTGCAAGAATCTTTAAATTATCTTCAGCTGTGGTAAAATGACCTGCCATAATTGTGCAATCAATAGAAAGGATAACATTTAGAACAAAGCAATCAATGGGGCTTTAAGCTGGCAGCTCTTACGGCAAACTATCACAGAAAAAAAATCAAACTTGTGATTTGCCATAGAGTCAGAGTGATACAGTGTGGAAACCGGCCCTTTGGCCTAACTTGCCCACACGGGCCAACATGTCCCAGCTACACTAGTCCCACCTGCCTGCGTTGGGTCCATATCTCTCAAGACTTGTCCTATCCATGTACCTGTCTAACTGTTTCTTAAACGTTGTATAGTCCCAGCCTCAACTACCTCCTCTGACAGCTTGATCAATATACCCACCACCCATCTAATTTGTAATTGTAGGGTTAAAATGTGCAAAGATCCTGAACAACATTAACACAATGCCAAAGTTTTACGAACAGACCAGCACTTTTGCTTCTATATTTGGTTGTACGGTTGATAATAGAAAATTATCAGTTGAATGTGGTATCCAAACAATATATTGTCTGAATAGAATATTTATCAACACATCATGATTTTTAAAAAAACTTTTGTTTTTAAAAAGCAAGTTGGAAACAGTTGAGAAACAACAGTAGTTTTTAAAGAAAGTAGGTACAGTCGGGTGGAAATAAATAATTTAATTGGCATGTACAAGTGAAAAGGAGTCTGGAGGGAATGGACTAGAGGAAAACTGTAATTTGTCATGTGGGCACAGTGAAGGTGGTAAGGGAGGTGGTGGAATGCTTATCACTGGACTTGTAATCCAGAGATCTGGAATAACACTCCAGAGAAACAAGTTTAAATCTAGCCACAGTAGTTGTGGAATTTAAACTCAGTTAGTTATCACAAATTTTGGAAAAAAACCCAACTAGAATTAGTTCTGATGACCACAAAAATGACTTAGATTACCGTAGAACACATATGGATCTCTTGAAAAGAGGTAGGGAAGAAATCCGGCATGTGGCCTTTATCTGTGAACTGTGGACGGCTCAGTCGTATTCATGTCTAGTCTTTTTTTTGACTGGGTAGCATGCAAGTAAAAACTAGGCCCGCTGAGTTACTGCAGCATTTTGTGTCAATCTTCGGTGTAAACCAGCATCTGTAGTTCCTTCTTAAACAAAAGCTTTTCACTGTTCCTCAGTACACGTGACAATAATAAACTAAATTAACTAAACTATCATTAAACGTAGAGAAAGAAACACAAGAGGAATGGCAGCAGTTCAAGGAAGTGGCCTGCCGTCATTTCCTCAATGGCAAACAAGGGATTGGTGATAGATGTCGGACGTCCATAGCCAGATAAAAGAACATGAACAAATTAAATTTAAAAAAAAAATATGGAGAGAAAATAGAGGGAAGTAAAGATGAAACAAGGTTCAAAGTTACTGTTTCAATGGGACATGGCAAAGGAGAAGATGACATAGTTACAATCTTGAAGTCAATCAAATCACTGATAAAACCTATCGCATCAGTTTTGCCTCTCTCATCTGAAAAAGTGGGGTTGGGGGACCGCAGCAAATAATTTTGACAGAGATTATAGTTGAGATGGAGAAGTTATCAGTTGCTTACAAGTTATGCAACTGTGGATCAAAAGATCAGCAAGTGAGAATGAGAAAATGTGACCAAAGGTACTTGGGAGAGTAGTTCACAGAGAATGGAAGGGGATTGATACACCTACGTGACCACTCATAGATCAATCTAATACAATCAAATATTCATCAGACTTTTAATAAACCCAACTTCAACCACGTTCAAGAGACAAAAAAACTCACTCGGCAGAGTTCAACTATTCTCTTTTTCGATAGTGATAATTTAAATATATGATGCTGTCACCTTCCCAGGAAGCCTGCTCTACTCTCTCAATCAAAACTCGGCTGCCCGAGCAATTTTTCTTAAATCTTTGTTTTATGCTGCTTCTAGTTTAGTGGGTAGCATTCAAAGTCCAAAGTTGGTGAGTTCAAATCTAAACCAAGACTTCACACTAAATGTTTGCAGCGGTCTAGCCTGAGGGTGAGGGTGAATCTTGTAATATTCTATGGAACTGCTATCAAGAGCAGAAGAGCTTATTGAAACCAGATTAGTTAGTATTGGGGGGAACCTGCAATATTCAAGTTAGTTGCTGCGTTTCCAATTTAATTGCTGCAACTCCTATGGGACATAAGACATTGAGAAAGGTGTTGAGAAAGGAATTAGTCACTTTTCTATTATTTTCATCTATTATCATATCATATCAAATCATATCATCATCATATCATATTTACCTATTAAAACTCTGATCTTGTACGTGTGTGTAGGTGATTCTTCAGTAAGTGTCTACTTTTAAGTTTGTGGACACCCGAAAATAAAACCAATATTTGCAACTTTGAATGTTGTTTCTGACAGATGAACATCTCTACTATGGAAAAAATATGTTCGGCGCTATCTTTTAATTTATTTTATTTAAATTATATTTTGTCCTCTTCTTTTTCCAGGTTGCCCATTGCATTCAGTTATATCCATCATATTTTTGTGATGAACAACACTGCAAAATATAACTGATTTAAGAATATAAAATCAAATTTTTGTCACAATCTTTCAAATTATAGTATCATCCTCAAATAAACCACCAAAAAAAAAACTTTTTCAGTCTAACGCATTGATTTTAAACCTTCGTAACAGTTTACTGCCGAAAAAAGTGGTGATTTTCAGCAAGAATGGTAACCTTCACATAACTTTTCACCAACTTCCTCTAAAACAATATTAACTTCAGATGAATAGGCAGAAGCATACTGTTCATTTATCAATTACAATGAATAATTATGGTAATTGTTGTATTATTTTACACATTATGAGCACAAAATACTCATGTGATGGATATGACTCGGCATGGTGGAGATGATCAAGTTTGGGAGTGTCACGTGATGGAGATGACAAAAACTATCTTTAGAGCTAGGGTTCGGGCAAGGGCTGGGGTTGGGGCTTGGGCGAGGGCTGGGCCTAGGATTGGGGCTAGGGTTGGTGCTTGGGCTAGGGCGAGGATTAGGGCTGGGGCTGGGGCTTACCACCGATCTCCGGGACTCCAGCTCCATCTCCATCTCCAGCCGAACACAAAGGCCCGTTGCAGCCATCGCATCTTCCCGTGACCCGATGTGCCTCTCCACACTGGGCCCTCTTCAGCCCTTGTTTCCCGGTGGGGGGGGGAGAGGGACATCGGGTCACGGGAAGAGGCGACGGCTACAACGGGCCTTTGTGTCTGACTGGAGCTGGAGCTGGATGGAGATAGGGGGTTAAGTTGCGGATGTGGCCGTGACGGGTATGGTGGCCGAAGCCTTTAGTCCAGGATGGCATCGCCGGAAGGCCATGCCTGGCCATATCATTTCCCGAATGGCACATGGCATGATTTGTTCTCCAGAACAAATCAAAAAAAGAAAATATTTTTTCTTTTCTAAGAGTTCAGCACTGTTTGGAGTTGGCACTGATTAAAGGTACGTACCTGTTATGCAGCAAAAAAAACTGAGTTTTCACACGCTTCTCGTCCCGCGAATCAGGAGAAATTCACAAGGTAGGGGACTTTTGAATTCCATGGTCTTTTGAGGTCGGAGGTTCGTGTCTATTATTTATAGCCATGTGGGACAGCTCAACAAAGCTAAGTAATGGTAATGACTCCAATCACTGGGACAAGGAATTTTTGAAAAAAAAAGTAAGATTTATAATTTTATCAAGAATAGAGGAATTTTTTAAAGGGTGATAAATACTTTGATTATTAATGCCTACCGTTTAAAAGTATTTTCATTTCAGATAGATCCCCCATTAAATAAATATGCTGACTTGAAATTTCACTAGTAACCATTGGGACATGCGGTTTTCGAGGGGGGGGGGGCATCAAACATCGGGAATTAAAAAAAACAAAAAACTTTTTTCGGTTAGAGTTTAATCGTTATTTATGAGGATTCTGTTTATTAACAACATAGAAAAAGAAGAAATGGGATAAATTACTCATTTTCCTTACATACAGCATCAAAGCGGGACACCACTTACTGCAGAATCAATCATATATGTGTGTGTATATGTGGTTGTCTTCGCAAAAACATTATGCGGTAACGATTAGATTTTTACATATTCTGATTCACATTTTTCCCCTCGAGGCAGGGTTCACCACTGAACATTTTATGCTTTATTTCTCGACATTACTGATTAAACTTTTTAAAAGTCAAAAGACTGAATTTAAAACGACCAGCTTCAACTGTCGACAGCACAATGGCTCCGTTAACAGAGATCAGCTTCACTGAAGATTTCATTCTATTTTTCACAAGTTATTCACGATTAAAACTTTAAAAATGCCAACTTTCCACAAGATTTTTACATACTCTGATTCTCATTCCCCCCTCTGGGCAGAGATCAGGGGAAGTGCAATTGGAATTTTTTTTAAAGTCCACTGCTTAGGGAGGCTGGGTTGTGCTGGAATCTTATGTTCGGGAACGGGTTAAATTGTACTGGGGAAACGTCTGAGTGATGGAATATTGCGTTGGAAGACCACACCGTTGGGGGAGCAGACATATTCTGATTCACATTTTTCACTAAAATCATTCCTGCCAGCTTCCAACACACTTCGATACAATGTTGCGACACGGAGACACTGAACTTTTCATCTCACAGGAGGGGGAAGGCGAATTGCTATTGCAACACGCAGGGGAAGTGCAATTGGAATTTCTTTTAAAGTCCACTGCTGAGGGAAGCAGGGGAGTGCTGGAATCTTATATTCAGGAACTGCTTGAGTTAGAGGACCACGGCTCCCATAGGGGCTACAGGTAGGGAACGGGTATATTGGGGGAGCAGTTGCTCAAGCTGCACTTGCTCTAGTATAACTCTAAAACTCTCATCTTGTATGTGTGAATATGCATGTGTCTTTATATTTTCGCAAAAACACTACGCGGTAACGATAAGAATTTTACATTCTGATTTTTACATATTCTGATTCAGGCAGTGATCAGGTTCACAAGATTTGATCCTGTATTTGACACGTTATTCGCAATTAAAGCTTTTAAAAATGGCAATTTTCACAAGATTTTTACTGTTAAAATCATTCCTCACAGCTTCCAACACACTTTGATACAAGGTTGCAAGACAGGAACACTCTGAACTTAATCCTTCAACAGGAGGGTGAGGGCAAATTCAACGGGAGGGGGATTGCCAATTGGTATTGCAATTTGAACTGCTGCTGCAGGCAGGGGAGGTGCAATTGGATGTTTTTTTAAGTCCACGGCTGAGGGAGGCAAGGGACTACGGGTTAGTGGTGCAATATTGCCTTGGGGAATGGGTTGCGTTGGGGGACCAGTTGGTCTAGTCTTCTTTAAAAATAGTCCCAGCAAATCTTCATAACAAGGTTCCAGTGCAGGTGAACAAATTCCTCACATCGTGTACAACGGTATAACCTTATCTGCACTGCCCAAAACTCCCCATAGAACTTTCTGGAGAACTAATATTGCATCAGAAATGTCCTGTTACTTTGCTACTGCTGAAGTACATGCCATTTATAAATCAAAAATCAATGAAAGCCAAAAAGGAAGACAGATTCTAAGGGGAGTCGGAGGCAACCGTGGCTGACAAGAAAAGTTAGGGTTAGAATAAAACTAAAAGAAAAGATGTATAAAACAGCAAAGAGTAGCCGGAAGCCAGAGGATTGGGAAACTTCCATAGGACAAGAAAGCGAATGGTATGTTAGCATTCATAGCAAAAGGATTTGAGTATAGGAGCAGGGAGGTTCTACTGCAGTTGTACAGGGTCTTGGTGAGACCACACCTGGAGTATTGCGTACACTTTTGCTCTCCTAATCTGAGGAAAGACATTCTTGCCATAGAGGGAGTACAGAGAAGGTTCACCAGACTGATTCCTGGGATGTCAGGACTTTCATATGTAGAAAGACTGGATAGACTCGGCATGTACTTGCTAGAATTTAGAAGATTGAGGGGGGATCTTATACAAACTTACAAAATTCTTAAGGGGTTGGACAAGCTAGTTGCAGGAAGATTGTTCCCGATGTTGGGGAGGTCCAGAACAAGGGGTCACAGTTTAAGGATAAAGGGGAAGTCTTCTAGGACCGAGATAAGAAAAACATTTTTCACACAGGGAGTGGTGAATCTCTGGAATTCTCTACCACAGAAGGTAGTTGAGGCCAGTTCATTGGCTATATTTAAGAGGGAGTTAGATGTGGCCCTTGTGGCTAAGGGGATCAGGGGGTATGGAGAGAAGGCAAGTACGGGATACTGAGTTGGATGATCAGCCATGATCATATTGAATGGCGGTGCAGGCTCGAAGGGTCAAATGGTATATTCCTGCACCTATTTTCTATGTTTCTATGACAACAGAAGGAAACAAAACGGGCAATACGGGCTGAAAAGATGAAGTACGAGGGGAAGCTGGCCAGGAATATAAAGAATTACTGTAAAAGCTTCTTTAGATATGTTAAGGTAAAAAGAGTAGCAAAGTTAAATGTGGGTCCCTTGAAGGCAGACACGGGTGAATTGATAATGGGTAACAAGGAAATGGCAGAAGAGTTGAACAGGTACTTCGGAACTGTCTTCACTAAGGAAGACACAAACAATCTCCCAGATGTACTGGAGGACAGAGGATCTAAGGAGATAGAGGAACTGAAATAAATTTTCATTCAGAAATTTCCTATCTCACCAGGGACTAACTTTACTGTACCACGATACAGCCCACAATATTTAATATGTAAAAGAACATGTGATTCTGTTCCATTCTGTTTGTAGTTTGTACGGTTGTTTGTTTTTTTGCTTTTTTGCACAAAGTCCGCGAGCACTGCCACTTTTCATTTCACTGCACATCCCGTATGTGTATGTGGCGAATAAACTTAACTTGACTTGACTTGATTAGGCGAGAAATAGTATTGGGTAGGCTAATGGGACTGAAGGATGATAAATCCCCTCGGCCGGTTGGTCTGCATCTCAGGGTCCTCAGGGAGGTGGCTCTTGAAATAGTGGTCGCATTGGTGATCATTTTGCAATGTTCAATAGATTCAGGATCAGTTCCTGTGGATTGGAGGATAACTAATGTTATCGTACGTTTCAAGAAAGGAGTGAGAGAGAAAACAGGGAATTACAGACCAGTTAGCCTGACTTCGGTGCTAGGAAAGATGCTGGAGTCAATTATTAAAGAGGTAATAATGGGGCATTTGAATAGCAGTAAAGGGATTAGTCCAAGTCAACATGGATTTATGAAAGGGAAATCATGCTTGACTAATCTTCTGGAATTTTTTGAGGATGTGACAAGTAAAATGGATGAAGGGGAGCCAGTGTATCTAGACTTTTAGAAAGCCTTTGATAAGGCCCCGCACGGGAGATGGGTGACTAAAATTAGAGCACATGCTATTGGGGGTAGGGTGTTGACATGGATAGAAAATTGGTTGGCAGACAGGAAGCAAAGAGTAGGAGTGAATGGGTCCTTTTCAGAATGGCAGGCAATGGTGAGTGGAGTACCGTAAGGCTCGGTGTTGGGGCCACAACTGTTTACCATATATATTAATGTTTTGGAAGAGGGAATTAGGAGCAACACTAGCAAGTTTGCGGATGACACAAAGCTGGGTGGCAGTGTGAACTGTGAAGAGGATATTAGGAGGTTGCGGGGTGACCTGGACAGGTTGAGTGAGTGGGCAGATGCGTGGCAGATGCAGTATAATATAGATAAATGTAAGGTTATCCACTTTGGCGGCAAAAACAAGGGGGCAGATTATTATCTCAATGGGGTTAGGTTAGGTAAGGGGGAGGTACAGCAAGACCTGGGTGTCCTTGTACACCAATCACTGAAAGATGGTGTGCAGGTACAGCAGGCAGCGAAGAAAGCTAATGGAATGTTGGCCTTCATAACAAGAGGATTTCAGTATAGGAGTAAAGAGGTTCTTCTGCAGTTGTTTTGGGCTCTGGTAAGACCACATCTGGAGTATTGCGCACAGTTTTGGTCTCCTAATTTGAGAAAGGACATCCTTGTGATTGAGGCAGTGCAATGTAGGTTCGCGAGATTGATCCCTGTGATGGCCGGACTGTCATATGAGGAAAGATTGAAAAGATTGGGCTTGTATTCACTGGAATTTAGAAGGATGAGGGGGAATCTTATAGAAACATATAACATTATAAAAGGACTGGACAAGCTAGATGCAGGAAAAATGTTCCCAATGTTGGGCGAGTCGAGAACCAGGGGCCACACTTAGAGTAAAGGGGAGGCCATTTTTCACCCAGAGAGTTGTGAATTTGTTGAATTCCCTGCCACAGAGGGCAGTGGAGGCCAAATCACTGGATGGATTTAAGAGAGAGTTAGATAGAGCTCAAGGGGCTAGTAAAATCAAGGGATATAGAGAGAAGGCACGGGTTATTAATTGGGGACGATCAGCCATGATCACAATGAATGGCGGTGCTGGCTCGAAGGGCCTTCTCCTGCACCTATTTTCTATGTCTATGTCTAAAAGCCACATTAACAATTTTTCAAAAAATCAGCTACAGTACAGGAACCAAGAAAATGTGGATACTGGTCAGTTGATGCGATACAGTATGACTGGGATGATAGTACTCGGAGAAGGCTGAAAATACAACAGCTGTTGGATTTTACCATAAATCAGGTGTTAGCAAATTATTTCAAATAGCACTGCGAAAGTGGAAGAAAATGGAGATAAAAATGTACTTGTGGCTTTTTATCCTTTTGTTGTAGCCTTGAGTATTTAATAATTATTGTGACCAATTGCATGTATCATCTGATGCAGCAGGGTACTAGGTATGTTAGAATAAAACCAACCAGCCCAGCTTTTATGCAGCATGACATCTAACGTTTGATGTGGAGTTTGCAATCCGCCCACAACTATGCAACTTATGCATTTCTGTTGTATGTTAGTGGCATACCAATAAACCTCAACAAAAATATGACTAGAGAACACTTCATTCTAATTCCTTCATTACATATACAAAAAAACTCAGAATACTACTTTTTGTTGATTCTGAATGAATAAATGTTAAAATGGATCGTTCTGTGGGTTTACAAAAATGATATGTCAATGTCCAGATCAGGCCTTCAAATACTGTCCAAGATGCCCTGCTTCTGACAAAGTAACACCAGCATTGATGTTGTTTCTTGTGCCTTTTCAATAAACCTGCTACATATCCTGCTGCTGTGTGGCTAGTTCCAGAGCCCCATAAATCCTCATCTATCAACAACTGCAGGTCTCAAGCAACTGCTGGCAATTTCCCTCAGCAGTCTGGGCCTACCTGGCAGTAAATAGTACGCAGTAAACCCTCAGGCCAAAAACCTTGCAGCTTCCCACCACTTCCTGCAATTAAATTTCTTCAAAAGCCAACTCACTTACTACAATTAACTGTGCTTCTGCACACACTGACTGAAACCAGTAAAGGCAATCATAGATGGTCTTTGTACTTGAAAAACAGACATTCAAATTCTTCAGCCTACCTTTTAGGGGAGTCATTATATGCAAACAAACTCCTTTAAGTCAGGTTCCACTTTAGACAATAATTGCTAGTTTGGAGTACACCCCATGTTCAGATCAACATTCATCCCTCACCCAACGCCATTGAATAATTATAAACTCATTATGTTTTTTAGTTGAAATACAAACCCACAATAACAATTGACAAGGAAGCACCAGCTGGTGTATCAACCTTCTAATACATCTACATCTGGAAGGCAAGAGCTATCCAATGCAACTGTGTAAACTCCTGCAAAAAAAAATCTCAGGTACTATGAGGGATGGAAATAAAGCAAATGGAAAACTCACAATGACCATGCAAAGGACAAAGAACGCACAATGACCATGCAAAGCGGGGCTTTTAATTCACCTTCCTTCTTGGTAGTGCATAATCTGCCTTTGTCAGGATCAAGAGCAACACCCTCCGGAAGGTGGAGTGTCTACACCAAATAATTCCAGAGATTTACGCTTCTCGAGGAGAGGAATCCCTTTAAATCAATTTGTACTTTGCAATAGTGAAGTGCATTCCCAAAGTTTTCCCATTATCTTAAGGTCAATAACCATGCCTTTTTGCTCTACAGACACCTCGGCCGGTCCATGCTGAATAAAATAGGCCCAACTTTTCAAACCTAAATAACCAAGTCTTTTCCCTGTTAACCTCTTCCTTAGTCATTATCTCAGCAACTTGGCTATAACAGTGATGATGCTTCACCATGAATTAACTTGGCTATCAAGAACTTGGGACAGCCCGTGGATATGAAAGGCAAGGTGACTCCCTCCAATGCAAAGCTTCGAGAATGAACATACAAGATTGATACTTAACAGATTGAAATATTTTAGACTTGTTTTTCTCGTTAATGATCTTTTAATAGTTTCAAAATTGCTGTTTCAATTTCAAAGAATGTGCTAGATTCATCCACAATTTTGAGGAATGTTACAAAACATAACTGGCAAGAGCATGCTAGCGAATTATATTCACACAAGCACTGCACAAATCAAAAACAGTGACGGAATCTTTTTGATATAAAAAGAGACATCTGCACAACATAGCAGAGCTCTCAACTAAATGCCATTGTTTTTTCAGTATAGGTGGTGAAATGTGTAATCCTCTTGGGATGTGTAATAACTTTATAATGCATTGTTAAACTTTTTTTTGGGGCATATTTTAATCATAAAATCACAGGGTTTTATCCACAAAACTGCACAATTTGATTTAAAGAGCATTGTTACACTTATTGTGGAGAAGAAAATTGAAGCAGAACAGGAGGCAAATCAGCCAATGAGGCAGCAGAGACCTTCTCCTCATCCCCCAACACCCCCAAGCCTCCTGGTTAAAAACAATTTGTATTTTTCTAATACTGGAGCGATTTTGAGGAACTAGATTATTATTCAGTTTTTTACACCAATACACTGTTCTTAACAAAAATCTACCCATCATGTGAAACCTTATAAGTAACAGATATAAATTAGATAACTTCAAGACCGAAAGTCAAAAACCTTTTTCATGACAGACAAATCTTCATCGTTTTACCATCAATTTGGACATTAAAAACACTGCCACATTTAGTCATGAATATTTAATTCATAAGTAAACTTCATGTGGCCCCTCATACATATATGTTTTGATAATGATCCAGGAGAAAAATACAGTAACATTAAGATAATACAGTACAGTAAAGATCCCGTAACGGTCGTTGTGCTTGGTGTCCATTGTCACAATGACCGTAATTGGGGTCTGTACCATAAGTTAAATCACGGAGGCTCCAAACCTCTAATACTTTTCAAAAACCCAACGAGGTATCCTATGGTAGTAGTGACTTTTGGGCGTTAATTATTTTTTCTTATTTTCCAATTTAATATATCGAAAACATTGTGGTGTCAAAAACGCAACAACCGTTTATGATATACTATTCGACTTTTAAAAATCAATTAAAAAACATTTTGGACATAAATTGGTCATCAAAACTAAGAAACTGAGCCAATCTTCAATTAGGCAACACACTGTCTCTTGTTTACCTTTCATATGGACCAAGTCGCTAATTACATTCCTTCGTATCAACTTCGGGAAGCTCCGCAACGATTGTTATGGAGACATTTCACTTACTAAAAACTCAGCCCAAATCAAACATTCTCATCGGCCATCAATATAGCTCAAATCCATAAGGTAATGTACCGTTTAGATCACATTGGTGAAAATGTTTGCTTTTCGCTAATAATATGTTAGTTTTCTGGTACACCAAACCTTTTAGTGTCCACCACAACGTACTTTTGTGTGTATGATGTGCCACTGAAACATCAGCTAATGGGAGGTGGAATTCATTCAGGGATGATTCTTTCTTTAATAAAGATGGTCTCAACTGAGGACCTCTTGAAATGGGTTTTGAAAGTAAAATCATGCCTTGGCGATTGACCATGGCCTTCCACTGGTCAAAGTTTTGAGCACTTATGTGGCGTTTCATACCAACCCTTTCCACCTCCCTAAAATACCCTTTTGGCCATTAAGAAAACAAGCTGCCTGCAGAAGGCGAGCAGTGGAGAGACAGTTGCAAATGACCAACAGGTTCAGCTGAGTTTCTTGGCTAACATATTTAGTGGCTTCCCAAATGTTATTGCTGGGCTTGAGGCTTTTGACAACATGGAATAAAATCTGCTTCTGAGAATAATGATGTTACATGATCCATAGCTTGGGTTCATAGCCTGGTAGCACATTTATTTTCCATTTCACAATAAAAATATTTGTTGGATCGCATTTTTATTTCCTCCAGAGTGCTGAACTCCTCGTCACACAATCTGCTGTTATGTGTGGTGTTAGCAAACTCAAGAAATATGTTCATTTCAACCAGTGAGCTCTACGATTTAAAAGGAAATTAATCTGATTATAATGCTTGCCACCAAAGACTAACTTTGTTTGTAATTGAGCATATTAGTGCGATCACATAGCAGTGCTCAAGTCTGTTGGTATTGGCAAGCACTCAACAGCTTGGCAATTCTACTCGTCCTTTTGATCCAAATTGAAGTGTAAATTTTAGTTTAAAAATCTTTGGTTTATAATCCTTGAAAGCAACTCATAGTCTTAATCCAAGCATACATTTCAGATTTGAGAAAATATATTCAAGAATCGTTCTGCAATATATTGTCAGTTCCCCTTCAAACCTGCGCATGCATAGAAAGCATGTGACGGGGTGCGGAAAGTGGTTCCCCCCCCCCCCCCCCCCCCCAGGGAACTACATTGGGCACTCAGCCTTTCACTATTTTATTCAACACCTCAGAGCCTGGATTAGTACTGGGAACTTTAATATTTTGGCCACCGTTGTGAGGACAGGACTGGTAAAATAATGTTTCAGACTTGATCAAGAGGGAGGTAAAAGAGGTGGAGGAGTTGGGCTACTAATTAGGGAGGCTGCCAGGGAAGCACTCATAGGACACACAGGAGGGTTTGTCTGCTGAGATGATACGGTTAGAACTTAGAAATAAGTAAGGTGCAAGCACTCTAATAGGATTGTACTACAGGGCCCCACAATAGCAAGTGGGAGATAGGTGAACCGATATATCGACAGATTACAGAGAGATGCCAGAACAACAGGATTGTTTTTATGGGTGGCATTGACAACTCCAATATTGACTGGGACTTGCTCAGTGCCAAATGTTAAGACAGGGCAAAATTTGTGAGATGTTTCCAAGAGGGCTTCTTAAAACAGTATGTGAATAGTCCAACCCAAGAAGAGAACATACTGCATCTTGTGTTGGGAAATGAGCCAGGCCAGGTGATTAGTGTTACAGCAAAAGTGCATTTTGGGGATAGTGATCAGAACAGCGTAGGTTTTAAGATTGCTTTAATTAGGGAGAAGGCTGGGCCTTGTGGGGAAGTATTAAATTGGAATAAGGCAAACTACAGTGTTATTAGGCAGGAGTTCGGAAGGGTACACTGGGAGCAGTTGTTAATGGGCAAGTCCACATCTTACATGTGGTAGTCGTTAAAGGCCAGTTGATCAAAGTTCAGAATCGGTGTAATCCAGTGAGGAAGGGGGATAAGGATGACAAACTAAGGGAACCTTGGATGAAAAGAGAGGTTGTAAATTTAGTCAAAAAGAAAAAAGGAAGCACATGCATGATTTGAGAGGATTTTTCCTAAAAGTGGCAATACAAGTAGATTGAGTGACAAAGGAGGCATGTGGGATGCTTGTTTTCATGGGTCAGGGCATTGAGTATAAATGTCCAGAAGTCATGATGCAGTTTTATAGGACTTTGGTTGGGCCACATTTGGAGTATTGTGTTAAGTTTCAGGAGATATATCCAGGGAATGTATTTATTTTCTTTTTTCCCAAAGTAAAACTACAATGAACTGTAGTCAATCAAAAGTACACTAATCTGCTGAAATTCATTGTAGGTTCTTCAGTGTGTGTCTAAATTGAAGTGCGGGAAGTATGAGTAAATGTTCTGAACTGGAGACAAAGCAGGACCTTGTTTCTATATTCTACACCAATTTCTCAATGCTTACAGCGAGCCTGCCAACCCCCCTTAACTTATCAAGCACACTTTCATTGATGGATCAATAGTAGTGAGTTAGCAGCTTCAAAATCCTGGGCTTTAACATCTCCTGTGCCCAGCACATCAATGCAATTACTAAGAAGGTGTACCAACACCTCTATCCTCTTGGGAATTCATAGAAATTCAGTGTGTCACTGAATACTCTCACAAACCTCCACAGGTACATTGTTGGAAAAGTCCTGGCTTAGTTGCATCATGGCCTGGTATGGCATTTCCAACACACGCTGGCAGCATGGTTGCGTAAAAAAATTAAAATAAAATAAAGAAAGTAACAATTCAATTTGCCCAAGGCTTCCAAATCTCCTTCTTTCTGAATTACTGAATGAGTGAGGGATGGAGGGTGACGACAGGTGGAGAGATGGTGGGAAAAACGGGAGCACACCGGGACAAGTTGACTCAGTTGTGATCTTATTGAATGACAATACTAGTTCAAAGGACCAATTGGAGGGAGAGTTCCTTATGCAGCGTGTGGGGTCTGGCCAGGGGTAAAGTTGCGGGGAGGGCAGCAGCGTTGAGAAGGAGGGGGTCAAGGATCATGCCAGTAGCCCACTCACGCACCGCTGCCACGACGCTCCGGGCGCGGAGCCACCGCATTGTGGCCGGGGAGGAAAGCAGCTCGCATGGCTACAAGCGGCCGCCGGGACCTCAGCGCCTTCTGCCGGCCCTACACCTCTGGCAGTGCTCTCCATCTGAACAGTGAGGGGACCAGCTCAAGAGCAAAGATCATAGAGCGGTGTGGGTCAGCGGGCGATGGATAACGGACAGTGGGCAGTGGAGCTTACTCCTGTGTCAGCACGAACAAGGGACCAATTGAGGTTGCTCGCACTGACATATGGAGTAAGCTCCACCGCCCGCTGTCCTGTCATCCATCGCCCGCTGACCCGCTCTTGAGCTGGATGCTGGCATGATCCCCGACCCCCTCCTTCTCAACGCTCCTGCCCTCCCCGCAACTTCACCCCTGGCCAGACTCCCCACACGCTGTGAAAGGAACTCACCTCCCCCCCCCCCCAGCGGCGTTGTCCTTTTACAGCCGCTTCCCATCAGCTGCTAGCAATGAGGGATAGACTTAGCTATCCCTCAGTACAGCAACAGCGTTCTTGATTTATCTCTCTTGGCTAACAACCTAACCTTCGCCCCGTGAGAAATTTTATTTAACACTAAAATTGGAAATAGACTTCTGGAGTAATTCAGCAGGACAAGCAGGACAAGCGATTCTGGAGAGAAGGCCCTTCTTCAGATTGAACTGATCTCTCCTCGGTGAGAGTACTTGTGATTATCTGAAGAAGTGTCTCGACCAGAAACGCAACCCTCTCCCCAGAGCCCGTCCCGCTGAACCATCACAGCCCCCTGTGTCCACCTTCAACTCCAGAGCCAAACAAAAAACATAGAGTGCTAGGGGAACTCAGCGGGCAAGGTGGCACCCGCGGAGGAAAGCACCAGGAGCCGCCACAGGCCAGGACTCCCCCCCCCCCCCCCCCCCCAACCGAAAGGAACCACAGATGCAGCCGTCACCACAAAACGTCAAATGATTCCAGGAATGCTGAGGCGACAGGGTGAGAGAGAGGGAGTGAAAGGTACGCGGCGTCATTAATACTTGGTCAAAACACAATTACATTTACTGAGGAATGTGGATCGATGCATTGATGACACATTGTATAATTACATGTTAACTACTGGCTGTTAACAAGTGCTAACAGTGGTAGTTAACAAATCGTTTTTGCCTGATGGCCGGTGCAGCGGTTTTTATCCATGTTCGTTTAAAAAACAAAATCCTTAGAGGAACTATAATTTCATATCAAGCTTTTCAAAATAAAAAGAACAACGCAGAACAATTGCAGCTAGAACAACAAATTAGACAATTAGATCTAGATAATGCCAAAGAACCAACCATAGATAAACATAATACGATAACAATACTGAAATACAAATTAAATAAAATTTTATCGGCAAGAATAATAAGATTATTTTAAATTACAAAACAGGAAAACTTCGAATTCGGTGATAAACCACATACACTCTTAGCACGTCAACTGAAAAAACGGGAAACGGAAAATACAATTACTAAAATTAAATCAGATAAAAGTGAATTATTAACATTACCTAGACATTAACAAAACATTTGCTCAATTTTATCAAAACCTATATACATCTAAAACCTCAGCAGATAATATTAAAATTATAAACTTCTTAGACAATTGCAATCTTCCAAAACTTAACACGTTGGATCAAGAGGAATTAGGAGCTCAGATCCAGATTACTCAGGAAATAGAAGAAACAATAAATTTGTTGAAGAATGGTAAAACGCCAGGACCAGATGGCTTTAGTAATGAATTCGATAAAAGATTCTACAAGATAATTTCACCACACTTACAAAATTTATATATACATGCTTTTAAAGAAAATATACTACCAGAAACACTAACCGAGTCAACTATTACACTTATACCTAAAAAGGATAAAGATCTAGAAGACCCAGGCTCATAGAGAGCCATAACACTCTTAAATACAGATCAAAAAATATTAGCAAAGACCCCAGCGAGAAGATTGAGTAAATATGTTAGCAAACTAATAAACCCGGATCAAACGGGGTTTATACCCAAGAGATACTCATTCAACAATTTGTGACGTCTGTTTAATATAATGTACTCACACAAAACTGAAGAGGAAGACTTATCAATTATTTCACTGGATGCAGAAAAAGCATTTGATCAAGTAGAATGGCAATATCTATTTAAAGTATTGCAAAAATTTAATATGGGAGAGAATTTTATCTCATGGGTAAAATTATTATATGACAAGCCGACGGCTAGAATACTGACCGATAACATATTATCCCCGAAATTCCAATTATCAAGGAGCAATAGACGGGTGTGCACTATCGCCCCTGCTATTTGCACTTGTGATAGAGTCACTAGCAGAAAGTATAAGAAGTCATCCGAATATTCATGAATATAATACCAAAGAACTCAAATAATACAATTTCATTATATGCAGATGACATATTATTATTATACATTACAAATTTGTAAATTAGCATACCAAATATATTAAATTTAACAGAGGAATTTGGTTCCTTTTCAGGATATAGAATTAATTGGAATAAAAGCGAAATTATGACGATAAAACCGACACATCTGTTGAAATTCCCTTTTAGAATTGCAACAGAAAAATTCAAGTATTTGGGTACCCAAATTACTAGAAAATGTAAATCATTATTTAACGCAAACTATATGCCTTTATTAACTAAATTGAATGTGTTGATTAAATCCTGGAAAACATTGCCGATGTCCTTAATAGGCAGAATAAATACTATAAAAATGATCTTTTTACCACAAATAGTGTACCTATTTCAATCATTACCAATATATTTACCAAAGAAATTATTTAAAAAACTAGACTCTGATATTACAATTTTCATATGGGAGTATAGATCACATAGAATCCAAAGAAAACATTTGTGTAAACCTAAAGAATTCGGGGGACTGACACTCCCCAATTTGTTGTATTACTATTGGGCAGTGAATCTGCCCAACAAGTAGACTGGATAAGAATGGAGAAAAACGATTGTTCCCCCTGTAATATAGGAGTGATTCTTCTTATTCTATTATTGATAAAACGTTTATCCATTGGGAAAGAATAGGATTTAAAATGATTGGAAATATGTATGAAATGGGAAAACTTCTATCATTCCAACAACTACAACTAAAATACAATCTGAAAAGTAATCAATATTTCAAATACCTTCAAATGCGAGATTATTTGAAAAAACACACACAAGGATATCAAACTCTAACCTCAGATTTATTAGATGAAGGAATGAACAGAAAGGCAGAATCAAGCAATTTAATATCATATTTATATAATATAATTTTAAATATAGAAACACCAACGACAGAGGCAATTAGAAGGGACTGGGAACAAGAATTATTGATAAAAATTCCGAAAGACAGATGGGAAAATGTTCGATTAATGTAAGGCATAATTTAATTCAATTTAAAATTTTACATAGATTATATTACTCGAAAACTAGACTGAATAAAATATTTCCAAACGTTTCCCCCATTTGTGACAAATGTCTAACTCAAAATGCCACTATAGCACATTCCATTGTCTCCTGTACAAAACTTCATAAATTTTGGAATGAAATCTTTGGGACTTTTACAAAACTTTTTAACATAAAATTGAACCCCAATACAGAACTGATTATCCTCGGATCAATGGAAGAGGGACGTAAGCTAACTACGTTCCAAGAATCTCTCTTTAATTATGGTTTAATAACAGCAAAAAAACTTATACTTAAATTTTGGAAAAACGCATCCACACCAACGTTTAAAATGTGGATTTCAAATATGTCGGACTTAAATGGTTCAGAACCGGGTGACGTGTGGGTAAAGATATTAATTAGGTATATCTCTCCTAATTTATTTTCCTTCTTTTAAAAAAAAATCTATTTAGCTACTTCTTTCTCTCTCGCTATTCTTTTGTCTATCTATCTCATGAATTAGCACCATCACCATAGCCTACGACACTCTCTATTTTCTTCTATCACTGTTCATTTATTATTAAATTAAAAATAAGAAGTTGTACAAGAACTGTAATATGTCTGTATGCATCAGGTACTTAGGTACCACATTACTGTATTTACCTCTAACAAAAAAATTTTTTAAATCAAAAAATAAAATTAAATTAAAAAATCTGTATTTAACAAGGCAAATGTTTTTTAAAACAAATCTGTATTTAACAACGCAAATTCGTATTTCCGTACGAAATACGGAAGATAAGCATTGTACCTGTACCTCACCCGACCTGTGACAATAAACCCGACTTGACGATCTCAGATGCATCAACGCCTTATCCCATACCATGTTTTTAATTCCAATCCTTAGTTCCTGGACTAATTAATTTGTCAGATTCTGTGTCTGTGAAGTGCCTGATGACTTATTTACATCACCCAGTGCGGTCACAACATCGGAGGCCCGGGTCGCCTCAGCGCAGAGGAAGAGGAAGAACAAGAAGGGAAGAGACAAAGACAAGATTTTTGCCTTCCATCACAGTGAGGAGGTGTCTGGTGAACTCACTGTGGTGGATGTTAAATATGTGTTTATTGTGTGTTTTGTTATTTACTATATGTAAATAACGTTCAAGGTCTGAATAACAATAAAGTTTTCCATGATTCCATGATTCCATGAGAGATCAGGTAGGTTAGAATTATATTCACTTCAGTTTAGATGGATGAAAAGGTAAGCTCATTGAAACATATAAAATCCTGAGGGCATGAAATAGTGATTGTAGTGAAGGTATTACCCCTGGTTGATGAGTCCAGAAAAAGGGCTCACAGTTTCAGAATAAGGGCCATGCTGCAATAGGATTAAGAGGAGGAGAAATTTATTCCCAGAGAGAGCAGAATTCAAATTCAGAATTGTGATGGATCGGTCTCTGAGGTTGTTTAAAACAGGAATTAACATATTTTGGTACATTGAGCGACAATTGATGTGTAGATAGCGTTGTACAATGGGTCTGAGGAAGAAGATCAGTAATGAGCTTGGAAATTGGCAGAGCAGTCCAAATGGCTAAGTGTCCTTCTCCTGCTTATTATGTCTATATGCAGTACAACTTAAAATCTCACAGCAGCAAGCATTCCAGTTGAAATCAATTTATGAGAAGAAATGGTGTCCTTCACTTTTAATGGCTGTGCACCTCAATTTTCTTCCAGGTGCAGAATTCTGGCAAGCTGGATGTCTTAGTTCCCTATCTCCACTAAAACAAGGTAACATTCCTACCAGTAGTTCCACACCTCAAAATCCCAAATTTCCTGGAATTTGATGGTATTTCCTGAAATTTTAAAAAATGCATCCTGTGTGCTATTTGTTGGGTTTTTTTTTGCGGGCACACGTTAACAACACAAAGAAGAACAAGACAAAATAGATCTATATAACTACACTGTATCTGCCTGCTTCTGTTACTCACTTGTACAGTGTTATGCAAGGCAGCTTTAGTTGCCTCCGTTTTTTCAACCTGCTCTCATGTGTCTCAGTCTCTGCTCTCTCTCACTCCCACTCTCCATCCCTAGGCCCACTGCCTTTCACCACTAGGCTTATCTAGAATACCACTGCCTGAAAAATAATCAAAGGCTCAACTTCCACTGAGAAAGAGAATTCCAAAGATTCTTGTTATACGAGAATTTTACCGAACAGACTGTGACCCATAGCGCTATATTTAAAGCCCAAAGCGCTGCAGCCGGTAGCGCTATATTTAGAACCCATAGCACTGCAGCTGAGAGCTCTTTGTTTAAATTCCCACGTGTTAAATTGAGAGCGCTCTGTTTAAACCTTTGAGCGCCACATGGCAGTGCTGTGTGTATTACCTTTACACCCCTTCGTGGGCCAAATGCGGAAATTTCCCGAAATTATTCATTTTCCCTAATATTACCCAAAGACAACCAGAATTTCCCGAATTTTGGCTAATTTCATTCAAAGTGGAAACACTGATTCCTACAATACCTGTACTGCAGGTTAGTGATTGCCAAACAGGTAGTGTTATTTAGATTTACAATAGGGGGGGTTGCACGTAAGGTTATCGGGTGAAAGGGCGTGACGCATGGAGAAGCTCGATCCTTCTGGAGGACATGGCAGCCTCCGGAATACATAGTTAACACACAAACCGCGTACTTTCTTACCTGTTAAAAAACACCGAAATGGTCAATTTTTGCGCAGCAAATAATTTTGGAAATAGGGGTAACCGTGGGAGACATTTACCCTACTTCAGAATTCCAAATGCAAGAGCTGAAGGCACAACAACAGCTAAAGTGTTTGGCGAACATTGGCCGTGCAGATTTTAAGTTTGAAAATATTGGGAATTATCACATTTGCTCACTGCATTTCATCAACAGTAAGGCATTCTTTGTGTAATCTAAAAAGTTTTAGAAGTGAAAAATCTGGTTGTAAAATTTTAAAATCGCCAATGGTTCTCAAGTGGGTTTTTACATGCAAAAAGAAAACGCTTCTGAAGCTAATTTTATGTTCAGAAGTTAAAAAAAAAATCGCAAACCATACGTGGGTTTTGAATTACATTTTACTCAGATGCAAGCCAAGGAATGGCATAATTGTTATCTGTTAATTGAACATAATCCAGCTCAGCAAATTGACAATATTTTTGAAAGGGACTGGGTGTTTAAGCTGCCAGGACATTTTATTATTTGCCAAAATATACATCTCAATTTTTTTAATTTAATGCCTGCACAATCACACACATTTATCTATTTATCTATTTATTTATTTATTATTCAATCGCAGAACAGCCTGCAGCATGGAACGATGTTACCAATCCTGATTGGGCACCACCTGTGAATATGGGACGCGGTGATGACAATGAGCAGGATAGATAACGTGTGATTGGTGGTGTCAGGCAAAAATACCTATTTTATGTAATACTGTACCAATGGAGTACATGATGACGAACTCTGAAAGTCAAGTACCCAAAATTGATAAAATTTCAAGAATCTGTTGTGCACTTTTCAACTTAAATGAATCCATAGTCCCACAGTAGGTGCAGGTAGTTGTGCTTTCATGTGGGGCATATACGAACAATAAAAACTTTCAAAAAAGTTACTTGGCTCATCAGTATGTATTATGGATGAAATTGCAAGTAATTGCCAAACCATTGAATAACAAACACAAGAGTTAAAACTTCAAAATCTTTAACATTAAACTTAAAATAAAACAGTTTCAAAAAGAGACTGGTGTGTTAAAATATACACAAAATGCCCTATGGTAGACAAAAATGCTGGAAAAACTCAGTGGGTGAGGCAGCATCTATGGAGCGAAGGAAATAGGCAACGTTTCGGGTCGAGACCCTTCTTCAGTCTCGACCCGAAACGTTGCCTATTTCCTTCGCTTCATAGATGCTGCCTCACCCACTGAGTTTCTCCAGCATTTTTGTCTACATTCAATTTCCAGCATCTGCAGTTCCTTCTTAAACAAAATGTCCTATTATGTGGTTTTATGCAGTGCAAGGCAAACGTGTTATACAAATGCTAGACTTGGTATTTATGAGAAACATGTTCAGCACAACACATGACGTCCATTTCTTTTTTGGGAGCTTTTCTTTTTGATTTTGGGAGGAGCCTACAATCCAGGCAAAACCATTTTTTATGGTGTTTCATAATTTCAGTTGCTAGATTTATAGGCATACTGTGACAATTGAACGGATACGGGGACATAAGAGGGGCCCGCTGCACTGGAAGCCATGGTAAGTGTTACCTGCAGTTCACCGCGTCTACTCCAGAAGGCGTTGTGTAGCAACAGTACGGGTCATGGGTCGTGACCTCGACTGCCGTGCAACCTCCCTATAAGATTGTTGATAATAATTTCCCTCCCCAACAGTCTCAGGATACTGCTGCTTCAATTGGCCTTTTCTCTCATTGATTAGTACAGGTGAAAGAGGTAATGGGGTGAAGGCAGGTGAATGGGGCTAGGAGGGAGAGATAGATCAGCTATGATTGAATGGCGGAGTAGACTTGATGAGCGGAATGGCACATGGACATACAGCATAAGGTAAATCTTTCTTGATTCTCTTAAGATGTACTTTGGCGTGCCTAGATTCATTCTCTCTCTTTTTAACCTCTGTAGTAACTTGAATTTTAAGATAAATTAAAAGCAATTCAGTTATTCTATAAATACACATAATAGCAAGTTTCTCTACCTCGGGCTCCATTAAGTGCTGTAAATATAACTCCGAATATTTATGATGTACTATAAACACTCAGCTCAAAGAATATCAACATTCAGAGACAGAATGGTTGATTGAATGGTACCACAGCACCAACCTTTTGCTCAATGTCAACAAGTCCTAGGGACTAAATGTTGACATCAGAAATAGAAAGTCAGGAGACCACTTACTAGTTTCCATTAGTGGGTCACCGGTGGGGAGATTTGAGCTTCAAATTTCTGCCTTTTTACATCTTGGATGACCTGTCCTAGGCCCAGCATATCATATAAAAAAGGGAATCCAGCACCTCTAGTTTATTAGAAATTTAAAGAGATTTGGTATGTAACCAAATACTAACAAAGCTCTGCAGATGCACTAACGGATGTATCCTGATTAGTTACATCATGGTCTGATACACCAATTCCAATGTACAGGAACACGAGAGGCTACATAGAGCGGAGGACTCAGCACAGTCCATCACACACACACACACAGCCTTCCCCTCAGCATTTACGAGGTGGTGCCTCAAGAAGGCAGCATCAATATAGAAACATAGAAATTAGGTGCAGGAGCAGGCCATTCGGCCCTTCGAGCCTGCACCGCCATTCAATATGATCATGACTGATCATCCAACTCAGTATCCTGTACCTGCCTTCTCTCCATACCCCCTGATCCCTTTAGCCACAAGGGCCACATCCAACTCCCTCTTAAATATAGCCAACGAACTAGCCTCAACTACCTTCTGTGGCAGAGAATTCCACAGATTCACCACTCTCTGTGTGAAAAATGATTTTCTCATCTCGGTCCTAAAAGACTTCCCCCTTATCCTTAAACTGTGACCCCCTTGTCCTGGATTTCCCCAACAATCTTCCTGCATCTAGCCTGTCCAACCCCTTAAGAATTTTGTAAGTCTTTATGAGATCCCCCCTCATTCTTCTAAATTCCATCGAGTACAAGCCAAGTCTATCCAGTCTTTCTTCATATGGAAGTCCTGCCATCCCAGGAATCAGTCTGGTGAACCTTCTCTGTACTCCCTCTATGGCAAGAATGTCTTTCCTCAGATTAGGAGACCAAAACTGTACGCAATACTCCAGGTGTGGCCTCACCAAGACCCTGTACAACTGCAGTAGAACCTCCCTGCTTCTATACTCAAATCCTTTTGCTATGAATGCCAACATACCATTCGTTTTCTTCACAGCCTGCTGCACCTGCATGCCTACTTTCAATGACTGGTGTACCATGACACCCAGGTCTCGTTGCATCTCCCCTTTTCCTAATCGGTCACCATTCAAATAATAGTCTACTTTCCTGTTTTTGCCACCATAACCTCCCATTTATCCACATTATACTGCATCTGCCATGCATTTGCCCACTCACCCAGTCTATCCAAGTCACCTTGCAGCCTCCTAGCATCCTCCTCACAGCTAACACTGCCCCCCAGCTTTGTGTCATCCGCAAACTTCGAGATGTTGCATTTAATTCCCTCGTCCAAATCATTAATATATATTGTAAATAGCTGGGGTCCCAGCACTGAGCCTTGCGGCACCCCACTAGTCACTGCCTGCCATCCTGAAAAGGACCCGTTCACTCCTACTCTTTGCTTCCTGTCTGCCAGCCAGTTCTCTATCCACATCAATACTGAACCGCCAATACCGTGTGCTTTACGTTTGTATACTAATCTCTTGTGTGGGACTTTGTCGAAAGCCTTCTGAAAGTCCAGACATAACACATCCACTGCTTCTCCCTTATCCACTCTACTAGTTACATCCTCGAAAAATTCAATAAGATTCGTCAGACATGATTTACCTTTCGTAAATCCATGCTGACTTTGTCCAATGATTTCACCACTTTCCAAATGCGCTGCTATCCCATCTTCAATAACTGACTCTAGCAGTTTCCCCACTACCGATGTTAGACTAACTGGTCTGTAATTCCCCGTTTTCTCTCTCCCTCCCCTTTTAAAAAGTGGGGTTACATTAGCTACCCTCCAATCCTCAGGAACTACTCCAGAATCTAAAGAGTTTTGAAAAATTATCACTAAGGCATCCACTATTTCTGGGGCTACTTCCTTAAGTACCCTGAGATGCAGCCTATCTGGCCCTGGGGATTTATCGGCCTTTTACAATCCAAGTCATGCCTGCTTCTTGCTGCTAGCATCAGGCAAGAGTTTCCATACCAGCAGGTTCAGAAACAGCTACTTTCCCATAGTCATCACCTTCTACTTCCAAATCCTACTTCCAAATCCTACTTCTGTGATACAACACAGACCACATTTTGCACTACCTTGAACTTGTTTTCTAATTGTGGTTTTGAACAGTCTTGCATTTAAAAAAAAAAAGTATATTCTATACGTTTGTCTGCTACACATAAGATAAGACTGAAAGACAATCATGGAATGAGGTATAATCCACTGATCACTGCCTAAAATAGCTGGCACAGTTACAGGTCTGCCAACATTGGGTGAGAGTTGAGAGTGAGAAATTGCGAGGGAGCGCAGCGACCAAGCACGAGGTTGCATAGCGACCGAGGGCGGAGAGGATGCGGGAGGGGAATGTCCCTCCTCCTATGGTAGGGAACGTTTGCATTTTTCAGCTTGAAATTGTGCAATCTGGTGCATACTGTAGCGAGTTGTTTAATTTACACTTGAATGCAACATTTATGCTTTATATTGGATTAGGTATGAATAAGGTTAGGCTAAATTACATTCCTAATTACATTCCACAGTAGAGCCAGGCTCTGATCAACAGGTGCAGCACATGAATTACTTCAGTATATTCATGTATGTAATTCATGCTGTAATGCAAAGATATCGAGAAAACGAAACATAGAAACAAGGCAAGAGGAGTCAGACTTCCATCACTGTTCTGTACAAAAAATTAATCAACCTTACCCTTTGACTATAGAAACAAGACGAAAATAATGCCACATATTCAACCAAATATATGGTTCAATGAAATTAATATATGTATGTAAAACATATATATGGAAACAGGCCCTTCGGCCCACCACGTCCACACTGATCAGTAATCTACCATACGCCAGTTCTATCCTACACGCCAGGGACAATGTACAGAAGCCAATTGACTTACAAATCTGCGCTTCTTCCGGATGTGGGAGAAACCGGAATATCATACCTGCCAACGAGTCCGATTTTATCGTATTCGTTCTGATTTTTAAGTTAAAAAAGTGTGATAAATTGGACAGTATTATTTTGAAATGAGGAGAAAAAAACGGCCAATCAACCGCTGTCTCTATGGGGATTGCGTCCAATCACCAACCAGCTTCCCTTAAAATTCCCGTCCAATCAGCCACTATCTACAAGGGCATTGTATCCAATCACATAATGCGCTTGTCACTTGGCAGCCAATCGATTGGCCGCTGTCTCCGAGCGGCATTGCGGCCAATCACCGACCAGTTTCCCTTACTGAAGCAGAAGATGGATGCAGCCAACATTTTTTCTTTGCTCTGAGGAAGGAACTGCAGATGCAGTTGTCTTTGCAAAACTGCCAAATGATTCCGGGAATGCCGAGGTGAGAGAGGGAGAGAGAGAGAGAGAGAGAAAGAGCGAGAGCACCCGAGAGAGAGGGAGGGAGAGAGCGGGAGAGAGAGGGAGGGGAGAGAGAGAGGGAGAGAGAGAGAGAGAGAGAAGAAGAAAGAAAGAATGAGATATAGAGAGATTCCATCCTCTTAACGTTTCCCCGGGCCATGGGGAAACGTTGCTACCAAATGACTTTCAATGATAAACTTCTGGACAAATGCAAGAAAGCAGCTATGACATATAATAGACAATAAACTTAATTAGAAATACACAATAAACAAGTTATGAATTTTTGTACTCTTACGTGGGTATGACCCCACCCGTAATGCCTTCGGCTCGCACTCCGTCAACCTGCCCACTCAGAGTAAGATTTTTCATTTTCAAATATGGCAGATATGGAATATCCGGAGAAACTCATAGGGAGAATGTACAAATTCTGTACAGACACCACCCGTAGTCAGGATCAAATCTAGGTCTGCGGTGCTGTAAGGCAGCAACTCTACCGCAGCGCCACCGTGCCACCCCATTAAATTAACATTTCTGTAACATATTTATTATGGTGTCACATCAATAAAGATTAAGTATTTTCTTCACCTCCATTGCTGCAGAGAATACAATCCCAGATATCAAATCTTTCTTCAAAGTGAAAAAAAAATTCCAGCCCTGCCAACATCTTCATAAATCACCCCTGGATCCTCTCCAGAGCAATTGCACCCTTTCTACAATGTGTCATAGCCTTACAGCATGGAAACAGGCCCTTCATCCTAACTTGTTCATGCAGATCAAGACGCCCCATCTAAACTAGTCCCATTTATCTATATTTGGCCCATATACCTTTAAACCTTTCCTGTCCACGGACCTGCCCAAATGTCTTTTAAATGCTGACATTTACCTGGCAGCTCGTTCCACAAACCCATCATCCTCTGTGTGAAAATGTTGTCCCTCAGGTTCCTATTAAATCGTTCATCTCTCACTATAAACCAGGGGTGTCAAACTCATTTTAGATCAAGGGCGGATTGGACAAAATGCGACGTTATGCGGGCCGGATCAGTTGTGCACGCGTAAACACATCCTTTCCATTAATAAACCATTTGAAATCGAACATTAGCAGACACAAATGTAGACCTAACAAAACCAATTGTAAATGTAGGCTACGCAACTGCACCTATTTCTATTAGCCTGCTTCCAGCAATCAAACGCAGACAATGAAATCAGTTAGCCTATAATTGTTATTGAAGTGGTTGAAGTGAGGGTGTGTGTGAAGGTGTGAGAGTGTGTGTCAGTGTGTGTGTCGGTGTGTGTCAGTGTGTGTGTCGGTGTGTGTGGGGTGTGTGATAGTGTAGGTGTGAGGGTGTGTCAGTGTGTGTGGGGGTGAGTGATAGTGTATGTGTGAGTGTGTGTCAGTGTGTGTGAGGGTGTGTGAAAGTGCTCCGACGCCCACACTCGCCCTGTCTGCTCATGGCTCCGGGCCGGGGTTAAAACCATGTGGACATAGCGGCTGACGGATACAGAGCCCCCGGAGGTGAGAGTGGGAGGTGTGAGCGGTGCCTCGGGGGGGGGGGGGGGGGGGGGGGGGGGGGGGGCACCTGTCACACTATCTGCACGGGAATGTGTAATTTAGACTCTAGAATAAGCAACTTTTTTCCCCAAATCATCCCGCGGGCCGGATTGAACCCCTTCGCGGGCCGGTAGTTTGACACCCCTGCTTTAAACCAATACCCTCTAGTTCTTGAATCACATATCCCAGGAAAAAGACTATGCATTCACCTTATATATTCCCATCATGATTTTTACTCACCTCTAAAACAATTTTTATTTTGAGTTTCCAGCACCTGCAGATTTTGGTTCCATGAATGTCAAATGGAATCATTAGCACTGCAGGTACATTTCCATTTAAAATAGTGTGCGATGGGCTTAAGACAATCAAATTGCTCGTTCTTTACGGGAAACCCGCGGACAGAAAACTATTCTCATTGAGTGTGGAGGAGATCTGGAAGCCATGGGCGAATTGAATTGTTTGTGACTTTCTTTATTTATCTTTTAAAAACATTTATTTTTTTGAGCGTGAGAAATTCTGTGATCAGCGTGAGAGCGTGAGAATTTTGTGAAATACGTGAGTCTCACGCTCAATGCGTAAGAGTCGGCAGCCCTGCAGTTAACATCCTTAAGACTTTATAATCAGCAACGGCTACACATACTATATTGGTATTTGCTGGTGCAGAACCGTATCTGGCAACTTCTCATGTTTCATCCAGATAAGCATCCAAAGCTCTGCTGCATGTGACCATTCTGTTCAATCTTTGCCTTTACATTGGTCATTTATAATTTTTAACTCTTAATGTAAATTGTGACTTTCCATTTACCATTAGAGTACGATTACCAAAGTCCCAGCTGTCAAAATTGCCACGGTGCTGCATGATATTCACCATCCAAAATACCGTTGCTTTAGATTCTGTCAACACTAAGCTTATCCCACCTAGTCAATAGCTGATGCACAGATACACAAGCGTGCATTAATATCAGAGACATGCAATTCCGTGACACTGAAACTTGATGTTAAGCATTCCTTTGCTAAACTCTTGAGGGAAAAGTGACTAATAGTGCCCTTTGGTCTTTGTAGAATACCTCAAAGCAGGTGGTGGAAAATGCCATTTCTTCTAGTTCAAATAAAGGTCATTCACCTCCACTTGACTGCTTGAGAGAAAAAAAAGCTTATTGCACCAATTGGCAACATGGTTCTATTGCAGATAGTTAACTACGAAAAGATACAATGCAGTTTCATATCTGGGAAGCACCTAAAATAGCTTAATCTAAACATTTTGAGGAAAGTTTCTGGAATAGATAGTTATCTCTTTGCACTGGACTGGAAAACACGATTATTTCATGTCTCGTGAGCCATATTATGTAAATTAGGACTCCCCTCCATAAACCCTATTTGAGTGGGCATTATCACAAGATTCACTGTAGATGACATGTTAATATTCAAGATTTATTTTTTTAAAGTCTTAATCTGCACAATTTGCATCACACATATGCACAGGTGCATAACCACTAAGTAAAGATTCTGACCAAGAACCTACAATTTACAAGTAATTTACTAACCTTTAATTGCTTTCAGCAATTTACAAGCAGTTATTAACAACTTGGATTCCCATTGGGAGAACTTAAATAGGGCCTTCAATTGGAGAGGTGAGCAGCAGCTGAAGCATCACTGCTTAGCTTCAGGCTAGTGTTAACAATACCATATTACAGCTAGGGAGCATGCATAATGCACAGTATCAAACAAATGGGAAGCAGTTTTAAGTGAATCTCAAATCAAAAGTATTTTGGACCTGTACCATGAAGTTGCTGTTTACTTTCCAACCTACAACTTTCACAATCATTTTAACTTAATGTGGCTGGTGAGAACAGAGGCGCGTTGAAGTGAGATGGGTTAACAGAGATATGGGAAGTATAAGGAGGAACTAGTTTCAATACACACAGCCTTCAATAGCCAGGCTCAGTGTATGCTCATGAGACGGCAAACAACACACCAGATGGTTATAATTTACAATTCACCTTTCTGACCTTAAAAAGGGAGTGGCTTAGGCTTATTTCTTCTGTTGTACATGACATGATATTCTATGTCACAGCTCCATCTTTCAGAAAACAAGCAAAGTGATGCGATTCTGCAGGGCTGCCAACTCTCACCCATTGAGCGTGAGAATCACACATTTCGTCAAATTCTCACGCTCTCACGCTGATCACAAATTTCTCACGCTCCGTCATGAGAAATTCTGTGATTAACGAAAATTGCGAAACACATATCAACTGCATGGGCCGCGGGTGTTGGTGAGCTGAGGCTGAGGGAGGGATGGAGGCAGAAGCAGCGGCGAGGACAGATGCGGACGGGGAGCCGGGGCTGGCGAGTGTTTGCCCGGCTGGCGAGCCGCTCGCTGCAGCCCCGGCCATGGAGCAGCCTCAGTGCAAGAGTCCCAGGCTGTCGGAGGCGTCGGAAGTGTTGCGCCGCTGCCGTGAGAGTCTCTGTGCCGAATTTGCCCAGGTGACCGGCATGCATCAGGCTGCGGCTCGGTCCATCCTGGAGGACAACCAGTGGCTGCTGGAAGTAAGTACCAAGCACTGGGTAGAAACGGTGGAAGATAGTGGCCTTCGAATGGGGGTGGTTGGAGAAAGCATCCTGCTTGACTGCTAGATTTTCACTTACTGTAACTGCAGGTAAAATGTTCCCATGTTGGGAGAGTTCAGAACCAGGGGTCACAGTTTAAGAATAAAGGGTAGGCCAGTTAGGACTGAGATTTTCTTCACGCAGAGAGTTGTGAATTTGTGGAATTCTCTGCCACAGAAGGCAGTGGAGGCCAATTCACTGGATGTTTTCAAGAGAGAGTTACATTTAGCTCTTGGGGCTAGCGAAGTCAAGGGATATGGGGGAAAAACAGGAACGAGGTACTGATTTTAGCTGAACAGCCATGATCATGTTGAATGGCAGTGTTGGCTCGAAGGGCCGAATGGCCTATTCCTGCACCTATTTTCTATGTTTCTATGCTTGAGTATATGGCAATAAAACTCAACCACTTGATTTTGAAGCAGTCATGCATGGTGGAGGTATAATGTAGTCATAGAGTGATACAGTGTGATAACAGGCCCTTCGGCGCAACTTGCCCACACCCGCCAACATGTCCCAGCTACACTACCTGCTTTTGGTCCATATCCCTCCAAACCTGTCCTATCCATGTAACAGTCTAACTGTTTCTTAAATGTTGGGATAGTCACTGTCTCAACTACATCCTCTGGCAGCTTGTTCCATATACCCACCACCCTTTCTGTGAAAAAAGTTACCCCTTAAAAAATTACCTTAAAAATACTTCCAACAAAAAACATTGAAATCACACTTCTACTATGCACGAAAACATGATTTTAATACATCACATTTCAAAAAGTCCCCACCGTGGCAGGGGGGACATCCCCCCCCCACCCCATCCCCCCACTCGGTTGCTCCACTCCCTCACCGGGTACCCCCAAGGCCAGTGATCATTGATCACTCAGCCTCCCCACTTTCAAAAACGCTCCGTGGCCCCTGGTTCAGACAGAGACCACTGCCAGATGGGAGCAGGAAACTGAGGCCTGTTGTCCGTGATGTCTGGATCCCAATGCTCAGTGCTTCGTGTTTCGGAGTTGTCTAATGTTATTGATTTTATAATTAGCCTGATCTGTAATTAGTTCACAAAACCTTAATTAATCCAGAATATCCAGGAGGATGGGATAAGTGTAATATTAAAATGACATGCAAGGTGTCAGGCTCTCTGTCACAACATACAGCCCCGATAACCCATTATTTCCTTCAGTTAAATATTGGGAAGGTACCACTATTGTCATTTGTCACTCAACTATTATGTTTGTTTACCTCACTGACTATTTCTAAACCTCCCCCCCACCCCAAATTCCTTTGACAGGTTGAATAGAAATGTCCCCAATCTTGCGGTTTTATTAATTGAACACGTAGATGAACATCCTCAAGGAGTATAATCGGATGGAAACTGATTCAGATGCGATGTTTAAGAGCTTGTTCAAAGAATGGGCATATTTTAGAGGCGTGACATAGATACTTGCAGGGGAATGTGGGAGGAGGTTATTATTTGTCTTTAGTTTTAGCTTGAACCAGAACATCTGAAGATTCAAAGTTTAATATAGTAATTGTGTTGATACTGACTCCAACCAACCACATACTGAATATCATCCATTCCGGAGGTTTTATTTTTCTGATGCAATTTAAACTTCACTTGGATTTCAATCACTTCAATGTAAAAGTAATTGGGAATGGGGAGCATTGGAACAAAAATTTGCCCTCGGTACATATTAATTGTAATATAATAACGTGTGCATGTTGGTAGGTGCAATCAAAACAAATATTTTTTTAAAATCATTGTTGTGTTATGAATACCACAGAAAATATTATGTACTCTCAAGATCACATTTAATAGAATAATATTGCTTAAATATATAGTTATTGGACTTTGCATTTTGGAAAAGTCCCAGTTGAGAGGAAGACAGCAAAATACTGAAAATATTGGTGGGGGGGGGGGGGGGGGTGGGGGGGAATTACTTCAGCACAGTTTGTTAGGAAAATGAAGGAAATGGTAACAGAATGCTTGTACAGTTGAGTGAGTATAATTTTATGGATGAGAAATTGTGTTCAAGCAAATGATGACTTCTTTGACAAAGTAACTATCATGTTAGATAACAAGGAAGCCAATGGATGTAGCAAATTTTGTTATACAAAATATGGTCTGTGAAGTGCCCTATAGAATTTTAGACAATAGACAATAGGTGCGGGAGTAGGCCATTCAAGCCAGCACTGCCATTCAATGTGATCATGGCTGATCATCCCCAATCAGTACCCCGTTCCTGCCTTCTCCCCAGATCCCCTGACTCCGCTATCTTTAAGAGCCCTATCTTGCTCTCTCTTGAAAGTATCCAGAGAACCAGCCTCCACCGCCCTCTGAGGCAGAGAATTCCACAGACTCACAACTCTCTGTGAGAAAAAGTGTTTCCTCGTCTCCGTTCTAAATGGCTTACCCCTTATTCTCAAACTGTGGCCCCTGGTTCTGGACTCTCCCAACCTCGGGAACATGTTTCCTGCCTCTAGCGTGTCCAAACCTTTAACAATTTTATATGTTTCAATAAGATCCCCTCTCATCCTTCTAAACTCCAGAGTGTACAAGCCCAGCCGCTCCATTCTCTCAGCATATGACAGTCCCGCCATCCCGGGAATTAACCTTATAAACCTACGCCTCAATAGCAAGAATGTCCTTCCTCAAAACTGCGCACAATACTCCAGGTGTGGTCTCACTAGGGCTCTGTACAACTGCAGAGTTGTACAGAGCCCATACTCTAGTTTCCCAACTAGATTGCATTTAAATAGTAATCCGCCTTCCTGTTTTTGATACCAAAGTGGATAACCCCACATTTATTCACATTAAACTTAATCTGCCATGCATCTACCCACTCCCCAACCTGTCCAAGTCACCCTGCATTCTCATAGCATCCTCCTCACAGTTCACACTGCCACCCAGCTTTGTGTCATCTGCAAATTTGCTAATGTTACTTTGAATCCCTTCATCCAAATCATTGATGTATATTGTAAATAGCTGCGGTCCCAGCACCGTGCCTTGTGGTACCCCACTAGTCACTGCCTATCATTCTGAAAGGGACCCGTTAATCCCTACTCTTTGTTTCCTGTCTGTCAACCAATTTTCTATCCATGTCAGCACTCTACCCCCAATACCATGTGCCCTAATTTTGCCCACTAATCTCCTATGTGGGACCTTATCAAATGCTTTCTGAAAGTCCAGGTACACTACATCCACTGGCTCTCCCTTGTCCATATTACCGCATTAGATAAACACCTGTGGCCTTGAACGTAATAGGTTAAGTCTAGGGGGTCAGATATGGGGCTTTATGTGTTGGACAGATATATTGTCAGTACAGAAGGGCTAGGAGCAAGGCCAAGTGTGCATCCAGATTCAAGGTGTGGAATAGTACTAGGTGTGCAGTCAAACCTGGGACAATGGGAGTGTTCAGCACTGGGAACCTAAGCAGGTAAGCAGGGTAGAATAGGGGGTCAGGTGTAAGACTGGACTCGGGGTCTGGAAAGAGAGAAGGTATGCAACTGGAGTCGGAGTCAGGAGTAGTACCAGATGTGCAGTGAGACCCAGATTGGTCAACATGGGCCAAGTGTTTGATTATAATCTGATTTCCATACATGAATATACTAAGATCATTCATGTGCTGCACCTGTTGATCAGAGTCTGGCTCTACTGTGGAATGTAATCAGGAATGTAATTTAGCCTAACCTTATAGCTAATCCAATTTAAAGCATAAATATTGCATTCAAGTGTAAGTTAAAATACTCACTACAGTATGCACCAGATTGCACAATTTCAAGCTCCGTACAAATGGGAGGGGATACACCTCCCTCCCACACCCCCCCTCGGTTGCTACGCTCCATCGGGCTAGGTCTCTCATAATTTCTCACTCCCAATGCTGGCAGCCCTGGATTCAGCCATCAACAAAGTATCACGTTATTCCACGTTATTTCGGAAGGCAAACCTCTAGATGGCTTTAGTTGCAAAAGATTTGGCAACAAACTACTGAATTATTTTTCAAAAGAAATATCTATTCTAAATATGCCAAGATTGCTCAATTGATCTATTTTGGGGGAATTTCTCACCTAATCCATTAACTGAGGTAACAGACTGACACATAGAAACATAAAAACATAGAAAATAGATGCTGGAGGAGGCCATTCGGCCCTTCGAGCCAGTGGCCTCCATTGCGATCATGGCTGATCGTTCCCAATCAATAACACGTGCCTGCCTTCTCCCCATATCCCTTGATTCCACTAGCCCCTAGAGCTCTATCTAACTCTCTCTTAAATTCATCCAGTGATTTGGCCTTCACTGCCCTCTGTGGCAGGGAATTCCACAAATTCACAACTCCCTGAGTAAAAAAGCTTTTTCTCACCTCAGTCTTAAATGGCCTCCCCTTTATTCTATGACTGTGGCCCCTGGTTCTGGACTCGCCCAACATTGGGAACATTTTCCTGCATCTAGCTTGTCTAGTCCTTTTATAATTTTATATGTTTCTATAAGATTCCCCCTCATCCTTCTAAACTCCAGTGAATACAAGCTCAGTCTTTTCAATCTTTCTTCGTATGACAGTCCCGTCATCCCAGGGATCAATCTCGTGAACCTACACTGCACTGCCTCAATCACAAGGATGTCCTTTCTCAAATTAGGAGACCAAAACTGTACGCAATACTCCAGATGTGGACACCCACCTCAATCGACCTGGAACCATGAAATTCTCTTGAGGAGTTTTAATCCAACATTTTAAAAATATTTTACTGCTCCCTTGGTCTAGAAACTCCAAGCATAACGGACTAAAGAGTCATTACTTGTGGAAATTTCTCTCACTAATGTCTAGTAATTTATATCACCACACAGGTTTCAATGACCATCACTAATAGGCAATAGAATCTAAACACATGGGCACTGACACTATGGGGCTCTGCTCTCCTCAGGGATGTGGAAATACACAACCTGGTCTGCAAACCATTTAGTTGTTTTATGAACCTTTAAAAGGTACAAAACAAAGAGAAGTAATTGGAGTAGAGATTTTACAAAAGCTGTATTGTCTTAGGGAACCTTTTCCTCCCTACACTATTCCCATCACCATAAACTGTATGATGCAAATAATTGTCACTGCCCAATGTTAAGGTCCAAACTTTCAAACATATTGTTATTAAGTATGCATGAGACTTTCTCTTTTTACATTATGAATTTTCTGTTATGTAGAACTATTCAACTTCCACTGCATCTCCCAGAACAGTAGTTAACAAAGGAGGCCAACTCTGTTATAGTTGTAATAGCATGTGTATACCAATTGTTAGGTTAGCAAATGCTTCCAACAAATTCAAACAGTATGTACTTTCTACATAGATAGCTCCTGCAGAGCCCCAGAAATCTCCTATTAATACAGTGCCAGACACGCGAATTTGGTGAACCAAGTACGTCACGAGTCAAGAGGTCTGCTGGAAGTGGCTAGTGTATGTAAGTGTCAAAACAAGCCAATCCAATACACACACACGAAGCAGCATGCACACATGCACGCGCACGTTCTTAAGGCCACTTCTGGAAAACATCTAGTAAACATCTAAAAATGTTACCAATAAAAAGGTAAAATTACTTCACATTTTGATTTAAATCATCCCACTATCTATTCTATAAAAATGACATAATGGCATTCACTGTTCTTTTTGGGGTTTCAGTCTGTGATCAAAAATGAATGATTTATTGCCATCTCATCCACAAGTGGTGGTGGGAAGAAATATGCCTGTGTTAATAAGCCTACACTCCAGCAGTCCAAAGGCTCCTTCTGCCATGGTGCAATTTTTAACTATCACCATGGTACAACAGATTTCACACACCTTTAAATTTAACTATTACATATTGATACATACTATAAAACTAATTTCAACCAATATCATTAAAGTCATATAACTGCTAAATTAGACATTTGTTTATGTGTCAGGTCCCAAATCAGTTCCAGCCGAAACTGGAAAATCACAAGCTTGACCCAAATTTATATTTGTATTAAATAATACACCTCAACAAGATTAAGTAATCGGGGATCTCCAATAAATTTCAATTCAAATGTAGAACATGAATTTGAATTATGTCAAACGCCAATGGTTCAGAAATTATTTGATCAGAAAAGCCTTAAATCAACACAGAAAATTCGCGATTACCCCCCAAAAATGTACACATTGGGTTCCATGAGCACTGTCAGTTACTTTGGATTACCATCAGTGGGATTCTTCCATTAACAAGAGAGTACTATTAAGCAATATTAAAAAGATTGCCACTCCCTGGGTCCAGGAAAAATTGTGCTGGAAAATTTTAAATGGAAAATGATGGAACGTACACCTGAGCAGGCAAAATTTATGGAGCAATAAACAGATGCACGTTTCAAGTCCAAAACCCTTTGTCAGATCTGGGAAAGATCAGTTCCCAATTCCTTTCCAGTTCTAATGAAACGCCTTGGACCCGAAACATCAACCTGCAAGATGACACTTTAAGAAACAGCTTCTATTGTACGTTGATGTGATTAAGAGATGTCTTTACCTGATGCTAATACACTGATGAATGCGACAAAATGTTTCAAAGATAAAAAGACGAGCATTCTCTATGAAGTCCTCGAGGCAGGCCACCAAGAAGAAGTCATTCACAAGCACCTGGAATGAGAATATATATGAAAATAGTTAATCCCAAAATAAACCATTAAAATTGCATATAATGTCATGTGCTCTACCCAGCCAGCTCTTACTACATTTGTCGCAAGCTGCAAAACATCCTAACATGAAATCATCCTCCCATGGGAAAATAAGCAGAAAAAAAATTGACTTTCAACAGCAGCATTACACTGAAAGGGTTAGAGAATCTGCAGGTGCTGGAGATACAAATGGAAAACTGCAAGCGGTTAGCCAGCAAAAACACATCTGGTGGCAGATCTATTAAATTTGGAAACACTGTAAGAGTTCTGCTCTTAGTAGAGCTAGCAGTTATAAAAGCAGGATATTTTAATCATTCCTTTATTCTCCAGTTCTGATACAGATGGAAACTGAACAGTTCCCAATATCCACTCTGAATTGTCACCTAAACAGATTTCCAAACATCGATGCAGGGGCTGGGGCCCACATGCTAAGTGCCAGGATTGGGCAATTGCCAACATATGCAATAGCTTTTTATTGAAAAATACTGAAAGAGTAGATATCAGCGTTGTAAAAAAATCTTACTGTTTAAAAAAAAGAATTTAGCTGTTAAAAAAAAAAACCTAAATTACAGTATCTTCCAATCTGGTAATGGTAATGGTAAGGTTTGCTCTACAAGTCAAGAGCCAAATGGATTTGTGGGGTGTGATGTCTGACGAATACTTAACTTTATTAATTCTTTATTTCACAGCCCATATATAATTCTTCCTTTCATATTACAGTTCCTATTAACTGCCCAATTACCTTACATTATATCTCATCTGTTTCCCAACTAACTTGAGTTTCTATTATGTCTGTGATTTAGTTCACATGGGGTTTTCTTAGCTGCCTTTGATATCGAAAATATTGTGGAAAAAAACGTCAGTCAATATAGGCAATTTGATCTAATACTCATACTTGAGATTATGGCAGAGCAGGAAATTAGCCAACAATTTGTCAATAAATAATTCTGACCATATTCCCTACATAGACTTTCATAATATCTAAATATGCTCAGAATATTATATGAGTGAGTTGGATGTGGCCCTTGTGGCTAAGGGGATCAGAGGGTATGGAGAGAAGGCAGGTACGGGATACTGAGTTGGATGATCAGCCATGATCATATTGAATGGCGGTGCAGGCTCGAAGGGCTGAATGGCCTACTCCTGCACCTAATTTCTATGTTTCTATGAATGTTTAAGTAAACTATTAACTCACAAAAAGACTACAATCTGCAATGTCACCATCTCCCCAGGTGATGATTTGGTGAGCAGCAAATGTCCAACAGACTGCCAGCATCTGCAGCTTCAAGTATCCCTTTTGGCTGGGAACTGCCCATTATTAATACAAGGCAAGCAATCTTCCCTGGAGGTGGACATTGCACTTTGTTTATGGTACTGATGTGCTACAATGTTGAGAACGATATTCTGCATTCTGTATCTTCCCCATACTCTACGTATCTCGAGTTTGACGATTGTATTTATGTATGGTATATCTGACTGTTTGGAAAGCATGCAAAACAAATCTTTTCACTGTCCCTCAGTGTATGTGACAATAATAAACCTAAATGGTAAATTGGAATGATATTGTTCTGTATTTGTCCTGATTTTTACATTGATTCAGCCTCCAAGAAAATCTGATGGGACCCTTTTTCACCCAGAGAGTGGCGAGTACCTGGAATGTACTGCATGAAAGAATGGTGGAAGCACTGGAGAAGATTAAGTGTCGACCCCACTTTACAATGATAGAAAAATTGAGTCACAACAAAAACAGACCAACCATCAAATATTAATTTGCACTAATCCTACTCTAACCCCATTTTATTTTCCTTACATTATTCTATCACTTCACCTCTACACTCGGGGCAATATAGACTGGTCAATTAATCAACCAATCAGCACGTCTGGAATGTTAAACAAAATCAGAACATGTTATGGACTTATGAATTCTGAATTCCACTATTCTCTTTTCTCCATCCATGTGGAGGACTTCACATTTTCCACATTGCTTCATCTGCCATGCCCTTACACATACAATTATCCTTCTATATCTCCACCAGGGCTCACAGATTTCATAGCAATCTCGTTTTGTACCAGCATTAAATTTGAATCCCATCATTCAAATCATTGACGCAAATAGTGAACAGCAGAGTTTCAGTCTCAATCTTTAGGGAGAGTCTCTCAGCCTCCCAAATGGAAAATCATCTGATTATTGCTAACCTGTTTTCTGACTGCTTATCAATTATCAATCTGGGTCAATATATTCCCACATTGTCATGTGATGATTTAAACAAAATATGTTTTACTGCAGGTCTTCTGAAATTCCAAAGAGACAATGTACATTGGTTATCTTTTGTTTTGCCTGCTAGCTGCTGCTCAGGATTTATCAAATGCAATTTTCTTTCCATATGTTCATGCTGACTTTGCCAAACTTATTTTTTTCAAGTGCCCTGTTATCATTCCCATAACAAGATATTCCAGCATTTCCCTAATAATGCCCGGCTATTTTATTGTACCTTATTTTTCCTCATCCTCTTTTCCTAAATAATGGGGTTATCTTTGCCACCTTACAATCTAAGAACTGCACTCAAGGCTGTGGAATGTTGGAAGATAGCATTCACGATCTCCACTGCTGCCTCCTTTAAAAGTCTAGGATGATGGTCATTATGTTCTCTTTATGTTCTAATAAAGGGCTCTTGATCTCATGAATCCCTTCTGTGCATATATTTTCTAAAACTGATTCATTCATTCCAGACTTGCAGTACTCCAGACTTATTTTATGGAGACAATCATGATGGATCATAACGGTGCCGTATGGGAGTAACCATATTGAGTACTAAAAATGTATAGGATTGTTTCCCGAAATAGCGTTTTAAAAAAGTGTGGCATAATTGCAGTGTCTGTACATTAACACTGTGAACATAAAAGCAAATGTTATTTGGAGACAATTGGAATTGTTTTTCAACCATTAACATCCATTGCTTATCACTTGCTACAGACAGGTTTTTGCATGATTGTTTTCAGGTTAATTTGACATGAAGCTATGTCAGCAGAATACCCTTGCATCTGTTAAAGGGTACAATCATTGAATGCTGGAAATTGGTAGTATCGACAACTCAGTAAGGAATGCAATACCAATACCAACATATGCTCTAAATTTATAGATGCTCACAGTCCCAGTATAGTGGCTACCCAACTGTACTCCTGATTTTGTGAATCTTTTTTTGAACTAAGATAAAATACAAAAAAGAGACCGAGTTCCATTTTCAATTAATCAGGGTTAAAGTTCACCATAAATCAGTCAATAAAGATCTCGTAGAAGAACTTTAAGAAGAAAAACATTTCATCTGATTAGCAATAAATGATCACATTAGTTACAGTGTGCAGAATAAGTGGCTTAATGGAGGGAGGCCAAAATACAATGATGATGCGATATGTAGAAAATAAATAACTGCCCATTGATTATAGCATAATATTATTATAGCACTAGATGATACCATAAAATGGGCTAATGTACATACTTTAATAATTCTATAAAGAATAGATCTAGTATTTATTTCTTATGGTATTCCAATTAAAATATTGCATCGAAATATCAGCAGTCACCACACTGCATGCATAGGTACAAAATGCATGTTACATATTTGCTGTACCAATTCACTCTTTGGTAGGTGATCTGGTGGATTATGATTTGCCAAACGTCGTGTTTTGCTGCACAACAGATTTCCTTGGAAAAGCAAATCAGTCCTAGACATTTGACGATGTAAAATAAATCGAAGAATCTATCAGATCATTAAAAAATGGTAAAACACCGGGACCAGATGGTATTGGTTCGGAATTTTATAAAACATTTTATGATCTGATTGCACCACGTTTGAAGATACTCTATGAATACATCTATACCCACCAGAAGCTACCAGAAACATTAAATGAATCTATTATAACATACCTAAAATAGACAAAGATCTGGATGACCCAGGATCATATAGAGCTATAGCTCTTTTAAATATTGATCAAAAGATACTAACCAAAATATTAGCACAAAGATTAAGCACAGTTATTAATAAATTAATTCTCCCGGATCAAACAGGATTTATACCAAAACGATATTCCTCATATAACCTGAGACGATTATGCAATATTATATATTCGAAAAGAGGTATTAATAGACCTACTAATTATATCGTTAGATGCGGAGAAAGCCTTTGACCAGGTGGAATGTTCTTACTTGTTTTCGGTTATGGAAACTTTTAAGTTGGGAGAGAAGTTTATTACTTGGGTTAAATTATTATACACTAATCCAACAGCCAGAATACTAACAAATCAAATGCTATCAACTAAATTTAATTTATTCCGAGGCTGCAGACAAGGTTGTCCTTTATCCCCGCTATTGTTTGCACTTGCAATAGAACCATTAGCTCAACGTGTGAGATTACATTCTGAAATATATGGGTATGACACTAGAGATACTGAAAATAAAATCTCCTTATATGCGGATGATGTATTACTTTATATTACAAAGCCGGAAATAGTATTCCAAATTTACTAACATTAATAACTGAATTTGGATTATTTTCAGGATATAGTATTAATTGGAATAAAAGTGAACTTATGTCAATAATGGTAAATAACTTACATATACTACAACAATTTCCTTTTAAGATAGCAAACGAAAAAATCAAATATCTTGGAATTTATGTAACAAAAAGATTCGATTCTTTATTTAAATCCAATTTCCCACTTTTATTGAATAAATTAAATAAGAATATTTTATATTGGAAAACATTACCTATTTCAATGCTAGGTATAATTAATGCAATAAAAATGATTTTTCTCCCGCAATTACTATATCTCTTCCAATTGATTCCGATATATCTTCCTAAAAATTTCTTTAAGAAGGTTGATTCTATAGTCACCAACTTTATCTGGGATTATAAGAGCCCTAGAATAAATAAAAAACATTTATGTAAATCAAAAATAAATGGAGGTCTAGCACTGCCAAACTTTATGTTTTATTACTGGGCAGTTAATATTAAAAATATGAATTTTTGGTTAGTAGAAACAGATAAACAACCAATCTGGTTAAATATGGAAAAAGAAGATTGTTCGCCTTTTGAAATTAGCTCGATTTTATTCGCTAATATTAAACTAGGTAAGAAAATCTATAGAGAAAATCCTATAATAGAAATTGGGATATGTATCTGGAAACAAATAAAGAAAACATTAAAATTGAAATGTATACCACTAGCCCTTACCATTGTAAATAACGTTACATTTAAACCTTCAATCATGGACAAAGGTTTTTTACAATGAAAAAACTATGGAATTAAAAAGATGGGCGATCTCTATAGGGAAAACTCCTTCATGTCATTTCAAGGAATTACAACAAATTTATGGATGACATTCAAAAGATTACTTTAAATATTTACAAATTAAAGACTATGTAAAAGCAAACACACAAGAAATCAGAAATAGAAAGACAGAAATTTTAGATGAATGTCTAAATAAACACCCGAACAAGAAAAATTGATATCATATATTTATAACATTTTATTGGAAAACGATGTGCCAATGACAGAAATATATAGGCAATCATGGGAAAACAAATTAGGTCAATTAATTAGACTAGAAGTATGGGATGAAAGTTTACAACATATACACCATTGTTCATTAAATGCTAGACACTCTCTTATACAATTTAAAATATTACATAGATTACATTATTCAAAATCCAAATTACATAGTATTTTTTCAAATGTATCTGCCATATGTGATAAATGTCAGCACTTAGAAGCTAATTTAACGCACTCATTTACAAATTATATAAAAATTACTAAATTTTGGACAGAAATATTTAAGATAATTTTGAATGTTGTTAATATGAATCTGATCCCCGACTCAAAATTAATAATATTGGGAATATTAGAAACAGATCAACTAATAACAACAAATCAAATAATTTTTATTGATTACAGTTTAATAATTGGGAAAAAATTAATATTGAAATTCTGGAAAGGTCCTACATCCCCCCACAACCAAAATGTGGATTACAGGAATGTCGGAGACACTTCATCTGGAAAGATTAAGGCTTGTCCTACTGAACAAGTTGGATCTTTTCAGAGGGATATGGTCTCCATTTATTGAATATTTAAAGAGTCAAAATGGCTCGGTGCGAGAGCCTGACTGAAGCCTGAATAAAGGAATGGATGAAGAATCATATATAACAAATCATGGATATATCTCCAATGATGGATAACCTGTTTAACACTCCACTCATTTTTTTTTTGATTTTCTATTTTTACTTTATTTTTCTCTATTTTTTACTATCAGCAATAAAAAAATGTATAGCAATACAAATAAGACATAATTGTTAATATTAATAATATTACGAATGTATGTGACAAGTATATTCTTTTAATATGTACTTACGTCTAATAAAAATATTTAACAAAAAAAAAGACATTTGACATTTGACCCAAAGTTAATAATACTGGGAATACTGGAAACAGATCAATTAATAACAACAAATCAAATAATTTTTATTGATTATAGTTTAATAATTGGGAAAAAATTAATATTAAAATTCTGGAAAGGTCCTACATCCCCCACAATCAAAATGTGGAATACAGAAATGTCGGAGACACTCCATCTGGAAAGATTGAGGCTTGTCCTAATGGACAGGTTGGATCTTTTCAGAGGGATATGATCTCCATATATTGAATATCTACAGGGTCAAAGTGGCTCGGTGCGAGAGCCTGACTGAGGCCTGAATAATAGAATGGATGAAGAATTATGTATAATAAATCATGGATATATCTCCAACGATGGATAACATTTTAATACTCCATTCACTTCCTTATTTTCTATATTATTTTTCTCTATCTTTTCCTACTTTATAAAAAAAATTTAAAAAATGTATAGAAATATAAAGTCTTAAATGTTAATATTAATATTAATAATATTATGAATGTATGTAAGAAGTATTTTTTATTAATATGTATTTACAACTAATAAAAAATATTCATTAACAAAAAAAAGACATTTGACAATGGCATTTTAATTAGCTGTGTGTTTTTTAAGTATTGGTGTTCTGCCTCTCTCCAGCCATGAGTAAGGAACAAAATATTGCAGATGTTGGAATCTGGAAAAACAAACACTCTGCTAGAGGGGAGGAACACAAATATTTGGTATCTCTGAATGGTATTGCCGCATTGATCAGTAAACAAATGCAAGGGCAGAGAGATGCCTTATCCTCAGCTTACTTCAGGAGGATCCAGCTGCTTTATAATATATTCCCCAGTATACCAATGCATCATATGCATCTCCACATCAGTAGGTGGTGCTGACCCTGACCTTCTAGTCTCCTGTCACTTTAATGCTTCTACGGCTTTGACCTCAATTTTTGTCTCTTACACTGTTCCAATGAATCTCATCATATGCTGAGGATCAGTCCTTCATCTTCCAACTTGGCACGTTAAAGCCTCAGGATTTATGTACATTAGACATTTGATTGTTATTTCCTCTCCTCTAGTGATATTTCAGATTTAATTTGTATGTGCTATTTACAATCACCCAGACATATCTTCTTTTACTCTGAACCTTTACCACTCCCTGTCGGGCAGCATCACCAACATTGTCAGTCACTCTTTGCTCCTCACTATTCCATTCCAGACCTTGACTTTTGTTCTCTTTGCCACTTCTTCTCCTTTTCGGCTGGTTAATTTTGTCCAATTTTTAATTTTTTGCCAAATTTTCAAAAAATGATCGCCCAAATACGTTAATTTGTACTTCCCTCCCCAGAGATGCTGCCTAATCTGTCGAATATTTCCAGCACTTTCCTTTTTTATTACAAATTTCCAGCATCTTCAGGATTTTACCTTCAGAGATTTATTTGACTATTAACAATACTAAAAAGATAGTGAAAAAGGGATTGGTCTTCCACAGCTGATAAGGGAAAAAGGTATGCAGTAGTTGAATGGCCCTTTCTGGTCTTGACATAATTAAACAAGTTATTTCACATTTGTTGTGTCTAATTTTTCATAAATAATCTCCAAACTATCCATAAATTGATTTAAGCATGCTCATAGGCCTTTGGTGGATCAACGAGAATGTTCAAGTTCAAGTGAGTTTATTGTCATGTTGTGTGAATAGCTGCCAACATTTAATATTGTGTGCAAAGGGTACATTTGCTGTTTTATACAACAATCTGATAGAGATGAATCACTAAAATGACCAAAGATTCAAAGGCTCCAACATATTTTAATAACTGAAAATAGATATTGCTCATCACAACTATTTATTTTTTGGCATCTACCTAAAAGTAACTTCACAGAAATATTATCCACACTAAATGACGAGAGGCTCTGATATTAATCAACCAAATTCCACAGAATACTACTGACCCCAGGCACACTCGTGAATCAAACTCCCAATTACAGTGGCCATTTGCCATATTGAACTTTAGAAATCTGCTCAACCACAAGGAATATGAGGAAAACCATTAACATACCTGATTCACAGCTCTAACTCATTTTTAGAATCATGAAAACATTCTTATTTCTTGCTTTCATCTTTTGCCAGTGTAATAATTAGTTAATTAAAATCAGCTGAATTCAACACTGCATTAGTGGAAAAGAATTACCTACTTTATTTTGCTTACACTCCATTTTTATTTCATATCAACTGTACATTGATTATTGAAACTTGGTTTCTGGACACAAAGAAACCAGATTATCCACAATCGTGGCAAGTATACTTAGTATGCAAACAGTAGTATATTACTGATTGCATAATCATTTATATTGGTTTCTTTCTCCTTAGTATGTGTAATTTGGTCATCACCATTTCATATTATTTAAATGAATACGGAATGATAAAGGAAGAAAATAAGTATACTCCATCTTATGTGGCAGCAGTGACAAGGAATTCATACATTTCCTTATATTATTTCCTGTCTGAAGTATGTTTGCGCAGGCAGAGTAACGCAGTGAAACTAACAGTCATATTAGGGATGACCTAATAAATTATCAGCTGAAAGTGGCAGAGGAGATGCAGATTGTCAATTAAATAATATAACAGCAATAACTGATAAAATTAATATATTATTGTCTGACCATCTAACACTCAAGGGTCAAAATCATGAGTGGTTGATCATGATCCTGGATGCACTTGCATATATATGCCCAGAAAGTGTAACTAGCTTAAAATGTTCAGCAGGTTACATATATTTGTGAGCCATTTATGAAGATCTATACTTCTTTCCTCAAGTGCCACAATTTTACCACTTGAGGAGAGGAGTATAAGATTAATTTATCACTTATGATGAATGTGGCGCACTGTTCATTCACCAGGCCTTATTTAAAAATCCTCAAATTATCCAAAGTCTACTCTTCCCAAAGAGCTTCTTGAACTTTTCTTCAAAGTGGCTTTAAACTGAGAATAGATCATGAAGACCCTTTCAAGCATCTCAATATCCGTCACTGGGTAAGATCCACAAACTCTTTTCAAACTCAGAACTTTTTTCAAACTAATTCAAGTTAATCTAAAACAACAAAGAGCGATTCTTTCTTTTAAAGTGAACTGTCCTGCACTATCTTCTCATGTGGGACGTTGGCTATAACTTCACAGTTCTAAATTTTTAGAAAATAGCAAGCCTATATTAGGAGATTCATTACTAATAAGGGCACCATAATTTATAAATGAAATCTAAAAATCACGATCCAACGTAAAATTCTGAAAATAGGGTCCAATGTTGTGGTGTTTTTGCCCCTGTCCTGAAAGATTCGATCAGCTGAAAATAGCATTTTGCAAGGGCTCCCTTTGTGCATTAGCCACGTTATTCAAACATAATTAAAAGTCAAATACTTATTCGTGAACATTGTTTAGATAGACGATGAACAAGATATTGCAAGGAGCACAATTATTAATCCTATAACTATACAAATTTATTATTTTACATGAAAAGACATCGAAGAGGAATATAGCAAGTTATAAAACATGCAAGGAAAATGGGGTCACACATCTCTGCTGGTTAAATACCGGCATTTGAAGCAAGATTTTAAATGACTGCTTTGCATACAAAACATTTGATTCATTCAGGAAAACTCACTACCTGCAGTTAAGAATGATTTTATTTTATTTTTTATTTAACCCTTTTTTAACCAGGAGAAGTCTCATTGAGATCAAAAATCTCTTTTATAAGAGAGTCCTGGCCAAGACAGGCAGCAGCACAGTTTCCCAGTTTACAGACAATAATTAAAAAACAACAGAGAACATATAACAGTGTATTCTTGTGATGAACGGTGTCTCTTGTGATTTTCAGCGCTTCATCATTGGCTCTCTGGAATTCCCTCCCTAAACCTCAACGCGTCTCTTACTTTATCTTAACCTTTCTTAAAATTCACTAAGCTTTTGGTATTTATCATAATATCTCCATGTGCCAGTGTTAACTTTTATTTAAGATGGCTCCTATATACCTTGGGACATTCTAAAACAATAATAAAAATACAACGTTGATTGATGAGAAAATGGTACAAGGAAACTGGCAATTTTAATATAGAAACATAGAAAATGGGTGCCGGAGGAGGCCAATTTGCCCTTCGAGCCAACACCGCCATTCATTGTGATCATGGCTGATCGTCCCCAATCAATAACTCATGCCTGCCTTCTCCCCATATCCCTTGACCCTAGAGCTCTATCTAACTCTCTGTTAAATCTATCCAGTGACTTGGCCTCCACTGCCATCTGTGGCAGGGAATTCCATAAATTCACAACTCTCTGGATGAAAACTTTTTTCTCACCTCAGTCTTAAATGACCTTTTGGACTCGCCGAACATTGGGAACATTTTTCCTGCATCTAGCTTGTCCAGTCCTTTTATAATTTTATATGTTTCTATAAGATCCCCCCTCATCCTTCTAAATTCCAGTGAATACAAGCCTAGTCTTTTCAATCTCTCCTCATATGACAGTCCCGCCATCCCAGGGATCAATCTTGCGAACCTAAGCTGCACTGCCTCAATCACAAGGATGTCCTTCCTCAAATTAGGAGACCAAAACTGTACACAATACTCCAAATGTGGTCTCACCAGAGCCCTATACAACTGCAGAAGAACCTCTTTACTCCTATACTGAAATCCTCTTGTTATGAAGGCCAACATTCCATTAGCTTTCTTCACTGCCTGCTGTACCTGTAAGCCAACTTTCAGTGACCGGTGTACAAGGACGCCCAGGTCTCGCTGCACCACCCCCCCTTACCTAACCTAATTGAGATAATTGTTTTTGCCGCCAAAGTGGATAATCTCACATTTATCTATATTATACTGCATCTGCCCACTCATCCAACCTGTCCAGGTCACCCTGCAACCTCCTAACATCCTCTTCACAGTTCACACTGCCACCCAGCTTTGTGTCATCCGCAAACTTGCTAGTGTTGTTGCTAATTCCATCTTCCAAATCATTAATATATATGGTAAACAGTTGTGCCCCAACACTGAGCCTTGCAGCACTCCACTCGCCACTGCCTGCCATTCTGAAAAGGATCCTTTCACTCCTACTCTTTGCTTCCGGTCTGCCAACCAATTGTCTATCCATGTCAACACCCTATCCCCAATACCATGTGCTCTCATTTTAGTCACCCGTCTCCCGTGCGGGACCTTATCAAAGGCTTTCTGAAAGTCTAGATACACTACATACACTGGAACCCCTTCATCCATTGTACGTGTCACATCCTCATAAAAATCCATAAGATTAGTGAAGCATAATTTCCCTTTCATAAATCCATGTTGACTTGGACTAATCCTTTTACTGCTATCCAAATGCCCCATTATTATCTCTTTAATAATTGACTCCAGCATCTTTCCCACCACTGAAGTCAGGCTAACTGGTCTGTAATTCCCCGTTTTCTCTCTCGCTCCTTTCTTGAAAAGTGGGATAACATTAGCTATCCTCAAATCCACGGGAACTGATCCTGAATCTATTGAACATTGGAAAATGATCATCAATGTGCCCACTATTTCTACAGCCATCTCCCTGAGGACCCTGAGATGCAGACCATCAGGCCCAGGGGATTTATCATCCTTTAGTCCCATTAGCCTACCCAATACTATTTCTCGCCTAATGAAAATTTATTTCAGTTCCTCTACCCATTTAGATCCTCTGTCCTCCAGTACATCTGGGAGATTGTTTGTGTCTTCCTTAGTGAAGACAGATCCTATGTACCTATTCAACTCTTCTGCCATTACTTTGTTGCCCATAATAATTTAATCCGTGTCTGCCTTCAAGGGACCCACATTTGACTTTGCTACTCTTTTTCCCTTAACATATCTAAAGAAGCTTTTACTGTCCTTCTTTATATTCCTGGCCAGCTTCCCTTCGTACTTCATCTTTTCTGCCCGTATTGCCCAATTTGTTCCTTCTGCTGTCCTATGAAAGTTTCCCAATCCTCTGGCTTCCGGCTACCCTTTGCTGTGTTCATCTTTTCTTTTAGTTTTATTCTATCCCTAACTTCTCTTGTCAGCCACGGTTGCCTCCTACTCCCCTTAGAATCTTTTTGGAATGAGATGATCCTGCGTCTTCCGGATTATGCCCAGAAATTCCTGCCATTGCGGTTCCACCGTCATTCCTGCTAGGATCCCTTTCCAGTCTACCTTGGCCAGCTCCCCTTTATGCCTTCAAAGTCCCCTTTGTTCAACTGCATCACTGACACTTCCGATTTAACCTTCTCCTTCTCAAATTGCAGATTAAAACTAATCATATTATGATCACTGCCTCCAAGCAGTTCCTTTACCTCGAGTTCTCTTATCACATTGGACAACACTAAATCCAGAATTGTATTTTCTCTGGTCGGCTCCATTACAAGCTGCTCTAAGAATCCATCTCGGCAGGCTAATGCTTGCTGATGGCAAATTACCACATGCATTCAAGTAATTTGAATAAAAAACATTTGTTTGATATGTTTAAATCCTATTAACTTTGACCGTTAAAGTTTTATTAGAGGGATGCCAAACAACACCCTGCACTTCATAACTCATTACAGATAACTGACTGTTATCCAATAGGAACCAACATATCATGCACTTAAAGGTATATAAAATTAGAGGGAATAACCTTTCTGGGCAAGTTAAACTAACTTATATTGATTCCACTCAGTTAACTGCAAAGTTATATATATTCAAGATTCTTAAATGAGGACCATTTCCTCGCAGCAAATGATAAATTGCTTGGAATTCTTATCACAACACAAAATCTAGTGCTCGAGCAAGGCTGTTCAGTTTTCAACATCCAGAACAGTTTGCATTGAAACAACTTGTATTTACATTTCCTTTCAACATCTTGATGTCCCTTTGAAGTTCTTATCAAGCAGTTTGTACAGTAATGCTTGAAACTCTGCTAGCCCATTCTGTACAGTAAGCTTCCACAAAAACTAATGCAATTATAAGAATTTATCATATTTAATAATGAATATTCAACGTCATTAGGAATAACTTCACTATTCTTTGAAATGGTGCCATGGGATCTTTGAACATTCATCTAAATGGTCAGTATAATCTTGGTTTAATGTCCAATCGAGGGTGCATCTTGAATGGTGCAGTATTTCAATTTCTTTTTTAAATGGGGCACCAATCCTTCTAACTCATGAACGGTGATCGTGTGGATTGGGCAGGAGGGCATTTGAAACCCAAAATAATTGGGAAGTACTGCACGTGCTGGAAAATATAAAATCACTAAATTTTAGAAGCACTCAGGTCAGTCTGCATCAAGGGAAAGGTGGAAGTGCTAATATTTCAGGTCACTCAATGTGCATCTAAACTGTGAGACATCACTCATGAATTATTGAGTCACTTGAGCATCTGCAGTTATTGAAGTTACCTATAGTACAACAAACAATCAAACCAAATTCTTTCAGAACAGCTGCAGAAATGGCAATAATTTGAGTTGAGTTCCGTCATATTGTCTCACCAAATTACAATTAGCATTTAAATAATTTTGGGAATATAGAAAACTGGTTGCTAATTGCATGATATAAAAGACCACATTCTGATATCCAGTGAAGGCATCAGGCTCACCGTAAAAGCTCTCAGCAGATTTACTGATGAAATTCGAAGACCTGTGTTATTTTGGGGGAGAAGAATTTCACAGCTTTTTAAATATATTTAAAATAAAACAAGCTGGTGGTGAGATCTCTATAAATTAACCATACCTTCAATTCCAATGAGTGAAAACAAAATGTTTCAGTAACAAGAATTGCAGCCCTTCCCAGTTCTCCACCACTTTGGTTAATCCTATTGCCATTGAAAGATATAACTCAAACTATTGCATGTTTTCAAGAGAGAGTTAGATTTGGCTCTTAGGGCTAAAGGAATCAAGGATATGGGGGGAAAAGCAAGAACGGGGTACTAATTTAGATGATCAGCCATGATCATTTGAATGGCGGTGCTGGCTCGAAGGGCCAAATGGCCTACTCCTGCACCTATGTTCCTATATAGCTTTTTCACATTCCACATGCATGAAATAAACACTTTGGTAAGGTATCTAAAAGCAAGCATACAGTGCCCTCCATAATGTTTGGACAAAGAACCATCATTTATTTATTTGCCTCTGTACTCCACAGTTTGAGATTTGGTATAGAAAAAAATCACATGCGGTTAAAGTGCACATTGTCAGATTTTTATAAAGGCCATTTTTATACATTTCGGTTTCACCATGTAGAAATCACAGCAGTGTTTATACATAGTCCCCCCATTTCAGGGCACCATAATGTTTGGGACACAGCAATGTCATGCAAATTAAAGTAGTCATGTTTAGTATTTTATTTCATTTTGGAGGGATGCCAAGGAGGATCCAGGGCAGTTGGTCCACCCAGTCCGGACCCGTAAGTCGAGCCTTCAGTGTTGACTTGAGGTGTTGATGAAACCTTTCGACCAGCCCATTAGCTTGCGGGTAGTAGGCGGTCGTGTGATGCAACCCGGCGCCGCAGGGCCGACCACAAGGAAGAGGTGAACTGGGCACCTCGGTCCGTGGAGATGTCGGAGGGCACCCCAAACCTGGCGATCTAGTGGGCCTCCATAGCCCGGGCGCAGGCCTCGGTGGAGGTATCCAAAAGCGGGATTGCCTCTGGCCACGGCGGGACTGTGGCAAGGGACCCAGCAAGGGACATGCACGTGCAGGAACCTTCCCTCGGGAACCACAAACTCCTGCACAGGCGGCCGTACGTACAGGCGACCGTAGGCGGCTGGATCTTGGAGGTCTGACACGGGATACAGGCGCGGGCCCAGGCAGTTACCTGCTTGCAGAGCCCGTGGAAGACGAACATAGCTGCCAAGAGGGCAGACGTCGCACGTATGGACGGGTGGGCTAGGCCATGAATAGCGTAAAAAAACCGCCGTCTCAAACTAACGGGGATGACCGGGCAGGAGTGCGCCGTGGAGAGGTTGCACAGGACCACGGTATCGGCCGCGCCGCAAGGCACTTCGACGAGCCGAAGGCCAGTACTGGCGGTGCGGTAGGCTGACATACCGGTATCCGCCCGCTGCGCTGCTGCTAGCTCGCAGTAGTCAACTCTGTGGTCGAGAGCCGAAACGGATGGAATGGCGGGGCGGGACAAGGCGTCGGCAACGACGTTAAGCTTCCCGGCTACGTGTCGGATATCAGTTGTGAATTCCGAGACATAGGCAAGGTGTCGCTGCTGCCGGGTGGACCATGGGTCAGCGATCTTAGCTAGGGCAAAAGTAAGGGGCTTGTGGTCCGTGAACGCAGTGAACGCGCGGCCCTCGAGGAAATACCTGAAATGCCTGACCACCATGGAGAGCGCCAGAAGATCGCGTTCGAAAGCGCTGTAGTTGCATTCTGGGACCTGCAGCTGTCGGCTAAAGAATGCCAACGGCTGCCAGCGGCCGTCAACGAGCTGCTCCAGAACCGCACCAACAGCGGAATCGGAGGTGTTGATGGTGAGCGAGGTGCACCAGCATGGTGGCGTTAGCCAAAGTCGCCTTAGAACCCTCGAACTCCGCGTCCGTCGCTGTGGACCACACGAGGTCCCGCGGCTTACCCACCGGGCACCGGAACGGGGGTGCATGATGGCAGCAGCCGCAGGCACGAAACGGTGATAAAAATTCACCATGCCGACGAACCCCTGCAGCCCCTTCACAGTGTGCAGCTGGGGAAACTGGCGAATGGCCTCAACCTTCGCAGGATGCGGGGTTACCTGGTGCCTCAAGAAGGAGATGGAACGAAGGCCAAACTGGCACTTCATGGGGTTAATGACCAGGCCATGTTCACGGAGGCGCTGAAACAAATGACGGAGGTGGGTGACGTGCTCCGCCTGCGAGGCGCTGACGACGAGAATGTCATCCAAATAAATGAAAACGAAAGGCAGACCCCGTCTGACCTGGTCCATGAGCAGCTGGAACGCCTGTGCGGCGTTCTTTAAGCCGAAAGCCATCCAAAGCCATTCGAACAGGCCGAACGGGGTGATCGTGGTGGTTTTCGGAATGTCATCGGGGTGAAGGGAGATTTGGTTGTAACCCCGGACGAGGTCCACCTTAGAGAAGAACGCGGCGCCCTCGAGGTGCGCAGAGAAATCCTGGATGTGAGGCACCGGGTAACGGTCTGACGTGGTTACCGCGTTCAGACGCCGGTAATCACCGCACGGTCTCCACCCCCCAGATGCTTTGGGGACCATGTGCAGCGACGAGGCCCACGGGCTGTTGGACCGCCGGGCAATGCCCATGTCCTCCATGAGCTGGGATTCATCCCGGGCGATGCGCAGTTTCGGGGGGAGGCGGTGCAGTCGGGCATGCACTGGGGGGCACTCGGTAGGGATGTGATGCACGACCCCGTGTACGGGGACTGCCCCGCTGAAACGGGACGTAAGGAGCTTGAGTAAATTGGAGTAAGTTGGTGTACGGGCCCTCGACCTCAGCGACGGCGCTGGCCTGCGGGATGGGGCGGGGACGGGACCCGCAAATTGACGATGAGGGAGAAAGCACGGAGAATATTGGCCCCCAAGATGGGCTGGGCAACGTTCGCAACGATAAACGTCCACTTGTACGGGCGGGAGTTGAAAGCGAGCGTAAGGGTCCGCGTACCGTCCGTTCCGATGTCGCTTCCGTTCACGGCCGTGAGAACAGGGCTCCGCTTACCAGCACGAGTGTCACGGTCGGTCAGGGGAAGGATGCTGACGATCGCACCAGTGTCTACCAGGAAACGCCGGCCAGAATGGCAGTCGCGGACGTAGAAGCGGTTGTTTGGGCCGATCGGGATCGCCTCTACAGGCGATCGGCCGAGGCATTTCCCTGAAACATACAGGGTGGGTGGCAGCGTCGAGCCTCCGCGCCGCAGCGGAGGTGATAGTAACATCAAGGGTGCCTACCGCGAGTCCTGAGTTGCTGCTGTGGTTCTTCACTGGAAGATGTGGCGGAGCTGCCGAGGCGAAAGAAGCGCTGGTTAATGGCGCAGATATCTTGGTGCTTGGTCATCCAGAACTCGTCGGCCCGTTCCACGAGCTGCTGAAGATCGGAGAAATCTGTGCTGGCAAGCATTAGGCAGACATCGTCGGACATCTGCTCCATAACAGCCTGTTCGAACAACAGGCACAGGCGATGGGTCCATGAGTGCGAGCATCTCGGCCATGAGGACGGACGGCCTGTGATCCCCCAAACTGTCAATGTGTAGGATGCGGGCAGTAAGGTCCAGGCGGCTGAGCCCGAAGGTGCGTAACAGGAGGGCCTTGAGGCCGTCGTATTTGGCGATCGCGGGAGAATCCCTCAGATATGGTAGCAAATGGGAGGCAGACTCTTGCGGCAGGGCTCCCACCACATGGAAGTATTTTGTTTCGTCCGCGACGATGCGGTGCAGATTAAACTATGCCTCAACGTGTGCGAACCACACTTGCGGCTGATCGGGCCAAAACACAGGCAGTTTGAGGCTGACGCCGTTCTGATGGGCGTCGGCAGCGGCGGCGGGAGCGTAATTATCTTGTATGCTGTCATCCAATTATCGATTAGGCGCGTCGGGGTAACCAATTTGGCAGTTTGAGACGAGAGTCGATTTCCAAAATCAGTTTTAATAACAAAATGACAACATCAACGGAGTAACACAACACAGCCAGTACACAGGTCATACCACAACGGTGGTCGAGAACGACTGAAGGGGCATCGCCCAGAAAGCGCGCAAACACAAACCCCTCCCCATAGTCACACGACCGAAGCACCTGACCGCAGGGTTCGATTACTTGCGGGTACCAGCAGGTGCCACTACAGCATATCCTTTGCATGCAATGACTGCTTTAAGTCTACAATTCATGGACATCACTAGTTGCTGGGTGTCTTCTCTGGTGATGATCTGCCAGGTCTCTATTGCAGCCATCTTTAGCTTATGCTTGTTTTGCGGGCTAGTCCCCTTCAGTTTTCTCTTCAGCATATAAAGGAAATGCTCAATTGGGTTCAGATTGGGTGATTGACTTGGCCACTCAAGAATTGACCATTTATTAGCTTTGAAAAACTATTTTGTTCCTTTCGCATTATGTTTGGGATAATTATTTTTCTGTAGAATGAACCGCTGGCCAATGAGTTTTGAGGCATTTGTTTGAACTTGAGCAGATAGGATGTGTCTGTACACTTCAGAATTCATTATGCTACTACCACTAGCAGTTGTATGAAGATAAGTGAGCCAGTACCTTCAGCAGCCATACATGCCCAGGCCAATGTGTTTCAAAGATGAAGTGGTATGCTTTGGATCTTGGGCAGTTCATTCTCTCGTCCATAATTTGCTCTTGCCATCACTCTGATGTAAGTTAATTTTCGTTTCATCTGTCCACAAGATCTTTTTCAAGAACTGTGTTTGCTCTTTTTAGCAAACTGTAACCTGGCCGTCCTAGGTTTACAGCTAACCAGTGGTTTTGCATCTTGCAATGCAGCCTCTGTATTTCTGCTCATAAATTCTTCTGCAGACAGTGGTCATTGACAAGTCCACACCTGACTCCTGAATCGTGTTTCTGATCTGTCGGACAGGTGTTTGGGGAATTATCTTCATTATAGAGAGAATTCTTCTGTCATCAGCTATGGAGGTCTTCCTTGGCCTGCCAGTCCCATTGCGATTAGTAAGCTCACGAATGCTCTCTTACTTTTTAATGATGTTCCAAACAATTGATTTTGGTAAGCCTAAGGTTTGGCCGATGTCTCTAACAGTTTTGTTCTTGTTTCTCAGTCTCATAATGGCTTATTTGACTTTCATTGGCATAACTTTGGTCCTTGTTTTGAGAAACAGCAATAAAAGTTTCCAAAGGTGATGGAAAGACTGGAGGAAAGACTAGGTGCTGAGAGCTCTCTTATACCTGCATTCAGGAGGCAATAACACCTGAGCAATTACAAACACCTGTGAAGCCATGTGTTCCAAACATTATGGTGTCCTGAAATGGGGGAATATGTATAAACACAGCTGTAATTTCTTAATTGTGAAACTAAAATGCATAAAAATGGCCATTATTAAAATCTGACAATGTGCACTTTAACCACATGTAATCTTTTCTATTACCAATCTCAAATTGTGGAATACAGAGGCAAATAAATAAATAATGGGTCTATGTCCCAAACATTATGGACGGCACTGTATAATGCCTTGCTGTGGAAAGAATACAAAATGCTCCTGTTCAAAGGGATTGATGTGTCCTCATACATTAAATATAAAATGAGCATAAGAGTCTGAAGAAGGGTCTCAACCCGAAATGTTGCCTATTTCCTTCGCTCCATAGATGCTGTCACCCGCTGAGTTTCTCCAGCATTTTTGTCTACCTTCGATTTTCCAGCATCTGCAGTTCCTTGTTAGACATAAGAGTCAAGCAAGTAATTAGGAGTGTAAATGAAATGTCAGCTTTATTACAGAGGGGAAGAAGTACATTAGAGGCTATTAAAAAATAAGATTCTGAGAGGACTTAAAGGGTGAAAGCTGGGAGTAAGTTTCTCACCCCAAGGCGTAGCTTCTACAATAACACCATCGCACTGCTGAACTCGGAGTCCCGCCGATAGATTCCCACATCTGTATTTATTTATCTGTATTTATCTAAACATTGCTATCACTACGTACTAACACTAAACTGCATTTCGTTGTACCCATACTTGTATCTGTGCAATGACATTAAATTTGAATTGAATTGAACCTAGGACAATGGGACAATATTTCAGAAGGTTAATTAACTCATTTAAGACAGGGATGAGTTTTGTCACTGAGTGGGTTCTGAATGTTTAGGATGCTGTGGGGACTCTCACTGAATATATTCAAAGACGTTAGATTGATTGGGGTCTACTGCGGAGCTGATAGTTATGGCACAATAGATAGCAAAGTTAATCTGAAACCATGATTGGATCATCATGAACACTGATTAGAGCAGGCTCCGATTTTGGCTCTTGGTTCTCATATTCTTATTGGAAGCTGCAATATTCACTGTATCAACAAATGGAAGAGAAAGGCTACCTTTACATCTATTGAATATTATAGGTTAATTTATTACCATTGAACTTTAAACAGAGTGGTTGCTGCTTAAATAAAACATATCAAATTGTTAAATCACATTGAAAAGATTCCTCTATAGGTACTGCCACCATCAGCGCACTACAAGCTTTTGTTCATAGAGGGGCTTAGGGCAATAAGTATGGGTGTGGGAAGAAAGAGAAAAAACTCCTTGAAATGAATAAAGGTTATGTAGAGAAATTAAAATGAACTACTTTTAATGGTTCAAAATGGGAAAAATTTCCAAAAAGTAATATTCACGGAAAAAATGCTGGTGTTACATTACATGTTACATTATGGGAAGTCAAACTGGGGCAGGTCCTTCACAGTGCATGGCAGGATCCTGGCAAGAGTTGGAGAGCAGATGCATACAGTGCCCTCCATAATGTTTGGGACAAAGACCCATCATTTATTTGTTTGCCTCAGTACTCCACACTTTGAGATTTGTAATAGAAAATAAATCACATGTGGTTAAAATGCACATTGTCAGATTTTAATAATGGGTATTTTTATACATTTCGGTTTCACCATGTAGAAATTACAGCTGTGTTTATACATAGTCCCCCAATTTCAGGGCACCAAAATATTTGGGACACAGCAATGTCATGTAAATGAAAGTACTCATATTTAGTATTTTGTTGCATACGTTTTGCATGCAACGACTGCTTGAAGTCTGCGATTCATGGACATCACCAGTTGCTGGGTGTCTTCTCTGATGAAGCTTTGCCAGGCCTGTATTACAAACATCCTTAGCTTATGCTTATTTTGGGGGCTAATCCCTTCATTGTTCTCTTCAGCATACAAAAGGCATGTTCAATTGGGTTCAAATCAGTGATTCACTTGGCCACTGAAGAATTGACCATTTTTTATAAAATATTTTATTTATTAGAGGTAAATACATCAATGTACTTCACATATATCTTGTTACAATCATTGTACCCCATAATTTTATGGCTTTTAAAGAAAAATAAAAAAGAAATGGAGTGAAATAGGTGAAAAGAGTTGTGATAGTGAAAGAGCGTGCCAAAAGGGAGAAGAAACCCTTGGTCAAAGAATTAGAGAAAGGGGGTTAAGAGATAGACCCTAAAAAAAAGGAAAAGGAAAAAAAGCCAGTTACTCTGTTATATATATCACACAAAAGGAATCCACCAACTCCTTGGTGGGGGGGGGGGGGTTTCACCCCCCCCCCCCCCCACCAAGGCCCGAGGTACTCCTGCACCTTATCTTTGTAGCAGTTCTATAAATGCAGACCACGTCTGAAAGAAGCGTTCTGATTTTCCTTCCAGGCGGAGTCTCATATCTTCCAGATGTAGTGTTTCAAACATAGTTGAAATCCACATATTTAATGTTGGTATGGGAGCATTTTTCCAGAATTTTAAGATTAGCTTTTCTCCTATTATTAAGCCGTAATCAAATAAATTCTTTTTTATACGCATTTAATTCCGGACTACCTTCTGTCATTCCAAAAATAATCCATTCTGGCTTTGGTGTCATTTTTATTTTAAACACTTTTGTGAAAATTTCAAAGATTTCAATCCAAAACCTTTGAATTTTTCTACAAAAGATGAATGAGTGCGCTATTGTAGCTTCTTGACAGTGGCATTTATCACAAATTGGTGAAACGTTAGGGAAAAATCTATTTAATTTAGTTTTTGAGTAGTATAATCTATGTATAATTTTAAATTGTATTAAAGTGTGTCTTACGTTAATTGAGCATTTGCGCACATTTAACAAGTATTCTTTCCACCTTTCATTGGAAATTTTTATGCTTAGTTTGTTTTCCCACTCACCTCTAATACCTTCCGTTGTTGGTATTACTGCATTTAGTATAATATTATATATATGTGAAATTAAATTTGGTGATTCCGCCTTTGTATTCATTACTTCATCTAGTAAGTCTAATGGCATTGTGTGAAATTCATGTGCATGTTTTTTCAAATAATCACATATTTGGAAATATTTAAAATACTGATTGTTACCCAGATTGTATTTTAGTTGTAATTGTTTAAATGATAATAGTTTTCCCGTATCATACAAATCTCCCAAAGTTTTAATTTCTGCTCTTTCCCATTGTATGAATGCTTTGTCTATAATCAAGGGTTTAAACAGAGGGTTTTTAGCAATAGGAGATAGGAGAGATAAGTTTCTTAATTTTAAATTGTATGTTATTTGTTTCCAAATTCTGATTGTACTATGTATAATTGGGTTTTTGTTGTTGTTTGTATTATTCACCGTCATTGGTGAAAGAAGGATCACACCAATATTAAAGGGGGAGCAGTCCTCTTTTTCCATAATGATCCATTCCGGTTGATGAAGAGCATTATCCAACAATTGAATCATATTTCTAATATTTACCTACCAATAATAATACATAAAATTAGTGAGTGCTAATCCCCCTACTACTTGGGGGTTTATTCAGGTGTGGTCTTTGTATTCTATGGGTATTATAATCCCAAATAAAATTTGTAATATCTGAGTCCAAATTTTTAAAAAACTTTTTGGGTAGATATAGTGGGATTGATTGGAACAAGTATAGAATTTGTGGTAGAAAAATCATTTTTATGGTGTTTATTCGACCTATTAAGGACATCGGGAGCGTTTTCCAGAATTTAATTAAATTATGTAATTTCTTAAGTACAGGGTTATAGTTTGCTTTAAACATGTCTTGATATCTTCTAGTAATTTCAATGCCCAAGTATTTAAATTTTCCCCCAGCTATTTTAAAAGGAAATTGTACGAGATGTATAGCATCTTTCGGTTTTATTGACATGATTTCACTTTTATTCCAATTTATTCTGTAACCTGAAAATGAACCAAAATCCTCAATTAAGTTTAAAATATTGGGTATAGTGATATGAGGCTTTGTGATGTACAAAAGTACATCATCAGCGTATAATCATATTTTATTGTTTGAATATTTTGTCTTATATCCGTGGATATTCGGATGAGTTCTAATACTTTCCGCTAGTGGTTCAATTATGAGGGCAAATAACAATGGTGATAATGAACATCCTTGTCTATTACCCCTTGACAGTTGAAATTTCGTGGATAAAATATTATTAGTTAATATTCTGGCCGTTGGCTTATTATATATTAATTTAATCCATTGAATGAAATTCTCTCCCAGTTGAAATTTTTGCAATACCTTAACCATATACTTCCATTCAATCTGATCAAATGCTTTCTCTGCATCCAGCGAAATAATTGCGAGATTTGGATCTTTAGTTTGGTGTGTGTGCATTATATTAAGCAGACGTCTCAAATTATTAAATGAATGTCTCTTAGGGATAAAGCCCGCTTGATCCGGATGTATTAGTTTAATGGCGTACTTACTCAATCTTGCTAATATTTTTGCTAATATTTTTGGATCTTTTTTGATGTATTTAACAACGCAATAGCTCTAAAGGATCCAGGTTCTTCCTCATCTTTATCTTTCTTAAGTATTAAAGTAATCGTAGATTCTGCTAGTGTATCAGGTAATATTTGTTCTTTGAAAGCGTGTGTGTACATTTTCTGTAGACGAGGACTAAATATATCGTAAAAACTTTTATAGAATTCATTACTAAATCCGTCGGGACCTGGTGTTTTTCCATTTTTTTAAATGAGAATATTGTTTCTTCTATTTCCTTATTTGAGATTTGTGCTCCCAATTCCTCTTGTTCCTGCAATTCTAGTTTGGGAAGATTGCAATTATCCAGAAACTCAGTGATTGTGTTGGTGTCCGTTGTCGTTTTGGATGTATACAAATTCTCATAAAATTGCACAAATCTTTTATTAATTTCATTCGGTAATGTTAATACTTCCCCTTTGTCTGATTTAATCTTTGAAATCGTGTGTTCCTTTTCTCGTTTTTTTAATTGGCGTGCGAGAAGTTTATGAGGCTTCTCCCCAAATTCAAACTGTTCCTGTCTTGTAATTTGGAATAATCTTATAACTTTCTCTGATAGTAATTTATTTAATTTTAATTTTAGTATTAATATTTTATTGTGTTTATCCCTGGACGGGTCTTTAGTATTATCTATATCCAATTGTCTAATTTGTTCCTCTAGCTGCCGTTGTTCATTCTTATTTTTTTTATTCTGAAAGGCTTGGTATGAGATTATAACACCTCTGATAAAAGCTTTGAAAGATTCCCATAATAATGTAGGTGGTGTGTCAGGCGTGTCATTTATTTCGAAAAAAAGATCAATTTGCTGTCTTAGATATATAGTCCCTTGCGGGTCTTTTAAAATGTGGGGGGTATACCTCCAAAACGATGTATTCTTAGACATGCCTTCTTTTTAAAAAAAAAAAAAAGTTTGGGGGGAATGATCTGAAATCGTATGTGTGTCGTATTTTGGGTTAAGAGTATACGGAATTAATTTTGTGTCTACCAGGAAATAATCTATACTTGAGTAAGTCTTGTGTACCGATGAATAAAACAAATATTCCTTGCCTGTCGGATTTGCAATCCTCCAAACATCGGTTATATTTGTATTTTTTATATATGTGTTTAAAAGTTCACTAGTTTTAGATTTCGTATTACCTCATTGTTTTTGACTGGATTTATCTAATTGACCATTTTTTAGCATTGAAAAACTCCTTAGTTGCTTTAGCAGTATGTTTGGGATCATTGTCTTGCTGTAGAATGAACTGCCGGCCATTGAGTTTTGAGACATTTGTTTGAACTTGAGCAGATAGGATGTGTCTATACACATCAGAATTCATTATGCTACTACCATCAGCAGCAAAGATACGAGAGCATCCTTGATCAGCAGTTGTATCATCAATGAAGATAACCGAGCCAGTCCCTTCAGCAGCCGTACATGCCCAGGCCATAACACCCCACGACTGTGTTTCACAGATGAGGTGGTATGCTTTGGATCTTGGGCAGTTACTTCTCTCCTCCATACTTTGCGCTTGCCATCATTCTGATATGTTAGTCTCCGTCTCATCTGTCCACAAGACCTTTTTCCAGAACTGTGGTTGCTCTTTTAAGTACTTCTTGGCAAACTAACCAGGCCATCCTATTTTAGCGGCTAACCAGTGGTTTGCATCTTGCAGTGTAGCCTCTGTATTTCTGTTCATGAAGCCTTCTGCAGACAGTGGTCATTGACAAGTCCACACCTGACTCCTGAATCGTGTTTCTGATCTATCGGACAGGTGTTTGGGGAATCTTCTTTATTTTAGAAAGAATTCTTCTGTCATCAGCTGTGGAGGTCTTCTTTGGCCTGTCAGTCCCTTTGCGATTAGTAAGCTCACCAATGCAGGGGTGCGTACTCTCGCCCCTGCTATTTGCACTAGCAGAAAGTATAAGAAGTCATCCGAATATTTATGGATATAATACCAAACACTCAAATAATAAAATTTCATTATATGCAGACGACCTATTACTATATATTACAAACTCGCAAATTAGCATACCAAATATACTAAACTTAATAGAGGAATTTGGTTCTTTTTCAGGATATAGAATAAATTGGAACAAAAGCGAAATTATGACGATAAAACCTCAATAGCCGACACATTTGTTGAAATTCCCCTTTAGAATTGCAACAGAAAAATTTAAGTATTTGGGCATCCAAATCACTAGGAAATATAAATCATTACTCAACGCAAGCTATATGCCTTTACTAACTAAATTAAATGGGTTGATTCAATTTTGGAAAAAAATGCCGATGTCCTTAATAGGCAGAATAAACGCGATAAAAATGATCTTCTTACCACAAATATTGTACCTATTTCAATCAATACCAATATACTAACCTAAAAAATTCTTAAAAAAATTAGACTCTGATATTATAAACTTCATATGGGATTTTAAATCACACATATTTAAAAAAAAACACTTGTGTAAATCTAAAGAATCAGGGGGACTGACCCTTCCTAACTTATTGTATTACTATTGGGCAGTGAATATTAAAAATATAATCTATTGGTTGGACAGTTATGCCCAACAGGTAGATTGGATAAGAATGGAGAAAGAGGATTGTTCCCCTTATAATATAGGAGCGATCCTTCTTTCCCCGATGAAACTGAACAATATAATATAAGAAGAATCCAATTGTTCACAGTATAATAAGAATTTGGAAACAAATAAAATTAACTTTAAAATTAAGAAAATTATCGCTTCTTTCTCCAATAGCTAATAATCCCTCATTCAAACCATCCATTATTGATAAAACGTTTATCCATTGGGGAAGAATAGGAATTAAAACGATGGGAGATATGTATGAAATGGGAAAACTTTTATCATTCCAACTATTACAACTAAAATATAATTTGAAAAGTAATCAATATTTCAAATATCTTCAAATTCAAGATTATTTGAAAAAATATATACAAGGATATCAAACTATAACTCCAGATATATTGGAGGAAGGAATGAATAGAAAGGCAGAATCAAGCAATTTAATATCTTACTTATATAATACAATTCTAGCTATAGAAACACCAACGACAGAGGCAATTAGAAGGGACTGTGAACAAGAGTTATTGATAAAAACTCTGAATGATAGATGGGAAAAAAATTATTATATGTAAATAAATGTTCAATTAATGTAAGACATAACTTAATTCAATTTAAAATTTTACATAGACTATATTATTTGAAAACTAGACTGAATAAAATATTTTCAAATGTTTCCCCCATCTGCAACAAATGTTTAACTCAAAATGCCACTAAAGCACATTCCTTTGTCTCTTGTATAAAACTGTATAAATTTTGGAATGAAATTTTTGGAATTTTTACAAAACTATTTAACACAAAATTGAACCCCAATACAGAACTGATTATCTTTGGATCAATGGAAGAGGGAAGTAAACTAACTATATTCCAAGAAGCTTTTCTTAATTACGGTCTAATAACAGCACAAAAATTTATACTCAAATTTTGGAAAAACGCTACCACACCAACATTGAAAATGTGGATCTCAAACATGTCTGAAATGCTACACTTTGAAGAAATGAGATTCCTCCTACTAGGCAAAGTAGACCTATTCTTAAAGACTTGGTCTCCTTTTATCAACTTTTTACAAGCAGACGGTGCAACATAAGAAATTAAATGGTTTAGAACCGGGTGACGGATGGGCAAAAATACGAAATAGGTAGATCTCTCCTAATCTCTCTTTCCTTTACTTTCTCCTTTTCTTTCAATCTTTTTAGCTTCTTATCTCGGTCCTGTATTTCTTTGGCCATCTCTTTCTACTCGCTTGTCTATCTATTCCGACACTCTTCATTTCTTTTTTCTCTCACTGTTCTTTTATTATTAAATCAAAAGTGCGAAGTTGTACAAGAATGGAAATATGTATGTATGTATTAGGTACTTAAGTACCACACTACTGTACTTACTTCTAACAAAAATTTAAAAAAATTAAATTAAAAAAAAGTGCAAACCCACTGTCTAGTTAATCGCGCACAGGTTTGATGACTATAAAGCAGTGGTTTATAAGTGCACCGAAATATCACTTAAAAAATATTGTTACATTAGGTAACAAGAACATTAAAAGTTTTAGCACTTCATGCCAAATGAATCCTAATGGATTTAATCCAATCTACTCCTCAGCTTAATTGTTTGGGCAGTGTTTCCTTCCACACCCTTATTCAAGAATATTTGTTGAAATACCATGAATAAGAAATCACGCAACAAAATCCCTCTGCATGTACTGTGGATTACAATCCTGATTAAGTGAAATATCTTGGTCTGCGTCTCATATGTGCCGTGGGTTTGACAAGGCCCTGACAGATTTCTACTAGGAGGGCAGTTCTTGGCTCTGAATCGAGTCTCCAGTTCACCACAAATCCAGCTAGACCTACCCCTCCTCCTGATGAATTTATAAATGAAGGCTTCTTAATACAACAGTACTGTATGCGATATTTCCACTAATCTGTTCATCCAGCTTCAGATTTATTGGAAAAATATAAAAACTATTTTGCTGAATCTTATACTGGGTCAAAGGAAGGCTGTCAGCATTGGAAGCAAAATACACTTTCCATTTCGATAAAACTGTTGCCAGGAAGTATTCTCAGGTCACAGTTTCCTTTACTTGAAGCCCACGATAAACTAAGTGTCTCCTCAAACTATTCCGCTCCATCGAGAAATCAATGTTAATAATTCTTGTGCTCTTCCACCCATGCTTACGATCAGTTATCTACATTATCTACACATAATGTAGGTATGAAAATTCAGTATCAAAATTCTGACATCTGAAATGATGACCTTTTGTAAAATGGTTTTCCTTCTTGTCAAAATTAAACTATGCCTCTGGTTTGCAAACAACGCTGACATGGTATGCTCTGGAAGATTTTGACTTGGATCGGGAGGTTCCTCACAACATATGCTGGCTCATAATGGCAATGTTCTCATACGAACAGTTAAAAAAAAATGCTGAATGGTCTCAAATTGATGATTTTGAAAATGATCCCATCTAGATCAGTCAGGGATACACAAGTTTTTGAAAGACCACATCTGAAAAAGCCCTAGGCTAGATTTACAAGATGTATAAAACTATAATCAATATACATCGTTAGCATTAAAACATAGCCCTGACTGATCCCGTCTGAAAATCAAAATAGAATATCATGATTAAATCTAGAAAATGTCAGATTTCTTGATTCTGTCAGTTGTTGGCAGCACTATGGCGCAGTGGTAGAGCTGCTGCCGTACAGCGCAGGTGACCTGGATTTGATTCTGACTAAGGGTGCTGTCTGAGTTTTTTCCTGGTGGCTCCATTTTCCTCCCAAATTCCAAAGACATGCAGGTTTGTAGGTTAATTTGCTTCTGTAAATCGTCCCTTGTGTGTGGGATAGAAATAGTATATGGGTGATTGCTGATTGGTACAGACTCAGTGGGCTGAAGGTTTGTTTCCATGCAGTACCTCTGAACTAAACCACCTCTTTTGAGCTTACTGCTGCGACACCAGCATAAACAGAAAACACAGCAGTTTGCAATGAATTAGTATTGCTAAAAACGTATTGTGGCGGTTCCTGGGGAGTAGGCCACTCCTTGGTTCATCCCCCTCGGCAGTTGATGGACAGGTCCGTGGGCGGCTTCCAGCTACGAAGATAAAGAGCTGGGAATTTTGGCACGAGACCAGTCTTCAGTCTCTCACTGAAGCGGAGAGTAGTGTGCTGTGCTCATTGAAGCCTCTATAGAATTTGTCTGGCTTCTCGCCTTCATTCTGGGCTCTCTCACGCACCCGCTACACTGGTGACCCTCGACATTTCGTCGAAAGTTGCGATGGACCCGAATGTTCTACAGGAAGCACAACCCGGTCAACCGCCCTTGGACCATGCTGGTCAACCGCCCTTGGGCCCTGCCGTTGCGCTGAAGCTGCCTACCCTGTGGACCGACGAGCCCAAAATCTGGTTTAACCAGGCCGAGGCACAGCTTGCACTATGGGGCGTGACGGCAGATGCAACAAAATACTATAATATTATCAGCTCCCTCGACCGGGCCTCTGCAGGACGGGTTAAACCTTTTTTCCGCGCCCCCCCCCCCCCCCCCGCCGGTGGCTAATAGGTATGAGGCCCTTAAGGCCCTACTCTTACGTAAGTTTGACCTCAGCGAGGCCGAGCTGGCGACCCAAATCTTGCGGATGACTGGCCTAGGTGACCGCCGGCCGTCGGCCCTGCTGGGCAATATGGACGGCCACGAGTCCGGTTTTCTTTTTAAACATGCCTACCTGCAGCAGTTCCTGTCGGACATCCGCCTGCAGCTTACCAGCGACCCTTTCACCGATATGCAGTCAGTGGGCGAGGGTGCCAATCAACTTTGGATGGCCCGTCAGCAGGCCCTAGATGTGCTGGAAATCCTCCCGACGGCGCCGGGCAGCGCACAGCAGGTCAGTGCTTCATTTGACTGCGTCTCCGCCGTGTCTAAACGTATTCTGTGGGGGATCCGGACGGCATTGCACACCCAGGCACCGGCACGTCGTTCCGGCGTGGCCTGCCGTCAACTCCTTTGGACACCACCAGAGGTCGCTGGTGGTCGGATCAGCCTGCACCTCCACCTGTTTCTTCAGACGCCAGTAGGCGGAGCTGGTGCTACTATCACTGCCGCTGGAGGGCTGGAGCTCGTCAGTGTCGGCAGCCCTGTACGTTCCCGGGAAACGCATGGACCGGCTTTCAGTGATTGCTTCGGCAGCCGGCCAGATTCATTGCGTGTTTGCGTGGGATCGCCGCACTGGGGCTCGTTTCCTCGTCGACACTGGGGCAGAGATAAGTGTGCTGCCCCCTTCTAATGGCGACGTCTGCGGCGGTAAACGCGGCCTCCTACTCACATATGGGAGCCCAATCCACTCATATGGGTTATACAAAACGTTCTCCCTCAACTTCCGGGATGGCCGCTTTTCATGGCCATTCGTCATTGCTGACATTTCCCAGCCGCTGCTGGGCGCGAATTCCCTGCTTGTGGATGTCAAGCGGCAGCGTCTGGTGCACTCTGTAACATTGGAGCCTGTTTCCCTCCGTGTGGGTGACCTGATGGGCCCTTGTTGGCCGTGCCACATTCTAGCATGTACTGGCCGACTTCCCTGAAATCCTCGAACCGCATTTCTGCTCCTCTGCCCTGAAACATGGGGTGGAGCATCACATTCCAGCTACTGGCCCGCCCCTGCACGCCCAGGCGCGGCGTCATCCACCAGACACACTCCGTCTAGCTCGGGAGGAGTTCCGCCTTATGGAGTCGCTTGGTATTGTGCGCCGCTTAGACAGCCCGTGGGAGTCCTCCCTCCATATGGTCCCCAAGGCGGACGGTAGCTGGCGCCCTTGCGGAGACTATCGTTGGCTTAATGATGCCACCATCGCTGACAGGTACCCGGTCCCCCACATTCAGGATTTCAATGCGCACCTGGCTGGGGCTGCAGTATTCTCCAAGGTCGACCTGGTGCGTGGCTACAATCAAATTCCCGCCCACCCCAACGACGTGCCCAAGACGGCCATCATACACCATTCGGCCTTTTCAAGTTCCTGCGCATGCCATTCAGGCTGAAGAACGCTGCGCAGGCCTTTCAGCGGCTTATGGACTGCACGTACCGTGGTCTGGACTTTGTATTCGTTTACCTCGACGACATCTTGGTGGCAAGCCGCTCGCGGCAAGAGCACTGTACCCATCTCTACCAGCTATGCCAATCCCAGCGATCATGGGCTGGCCGTCAATATAACCAAATGCCGATTCGGGGTGGCGTCCGTTGATTTCCTGACCACCACATAACTTCGCAGGGTGGGTGCCGCTCCCGGCCAAGGTAGACGCTGTGCACCAGTTTCCATGACCGGCCACCGTGAGGGGCCTCCAGGAATTCGACGTGATGGTGGCCTTCTACCACCGTTTTGTACCGTCTGCGGCCAGGATCAAGCGCCCACTGTTTCACCTCATGGCGGGCAAACGAAAGGAGGTCGAATGGACTGACGAAGCGGTGGCGGCGTTCCACCAGGCCAAGGAGGCCCTGGCTAGGGCCACGATGCTCGTGCACCCACGAGCGGATGCACCAATCGGGCCGACGGTCGACGCTTCTGATGTAGCGGTTGGAGCGGTGCTAGAGCAGCTGATCGACGGCCTCTGGCCTTCTTCAGCAGGCACCTCAGCAGCGCACAGCGGCACTACAGTGCCTTTTACCTCAGCGAGTGCCACTTCCGTCACGTTTTGGCGGGGCGGACATTTACCACTTACACGGACCACAAGCCCCTCACCTTTGCGTTCGCCAAGGTTTCCGACCCGTGGTCCGCTCGCCAGCAGCGGCAGTTGGCGTTCGTCTCTCAATACACTACCACCATTCGTTTCATCGAGGGCAAAGAGAACAGATTAGCCGACGCCTTGTCTCATCTCACGGTCAACGCCGTTTTGCAGGTGCCCGATGGCATTAACCACTTAGCCCCGGCTGTTGCCCAGCTGACGGATGATGATATGTCCGCCTATCGCACCGCAGTTTTGGGCCTGCGGTTGGAGGACATTCCATGTGGCCCCGGGGTTGCGAGGCTGCTGTGCAATGCCTCGACTGGTCAGCCGCGGCCCATCGTCCCCGTCGCCTAGCGGCGCAGTGTTCGAGGTGCTCCATGGGCTGGCCCACACTTCCGTTCGGGCGACGACGGCCCTCGTGGCTTCCCGTTTCATGTGGCACCCATTGTGCAAACAGATTGGGCATTGGGCGCGCACCTGCATCCCGTGCCAAACTGCCATGGTACAGCAGCATGTGCGGGCACCGCTCCAGGAGTTCCGAGTCCATCGCCAGTGGTTTGACCATATCCACGTGGACATCGTGGGGCCGCTGCCGACTTCACCCACCTCCTGACCCTGGTTGACTGTTTCACGCGGTGGCTGGAAGCGGTTCCATTGGCAGACACCTCTGCGGCCACGTGTGCCCGTGCTTTGGTGGCCCACTGAATTGCCCGATTCGGGTGCCGCTGGACATTACGTCCGACTGGGGGACTGAGTTCACATCTGAACTGTGGTCGGCCATGGCTTGCCTTCTTGGGGTTAATCTGCACCGCTCCATGGCGTATCATCCGCAGACGAGCGGCCTGGATGAGCGTTTCCACCGCCAGCTCAAGGGTGCCCTGAAGGCTCGGCTCATGGACCCGGACTGGGTCGACGCATTGCCGTGGGATTTGCTGGGTGTCGGCACCGCGCCCAAAGATGGCTTTGCCACCTCCTCAGCTGAGTTGGTGCATGGGGCCCCGCTGACAGTGCCCGGTGAGTTTATCCCATCAGCACAGGGCCAGGCGGAGCAGCCTTCAGCCGCCCTGCAACGGCTTCGGCAAACAGTGGGCAAGCTGGCACCGGTGCCAACGTCTCGCCACGGTTCGTTCAGGCCATACGTCCCTTCGCTCTCCAGGACTGCCCGTTTGTTTTCCTGCGTCGGGACGTGCACCGGACGCCCCTTTAGCAGCCGTACGAAGGACCATTCAAGGTCCTCAAGTATGGCCCTTCCAATTTCGTTTTGGACATGGGGGGGGTCGTCGTGAGACTGTCTCCGTTGCGTGGCTGAAGCAGGCACAAGTGGACATCATGCCGCCGGTGCTACTTGCGCGGCCTCGCCTTCTGGGTCTTGGGGGGGGGGGTGGTTCTGTGGCAGTTCCTGGGGAGTAGGTCACTCCCTGGTTCATCCCCCTCGGCACTTGATGGACAGGTCCGAGGGCAGCTTCCAGCTACGAAGATAAGGGCAGGGATTTTTGGCGCGATACCAGTCTTCAGTCTCTCACTGAAGCGGAGAGTAGTGGGCTGTGCTCATTAAAGCCTCTACAGAATTTGCCTGGCTTCTCGCCTTCAATCCGGGCTCTCTCACGCACCCGCTACAGTATAATATTGTGAAAGCCATATGTGTTACAGACATTTGGTAACACGCAACGTATGGAACACTGTCAATTTGTTTGGTTATGAGTTACGTTGTTCACAGTTTATATGGCCTGAATTACAGTCCGAACTTTGATTGTTTGAACGCCTTTAAAATATTTGAAGTGTGAATGAATGAAGCAGGCTTGGTCACTTTTGTTTCTTTAAGCTCTTTTTGGAAAATAAAATGCTCTCAACAATGTGCAATTGAGCACTCGGAACAATTAAAAGTAATAAAGCTCAAATTCAAAATTACTGGCAATATAATAGTTTTGCGGTGTCGTCATTCGGACAGGAGCAAGTCAAGCTCGCAACATGTGGTTGTAGTACTTAACAAAATGCGAACTGGCCTGCTGTTTTCCAAGCTGATTAACATTAAGCATTGAGCTCAAGCAAATTATATGTCATAATAGCACCTGAACCTGGGGTAGCTGATGGAGGTCCACCACTACTAATACCACAATATTAAGGCACACAATCATATGCAGTTATATCAATAATGTTTTTTCCATTATATATATGCAGTCCAACTTAAATGAAATTTGTTAGCATTAGCAATATTTTTAAATGTAGCAATTCCAAGTTTTAGTAGCCTTTAATGAAGCTGAAGGTGGATCAATAGCACTGTGAAATGTTGGGAGTAATATGACAGTAAAGGAAGGTGTAGCACATTGGGGTGGGGAGCATTGCACATACAAATTGATAGTGAAACAGAATGGAGGTCTTGTTGCAGCTGGTTGTGAAAATGAAGTGGGTGTGAATCCAGATGCTGTGATATGTATGGGAACCAGCAATATAGCCAGGAATGAGATCCTGCCAAGAGAGTTCAGGGAATCAGGGACCAAGCTAAAACTCAGAATCTTATGAGAATTGACTGCCATATTGTTAAACACACAATGTCAAATATGTGGCTGAAAGGATTGTGTGTGAAACATTGGGTTAGCTTCATGGAACAGTGACACTAAATCTGGAGAGAAAATGCTATACTGCGAGGAAGGGCTCAACTTAAACTGGGTTGGGATCAGTATCCTGACATATCATATAACTAGGGCAGGAAACAAGACAAAAATATTAAGTTGGGCTTGTGTTAGGGTTAATATGAAAGTAGAAAAAAATACAGTCAAGGAACTATGATGAAATAAGAGAATGCTTGAATGGTTGACCAAAGTCTGCTAATGAAATGAACTTTCAAGGTTGTGCAGTAAGAGGCAGAGGACCCAAAGGTAAAGGTGCATTAGAGCCCAATATCTCCTCTGGAGAAAAATACAAACTAAGAAACCTAACATGATTATATCAAGTCAAGTCAAGTCAAGAGAGTTTATTGTCATGTGTCCCAGATAGGACAATGAAATTCTTGCTTGCTGCAGCACAACATAATATTGTAAGCATAAATACAGAACAGATCAGTGTGTCTATATACCATTGAAAATATATTTACACACATAAATAAACTGATAAAGTGCAATAGCATGTTACAGTTCAGAGTTTGTTTGAAGTTGTGTCTAATAGTCTGATGGCTGTGGGGAAGTAGCTGTTCCTGAACCTGGATGTACCAGATTTCAGGCTCCTGTACCTTCTACCTGATGGCAGCAGAGAGATGAGGGGCCAGGATGATGTGGGTCCTTGATGATGTTGGCAGCCTTTTCGAGGCAGTGACTGCGATAGATCCCCTCGATGGTAGGGAGGTCAGAGCCGATGATGGACTGGGCAGTGTTTACAACTTTTTGCAGCCTTTTCCACTCCTGGACGCTCAAGTTGCCGAACCAAGCCACTTTGTAACCAGTCAGTACGCTCTCTACTGTGCACCTGTCGAGAGAGTCCTCCTTGACATACCGACTCTCCGTAATCTTCTCAGGAAGTAGAGGCACTGATGTGCTTTCTTTATAATTGCATCAGTGTGCTGGGACCAGGAAAGATCTTCGGAAATATGCACTCCCAGGAATTTGAAGTTCTTGACCCTTTCCACCATCGTCCCCTGATATAAACGGGACTGTGGGTCCCTATCCTACCCCTTCTAAAGTCCACAATCAGTTCCTTGGTTTTGCTGGTGTTGAGAGCCAGGTTATTGTGCTGGTACCATTTGGTCAATCGGTCGATCTCACTTCTATACTCTGACTCGTCCCCATCAGTGATACATCCCACAACAGTGGTGTCGTTGGCGAACTTGATGATGAAGTTCGCACTATGTCTGGCTACGCAGTCGTGAGTATAGAGTGAGTAAAGCAGGGGGCTGAGCGCACAGCTTTGAGGTGCTCCCATGCTGATTGTTATTGAGGATGACTCATTTCCTCCAATACGGACAAACTGTGGTCTGTGAATAAGGAAGTCGAGGATCCAATTGCAGAGGGATGCGCAGAGTCCCAGTTCTGAGAGCTTGGTAACCAGCTTGGAGGGGATGATGGTATTAAATGCTGAATCAGCATGAAGCATTCAAAACAAAATAGATTAAAATTAGATTAGGGAGTAATGGAAATAATTCATAATATGTAAGAAGAATTCACAGGTTCCTAAAAAATAAAAAATGAAAAATAGAAAATATGGTCCCACTGAGCCTAACCAGATGAGGATAAATGAAGATGCTGAAAAAGCTGCAGATAAAATGTACATGCTTTGAGTGGAAGGTTTTATTTTCGAAGCATGGCCCAGAGATTGACAAACAAACGAATGAGGCTAAATTAGATGCCAATAAATCTCTTCTCAGTAAATGTGTGTGCGGACACAAACACATAGGGTCCTTCAGGTTGCAGCAGGACAAAGTATAATAGGGAAGGAAAATAATTGGGAAAGAAATCTCATCAATGCCTCTCTTTCCTTAGTATGTCAACAAATACTCCATTGAACTTTAGCAGTTGTACAGTAGGGAGCCTACGGACTCCATCATGGAAATATTGAAATGAATGGTCTGTTAACTGATGCAATTTCTGTTGATTCTGTTGTTGGTACCAATCCTCAAAACTATAAAACTCCGGTGTGGGTGGGGCTGTGTGTGTGTGTGTGTGTGTGTGTGTGTGTGTGTGTGTGTGTGTGTGTGTGTGTGTGTGTGTGTGTGTGTGTGTGTGTGTGTGTGTGTGTGTGTGTGCGTGTACGTCGACTCGATTTTTACATATTCCGGTAGAGATTTATCCCGTGAAATCAAAAATTACCTTATCTGAAAATTTCATGCATTATTTCTCGAGTTATTTATGAAAATGTTCACAGATCTCAAATAACTTAGAAAATAAACTAGATGGTCTCGCTGATTATGCCACAATGGATCGGACTGCCTGCCTCTGCTCGCGCTGCGAGTGACATCACCACGTTATGTCTTCTGTACTTCTTGGCTACATAACTTTTACTTCTTTAAATTTGTCACGTAGCGTTTTTAAATTGCTGCTCAGGTCGTGCTGTGCGCTCCGCTGGGTTCCTTGAAGTTCTAGAACATGGCAGCGGCGGTCGTTATCACCGCACGGGTGCGGGCCAGCCCGATGGGAAGGTAGATAGTGGCGGCCATTACTACCTCTGGGAGAGACCGCCTATGGAGACTTGCGATTCCTCCGTCAATTGCAGGGACTCGGGTGATCGTGATGCCTTTTCCTCGCTTGTGATCCCGATCCCACTTGGCGATATCTGGCCGCCACGGGGGCTGAACTCTTCTCCGTCTCAACTCGCCCGATCGTCTGTCATGGGGGTGAGTGTGCTTCCCCTCGTGGAAGCCATGATCGGCCGGCCCTCCGCTGTTTTTGATCGTCCTCAGATCGCTCCGGGCCTCGCTCAGGTCCACGCCGGCCGCAGCCCGGCGCCTGATGGGGATGCTGCTGCTCTACGACCTGGGTAGGTGCTGCATCTACCCCCTCCCCAGGGCAGAGAAAGAGAGAGAGAGGGGGGGAGAGATGGAGGAGGGGGGGAGGAGAGAGGGTGGAGTGGGGGTGAAGGGAGAGGGGTGAGGAGGGGGGTGGAGGTTGGGGAATGGGGAGAGCAGGGGGGGGAGGAAAGGGAGAGGGAGTGGGAGGAAAGGGGGAGGGAGGGGGAGGAGAATGGGGAGGGAGGGGGGCCTCGCTCGGATACACGCCCACCCGCAGCCTCGCTCGGGCCCGGCGCCTGTGGGGAGGCTGCTGCTCTACGACCTGGGTAGGTGCTGTCTCCCCCCCCTCCCTCCATGTCCCCTCCCTTTCTGCCCCCCCCCCTCGGCCCCCCCTTCCTGTCTGTCCCCCCTCCCTCTCTAGGGAGTGGTGAATATTGGCACCTATGGTTGAGTGGTGGAGTATTCAGTTCGGGAATCAGCCCTCCCTTGTGACGCCTTGTGCCCCCCCATTCCTCAATCTCTACCCCCCTCCCCCTCCCTCTCTCTCCCTACCCTCTTCCTCTCCACCCACCCCCTCTCTAGCCGCACCTGCGCAGTTGGGGGTTATGCGTGAGTGGATAGGGCGGGGGATGGGGTAAAAGGAGCGAATGAATAATAGTTAGGTGTGTGTGTGTGTGTGTGTGTGTGTGTGTGTGTGTGTGTGTGTGTGTGTGTGTGACGCCGAAGGCCGCACCGCCATCCCCCCCCCCCCCCCCCACACAACTGCGCGTTGAGGGGACGGAACCCAATGGGTCCCACTTGGTCTAATGATAATTAAAACTCATCTCTTGACTCTAATAAATCAATGTTTCATTTAGAGACTAGATATTCGTAAAGTAGGTAGGAACACAGGTTCTTGCCACAGTGAGAAATTTAAATTAATGAAAACAATAAAATATTATTTGGACTCAAGTCAACAAATTCCTGCATTCAGATGCCCTACATATAAAATGGAACAGGCCCTTCAGCCCAATTCATCCATGTCTAGTCCCATTTGCCCGTTCGATATCTTTCCTTGAGATGTCATACAGCACAAAAACAGACCCTGTGGCTCAACCTACTCATGCCGACCATCATGCCCCATCTACACTACTCCCACCAGCCTGTGTTTGGCCCATATCCCTCTAAACATATCCTATCCATAAATCTGTCTAATTGATTCTAAAACATTGTAATAGTACCCTCCTCAACTACCTCCTCTGGCAGCTCATTCCATCCACCCTTTGTGTAAAACATTACCCCTCAGGTTCCTATTAAATCTTCCCCCCCCTCACCTTAAACCTAGGTCTTCTGGTTCTCAATTCCTCTACTCTGGGCTAAAAACTGTGCGTTTACCTGAGCTATTCCTCATGCTTTGTACACCTCTATGAGATCACCCCTCACCCGCCTGCGTTCCAAGGAATAAAGTCGTAGCCTGCTCAACCTCTCTCTATAGCTCAAGCCCTGGAGTTCTGGCAACATCTTCGTAAATCTTTTCTGCACCCTTTCCAGCATGACAACATCTTTCCTATAACATAGTGACCAAAACTGGATGCCAGACTTTAAATGTGGTTTCACCAACACCGTATATAACTACATCATGAACTCCCAACTTCTATACTCAATACCCTACGTTCATGCCCAATGTCTTTTAAATATTGTTATTGTACCCGCCTCAACTACATCCTCTGACAACTTGTTACATATACCCATCATCCTCTGTGAGAAATGCTGGCCCCTCAGGTTCTTATTAAATGTTTCCCCTCTGACCATAAACCAATGCCCTCTAGCAATTGATTCACCAGCCCTGGGAAAATGACTATATGCATTCACCCAATCTATGCTTCCCAAGCTCAGTAATAAAGTACTAGCCTGCCCAACGTCAAACTATAACTCAGGCCCTCAAGTCCTGGCATGATCCTCATGCATTTTTACTGCACTCTTTCCAATTTAAAAGCATCTTTCCTATGGCTTTTCAAGGCTCACCAAAACTGAAAATAATACTCCAAGTGCAGCCTTACCAATGTGTTGTACAACCTCAACCCTCAACCTCAGGGTGGGCAGGGCTATAAAACCCCGGATGCCTGGGCGTGAGTCAGTCACTCTGGAAGATAGCGGGGGAGAGTTCACAACTGTGATTCTAAGCTGTGAATCAACTGAACTGTGAGTCTGCAACATACTTGCAATAAATGATTTGTTAGCCCTTAATGACAGTGCAATGAGTTGTTTAGCAATTTGGTGGCCTACACTCTGCTTGAAATGTTATGAAATTAAATTTGGTGGCCTGCACTCTGCTTGAGATGCTATGGAATTGAATTTGGTGACCTGCACTCTGCTTGAAATGCTATGAAATTGAATTTGGTGGCCTTCACTCTGCTTGAAATGCTATGAAATTGAATTTGGTGGCCTGCTCTCTGCCTGAAATTGAATTTGGTAGCCTGCACAATGCTTGAAATGCTATGAAACTGAATTTGGTGGCCTGCACTCTGCCTGAAATGCTATGAAATTGAATTTGGTGGCATGCACTCTGCTTGAGATGCTATGAAATTGAATTTGGTGGCCTGCAATCTGCCTGAAATTGAATTTGGTAGCCTGCACAATGCTTGAAATGCTATGAAACTGAATTTTGTGGCCTGCACTCTGCCTGAAATGCTATGAAATTGAATTTGGTGGCCTGCAATCTGCTTGCAATGCTATGAAATTGAATTTGGTGGCTTGCACTCTGCCTGAAATGCTATGAAATTGAATTTGGTGGCCTGCACTGAGTGACTGAGCTGCCAGCCCACCAGGCCTGAGTGACTGAGCTGCCAGCCCACCCGGCCTGAGTGACTGAGCTGCCAGCCCACCAGGCCTGAGTGACTGAGCTGCCAGCCCAAGAATCCATTTGGCCCACAATGTCCATACTAGTCCTCTGGAAACCAGTCCCTTTGGCCCACAACACCCATACTAGTGGTCCAGAAAGCCCCAACCCCTAGAATCAGAATTCTAGGATAATTACCTTAATATTAATAACAGTGAGAATGTTAGGATCTTGCATTGTGCTATGGTGCAATGGCTATGTGCTCCTAGCATAGCTTTGCAATATAATATTCACACATTAAATACAGCAGCATTTTTTTCTATGGTGCTTTATGAGAAACCATGATAACTTTACCGTTCAATACAATAGATAAAAAAAACAGATGGAACTTTATTATACACCATGAGCCCTAATAGGTCACTCACCATAGCGTCCTGCTGAGTAGTCAAAAGTCAAAAGTCAAAAGAGTTTATTGTCATGTGTCCCTGACAGGACAATAAAATTATTTCTTTGCATAGCACAACAGAACATAGTAGGTATTGACTACAGTTATATACTTAAATACACACATTAATTAATAAATTAATAAAGTGCAAATAACAGATGGATTAATGTTCAGAGTTTTGTCCGAGCCAGGTTTAATAGCCTGATGGCGGTGGGGAAGTAGCTATTCCTGAACCGGTTCGTTGCAGTTCTCAGGCTCCTGTACCTTCTACCCGAAGGTAGCAGCGAGATGAGTGTGTGGCCAGGGTGGTGTGGGTCCTTGATGATGTTGCCAGCCTTTTTGAGGCAACGGCTGTGGTAGATCCCCTCGATGGAAGGAAGGTCAGAGCCGATGATGGACTGGGCAGTGTTTACTACTTTTTGTAGTCTTTTCCTCTCCAGGGCACTCAAGTTGCCGAACCAAGCCACGATGCAACCAGTCAGCAAGCTCTCTACTGTGCACCTGTAGATGTTAGAGAGAGTCCTCCTTGACAGACCGACTCTCCGTAATCTTCTCAGGAAGAGGCGCTGATGAGCTTTCTTAATAATTGCATCTGTGTTCTCGGACCAGGAAAGATTTCACAGATGTGCACGCCTAGGAATTTGAAGCTCTTGACCCTTTCAACCATCGAACCGTTGATATAAACAGGACTGTGGGTCCCCATCCCACTCCTTCCAAAGTCCACAATCAGTTCCTTGGTTTTGCTGGTGTTGAGGGCCAGGTTATTGTGCTGGCACCATATGGACAGTCGCTCGATCTCTCTTCTGTACTCCAACTCATCCCCATCAGTGATACGTCCCACTACAGTGGTGTCGTCAGCGAACTTGATGATGGAGTTCGCACTGTGACCGGCTACGCAGTCATGAGTATGCAGTAGCACGCATACTGGCAAAATTTGGATGGTGCAGTGAAGTTGTTAGGAACACATTCTGAACAATGGCCTGGTTTAAATGCATGTTCTGCCACTCAATTCGATTCCATGCTACCACAACCAAAATTTCAGAAGAGTGAAGTAAAGGAAAGTTGAAGGTGCGTTAATGCATTTCCTAAATGTTAACAATCCCAAAAGCTCTCTTGCAAACCAGTGAGCACACTCATTAACTTGACACATTCTTCATAGAGGAATTAAAACAGTTTTTTTTTTAAAGTTTGCAAATCACTCATAGCAGAGCTTGTGACAAATGATGACCCATCTGGAATTAATAATGCAACAAGCTTTGAAACAAAACTCACCGATTCGCACTCTCTGAGCTTCTTCTGAGCACCATCAAAATCAAAATTCACATACAGGCATTCCACAAATTCAGTAATCGGGTCTTTGTATGTGTAGGATTCCTGCAACAATCATCAAGAAATAAAATCATTTGAGTAATACTTAAGTAACAATAATTAATCATGAAATCCTGTAGATTTATTCATCATTACCAGGTGCGTTTCTAAACAGACTGTGAACTAATTTGAAATTAAAGGACATTGAAACGGGATGGCATGATACACCTTCACGTAGAAACATTGAAACTAGATGCAGGAGGAGGCCATTTGGTCCTTCGAACCTGCACCGCCATTCATTGTGATCAAGGCTTTACATGGTAAAAGGTTCTTCAAGTATGATCAATTCCTTTCCAGAGCCATTAAGGACAAGAAAAATCAATTGTTCTAGTTCACATGAAATCTATTCCACGATTATTTAGCTGCCGGAATTAACACAAAGTTAATTCTTGACTAAATATTAATAACCCAGAATGCCAATACAAAATAGCGTACAGTTCAGACCAGCTATTTTAAGTATTACAACTGTCAATAGTTTTTATTTTCCAAATAATCAGCCCACAACATTAAATATTTAATAAAGCATAGTTTTGGGATTATCATCGTTCCAGATTACATTTGTTATGAAAAGTTCAAATCTTCCAAATTAAAAATTAACTAGACGTCTGGTTCGTGAATCCAACCTTTTGTGGGCTCATGGGTAGCGCACACACTTACATGACATACACTCAATGATCCTTATGCGCCATGCCAGCAATTTCAGAAATTGCCTGTGTCTGGGCAGGAAGGAGAAACTGCAGTTACTCACATTCTTTTTGGAAGTGTAAGAATGTGGATATCAGTACCTAAACTAACTCTGGGTGCAAACAATCTCTCTCTGGGCCACCTCATCAGTTTATAGATAGGGAACAGAACATGCTTGATACTTTCCAGGTAGTGAAACCCAAAATAAGCATAAAACCCATCAACAGGAAAAATATACTGTGCAAAGTACTTATGATACAGATTCATTATATATCATAACAAGTACTTTGATTTGTATACATAGAGACCATCGAGATGAGTACTGTAGGCTTCCAATAGTAAGTTAAAACTAAAAACATGGCTACCCGCATGCCACCAGGTGGTGGTGGTGGTGGTGGTGTGGAAAACCTGACATGGATTATTGATCAGTTCATCAGCAGCAAAACCACAGATCAAATCAGCAATACTGTTTGATCTACATCCCCCTTCTTGGGTTTTTGCCCAAAGGACAAACATAAAGCATACAGGAGTAATATGTATACAAAGCTATAAAAAGTAACTATCATCTACAGTAAAGCAATGGAGGATATACTGCGAGTAATATAAGTATCGTTGGTTATAATTAATTAGAATCCAAGATCTGCATCTAGACATAATACCTATATCTAGCCAGAGGCTTGCTGACCCGTCCTGCATGCGTATGGTACAGCCTTCATCCGTGCCCCTCAGAGGAGATGTCGCCACAGGCACAGGCATCGGGTGTTTCTTAGCAGGCGACGACTCAACCAGCATAGGGGATTTGCCGACAGGCTTTACAGGGGTCTTCATCATTGGCACCAGCCCCATTAGCAGTCCTTTTGCAGGTACAGAACCAAAGTTCTGATCGCAGAACTGCTCACCGTCTGCTGTCACATGTCCCTCATTCAGATAGATGTTCCATCCTCTGTCCATAACACATCATCTGGGGCATCTGCATCATCATACTGAACCTGCCACAATGGCACCAGCTCATTTATTGGCAGAATATGTCGTCAGTTTCATCTTTATAGACCTCCACCAGATTGAATCAAGTAAGACCTTGGTTCCGGACACACCTCCTTGACCGTGCCCATACGGTCATACCCCTTCTGGGTTTGGAGATGGACCACCTGGCCTTCCGACAATGGTTGGAGAGGACAACTAGAATGGTCATAGTACGCCTTCTGCATCAGCTTTTTATGCTGCAGACGCGCCCGAACCACCTCGGGCTCACAGACTTGTGGCTGGAGCAGCTGCTTCGAGACTGGAAGAGTAGCCCTGGTCTGTCTGGACATGAGTCGCTAAGCCGGCGAACCGAGTGTGGGATCACGTGGAATATTGCGGAGATCGAGAAGATCCAAAAACACGTCAGACCCAGCCCTGCTGGACTTCTCCGTGAGCTCCTTTGCACTGCGGACAGCTCGCTCAGCCAGCCTGTTCAACTGGGGATACTCCGGAATGCTGGTGATGTGCCAAAAATCCCATTCCTTTCCAAAGTCCTTGAAACGCTGACTTGCCACCATTGTCAGACATGAGGGTTTGAGGTACCCCATGGACCAAAAAATGCCTTGCAGATTTCTTGACGATCGCCGCAGTGGAAGCTGTTCGATCTCAAACCACCCGGAGTAAGACTCAACCAGGACCAAGTATTGGTTGCCATGCCAGTCGACAATGTCAGTAGCCACCATAGACCATGGCAAATCAGGAACTGGGTGCTGCAAAAGGGGGCTCTTTCTGTTGATGTGGAGCCATGCTGTTGCACACAGCGCAGGACTGCACCCTCTGGCGTACATAATCAGACATGGCAGGCCAGAAAAACATGTTCTTTGCTCGTTGCACCCTAGCTTCATAACCAGGATAACCTCCGTGTACGGCGTCAAAGTACTTCTGTTGAAATGAAGCCGGGATCACTGCCTTATAGCCCTTTTTGATAACTCCTACTTCAATAGCCAGTTCGTCTCGGACAGAAAAGTAAGGCCGAAAAGCAAGCGGAAGCGAGTGCTGATTGCCAGGCCATCCGTGATTGATGACCAATGCGAGCATCTGCAGCGTGGCATCATCTGCTGTATGAACCACCAAGGTATCCAGATGTGAAGGATGAGTGAAATCAATTACCATGACCTCAAACGTGCCTACTTCTGATGTGTGCTGGCCGCTCGAACTCCTGGGAGCACGGGATAATGTGTCAGCCAGATATATGTGCTTACCCTGCTTGTATGTGAGAGAGATATCATACTTCTGTAGCTGCAGTATAATCCTTTGAAGCCAGAGCAGCATGTATAGGTTTGTTTAAAATGGTAACTAAAGAAGGGGGATGTAGCTCAAACAGTATTGCTGATTTGATTAGTGTCTGGTTTTGCTGCTGATGACCTGATCCATAATCATGTCAGGTTTTCTGAAACCTTCAGTCATGTCTGAGTATGAAAAGCCTTGTAAACAACAGCCAAAGTCAAACCGAAATCCCACTTCTGACACTATGTGCAAAGTACTTATGATACAGAGTCATTATATATCATAACAAGTACTTTAATTTGTATACATACAGAGACCATCGAGATGAGTACTGTAGGCTCTGAATCGCAAGTTAAAACTAAAAACATGGCTGCCCACATGCCACCAGGTGGTGGTGGTGTGGAAAACCTTCCATGGATTATGGATCAGGTCATCAGCAGCAAAACCAGACACAGATCAAATTAGCAATACTATTTGAATACATATGCCATTTTAATTCCCCTTCGCATACAATTACCTTGCCCAACAGATTCAAGAATCAGCAGGCTTCTATTCCCCATTTATTGCCTACCAGCATCATGTTTTCTCCATCCCACCCTTCGCTTTCTCACCTGACTGTTATTTACCAATTCCCCTCCTTGTCTGTATCTACCTATTTATTGCTTGTGAGCTCTCGCCCCATCCCTCCCCTCATCTCTATTACTGGTGACATCCCTGCTATCCTTTCAGTCTGGATTAAGGTCTTGATCTGATAAGTTGATTGCTCATTTCCCTCCACAAATGCTGCCTGACCTCCAGCTACTTTTATTGCTACTATTTTATACCCAATTTGCTAGCTCACTCTATACCCCATGTGACCTAACTTTACAAACCAGACTATCGTGCAAGATCTTGCTAAAGTTCACGTTTATACTGTCCACCACATTGCGCTCGTCAATTTTCTTGGTCATCTCTTCAAAAAAGCTTCAGGTCTTTTGAACCACCCACACTCCCACCCAGCTTTTCTATCATCAGCAAACTTAGATATATTATTCATCGTGGTCCCCTCATCGATATAGACTATGATCAATCAGGGATCTACTGCCAATTTTGAAGGCACCTGACCAGGCACAGTCCCACAACTAAAAAATAACCTGATCTTTCGTGCTCTGTTTTTGCGAATTGACCTTTCCTCAGTCCAAGTCCAAGGATTAATGTCTTCAATCTTTTGTACTTTTAATATGCCCTTGAATGGCATCATACACAAGACCTTCTGAAAGCCCAAATATGCCACTTCCATTGGTACCCCTTTATCTATTCAGTTGGTTACAGCTTCAAATTGATTTGTCAAACATGATTTATCTTTCATTAGTCCATGGTGGTTCGTCAATTATTGAAAATCTTCAGTATTTTATTTATTTTAGATTTCCAGCCTTTGCAGAATCCCTAACCCCCACTCACAATATCCACAGTATAACCAGCAGAAGAATTCAAAGCAGTTACAGATGAGCTCAAATTTAATGGAAATATTTGTCAAACTTGGCTGCAACCTTACATTTCTTGTTGCAGCCCACCATTGGCATTCAAAATGTTCTTTTCCACTTTCTACTAACCATCCATAAATCTGTCATTTCCTTCATTGCCCAAAAGGCTCAAAGTTAGTAAAGTTGTTCAATTTTTTTTATCTTCAACACCTGGCTTCTATATTGAATCGTTCAGTGCACAGAAAAAGCCCACGGCACTACACAGGGGTTTAATCAAACAAAGAAAGGCCCAACAAATAAAAGAGAGGAACATTTCAATACTCAATCAAATTCTGATTAAAAAACATGAAAGTAGGTTCAGTTTGGGGCTGGTAGCGGTTTAAGGAAGATTTCACATGTTATAGAGCCATAGAGTGATACAGCGTGGAAACAGGCTCTTCGGCCCAACTTGCCCTCAACGGCCAACATGTCCCGACTACACTAGTCCAACTTGCCTGCGTTTGGCCTGTATCACTCCAAACCTGTCCTATCCATGTACCTGTCTAACAGTTTCTTAAATGTTAGGATTGTCCCTGTCTCAACTACCTCCCCTGGCAGCTTGTTCCATACCCCCACCACCCTCTGTGTGAAAAAGTTACCCTCAGATTCGTATTAAAACTTTTCCCCTTAGGTTTAAACCTATGTCCTCAATTCACCTACTCTGGGCAAGAGACTCTGACCGATCTATTCCTCTTTTATACACCTATTTAAGATCACCCCTCATCCTGCTGCATTCCAAGGAATAGAGTCCCGGCCGACCCAACCTCTGCCCATAGCCCAATCCCTCTAGTCCTGGCAACATCATCGGAAATCTTCTCTGTACCATTTCCAGTTTGACATCTTTCCAATAACATGGTGCCCAGAACTGAACACAATACCCTAAATTGGCGCTGAACACAATGGCGCTCCAGAGGGCCATTGACAACGCCCAGAGGATTGTCGGCTGCCCTCTCCCTACCTTGGAAGACTTACACAGTTCCCGCTGCATCAAAAGATCCCAGAATATTATAAAGGACATTTCCCACCCCGGACACTCCCTGTTTGAACTGTTGCCGTCAGGCAGACGGTACAGATCTACAAGGACAAGGACAAACAGACTTAAAAACAGTTTTTACTCCACTGCTATAAAGGCACTAAATGTAGCCGCCAAGGAACGCAGGGACTAAGGGACTGTGGTTGGTACACTGTGAAATCGACAGAAGGATGTAGGGTTGGGTGTTTATGCGTGCTATTTTCATATTTATTTTAGTTGTTTATCTTTTTAATATTTTACCTTGTATGTATCGTTAGCTTTTAGAAATGTTTGAATGGTGCACTGACTGGCTGACATTTTTTAAATTTTGTTGTACATGGTTCATGTTACAATGACAATAAAGAAACTATTCTATTCTACTATTTTAAATGCGGCCTCACCAATGTCTTATACAATTGCAACATGACCTCCCAACTTCTATACTCAAAACTCTGACTGATGAAGGCCAATGTGCTAAATGCCTGTTTGACCACTGTATATACTAGTTACCCCAACTTCAAGGAACCATGCACCTGTACTCCTAGATCCCTTTGCTCCACAACACTCCCCAGCACCCTACCATTCACTTTGTAGGTCCTGCCCATGTTGGACTTATCAAAATACAATACCTCACATTTCTCTATTAAATTCCATCAAACAATACTCAGCCCACTTGGCCAATCGATCAAGATCCTGCTGCAATTTTTCACAACCATCTTCACTATCGGCAAAACCACGCAATTTGGTATCATCTGCAAACTTGCTTATCTTGCCATGTTTGTTTTCATCCAAATAATTGATATAGATGACAAACAGTAACAGGCCCAGCTCTTAATCCTGAGGCACACAACTAGTTACAGGCCTCCAGTCCAAGAAGCAACCTTCCACCATCACCCTCTGATTCCTTCCACAAAACCAATTTTTTATTCATTCAGCTCCCATGCGATCTAACCTTCCAGAACAGCCTACCGTGCAAAACCTTGTTGAATGCTTTGTTGAAGTCCAAATATACAACATCTACAGCACCGTCGTCATCAACCTTTTTGGTCACGTCTTAAAAAGGGACACAACCACCCACGTACAAAACCATGCTGACTATGTTGAATCTTGATTTTTTTTCTTCAAATTTCAAACATCTGCACTTCTTTGTTTTTCCACCCATTTTTAAATTGGTCATTTAAAAAACACATGGGTGTGACCAAGTAGATTGGATCTATATTTATTCAATATGAGGTTGCTTCAGGTGTTGAAAATGTGCAAAGGCAGAAATGTGTTTTGAGTACTGAAAGAACAGTGACATTAGCCATGGTATAGGAAGGCAGAACAAGGTGATACTGGAATTGGCTGAGAGTGGGAAGATTCAAGCATGATGAAAGAAAGCACCGCTTTATGGAGGGTGTTCCACCTGCGGAATAGTTTCCCCGAGGGAAGTTATAAGATCAGTATACAACTTGGATCCCCTCAAAATTAAATTAAACCAGTATCTTGGAGAAAAGTACTGTTCACTTTTACCATTAGAATGTCAGAATGATGGACAAGCCTAAAGGTTGTTGATGCTAACTAAATTCAATAATATAAATTATTTAAAATACAGTATATCAAGTGATTACTTTTCAGTGGGTGCCTCTGGGATCTTTGCAGAAACAAGACTTTATTGAAGTGTAACAAAGATTCAAAAGTATATATCACAAATGTACAAAAATTAATGTACAATATTGAGAAATGTTGTGGTAGTTATAAATTGAAATATTGAACTATTGAATTATTTTGTTTGTTACATGTAGTGCAACATTACAGATATTGCAGAGTTTATTTTGTTAAACAATACAAAAATCTTTGTAAGTTATGGTTTAAAGGCAATGGCTACTTGCAGTGCTATAACTGAAGTTTCAGAATAGTGCGGACAGTGTTAATTGTTTAAAAATATCCTCCTAAACTATCAATATTTATTAGTACAGGCTCATATGGGTTTCAGATGGCTCACATCCTCGGTGTACTTAAGACAGTTAAGAGTTTGCAACAGCAAATTATTTATCCTCCTCTATGAAACGTGTTTGCCAGCCACACCCAGACCAGGAATCATTGCCATGTGCTCTATACAGGCAGTCAAGGAGCAGTCTTACACTGACCACATTTGAAAGGAAGTATTCTGATAAACAGATTTATAAAGGATCTTCCCAGGTACTGTAGAAAACGAAAACGCAATCCATTAAATTGGGCAAACACAAATATCTATTTTCACATATGAGTTTTTACAGCCTACTACGAGTGAGCGTTATTAACTTTCACTCAGATGGTGGTGGGGATCAAGAATGAGTTGCCAGATAAAATAGTTGAATCAGGTACAATAATAACATTCCATATCCCCACCACCCTCCATGTTGAAAGTTGCAGGCTGTAAAAACTCATGTGAAAATAAATATTCGTATTTGGCCAATTTGATTGTTTGTGTTTTAAATTGCAAGAAAAATGGAGGGATGGAAAGAACAAAGGGAGCATGTTTAATAGGGAGGAGTCCGAGGAAGACAAAAATGACACGTGGTGGTGAATATGCCTGAGACGCTGCAGTGAAAGCTTAGTAATCACAGCTGATCTGTCTGATGCAATGTAAATAGTAGATGATTGAGAATAGAGGAGAGTGAAAAATAAAACGGGTAAATTCTGATACACTGATTATTACAGTTGCTGGACAAGTGAAATAAAAGAGAATTCTAGAACTATTTGTAGGTCAACTAACATCTCAGGAGAGAAAAGAAATTCAGTTAACCTTTCAGATTGGTGATCTTTTATGATAGATACAAACTGGAATGTCTGGTTAAAGGCTTGCTGTTCTATGCGTTGTAATGTGCCTGGAAATGAGATAACAATCTGTTCCTCGACGTGTGAGAAGTGTCGGAGCTCAAATTCAGAGAGGGAATGAATGGAGAATTTAAGCGACATTCAACTGAAAGCCATTGGTCATCCTTGCGAACTGAACGAAGATCTCCTGCAAAGCAGTCTTTTGTACCTCCACGTGTTCATTAACCTTTAATTATTTTTTTCCCCTCCCAACAATGAGTATTTCTAGCTTTTTTTAATTTGTAACTTGGGAATCAAAGCGGTCAGCTCTGTGTGGAGCCACAGGAGATGGGCAAGGTCCTCAATGAGTATTTCTCCTCTCTATTTACCGATGAGAAAGACAGGAGGACAGAGGAACTTGTGGCAGTCAATGGAAGTGTCTTGAGAGCGGTCAGTGTTACGGTCGAAGAGGTGCTGGAGGTACTATCGTGTATGAAGGTAGACAAATCTCCAGGGTCTGATCAGATATTTCTGAGGGCATTGTGGGGAAACTAGAGAGGAAATTGCAGGAGCCTTGGTTGAAATTTGCGAGACGTCTATGAATACAGGAGAGCTACCGGACTGGAAGGCGGCGAATGTTGTGCTTCTATTCAAGAAGGGCTGCAGGAAACATGCTGGGAATTATAGGCCAGTGAGCTTAAAATCTGTAGTTGGAAAGTTACTCGAGCATTACTTGTTTTCAAGAGAGCGTTAGATTTAGCTCTTAGAGCTAAGGGAATCAAGGGATATGAGGAAAAAGCCGAACGGGGTACTGATTTTGGATGATCAGCCATGATCATATTGAATGGTGGTGCGGGCTCGAAGGGCCTGCTCCTGCACCTATTTTCTATGTTTCTATGTACTAGCAGATGATTGCCCCTTGAGTATATGTCATGTTCCTTTTAAAGCCCGAACCATATCTACTTCTGCCACCAAAGGCTACAGCTCACAACAATTGCAGGTCCAAAAGTAAGGGCACACTCGTCCTTCATGTAGGAGGAAGGGCAACAGTTAGCTGAAAAGAGGCTGGATATACAAACAGATCTGAACAACGATTTACGTGACAAATCATAACTGGCAGCAGAGTCAGATAGACCAAGTAACACTCTTCGATGTTTAACAGGCCCCAAAGGATTAGATTTCTATCAATACTTACTGCAGAGAATGAGATCATGGTTCACATTTTACAATACAATAAGTCAGATGATTGTTGAGCACTGTACTCTCTTCTAAGTGCACTTTAAAGATTAGAAAACTGAGTATACGAGTGTACACAAGCATGAATATATAATTGTCAAAGGAAACCAGCCAAACTCCAAACAACAATTTAATTAAACTTAAGGTTCTACAGAGTTGAAGATGTAGTTTGCTGCAGAGTACAATGTCTTTTACTTTCCTATAGGGTAAAAATAAATCATAATATGACAAAGAAAAGTTAAACTTTAAAAAAAAAAGCACAACACAAATTCTGTCACAAAGTGCTTTGGATTTGACATGTATACTCAAGCTTGACACCATCCAGCACAAAGCAGGCCACCTGATTGGTACCACATAAACCATTCGATAATAAATTAAACTAATTTCCTCCAACATCACCATTGCAGAGTGCAGGTTTTATAACATGCAGTTAAAAACATGAATATTCTGAAAGCACCTCCCAAACCCAGAACTTCTACCAAGGAGGCAAGAGTTTGAGGTATGTAAAAAAACACCACCACTTGCACATTCCCCATCATCATGCATGTCATCCTGACCTGGAAATAACCTGTTGTTCTTTCATTGCTGCTGATTCTAAATCCTGAAGCCCCTTCCTAACAGCACAACGCGGAAAGGACTGCAGTGATTTAGACAACAGTCACTACCTCCTTGAAAGCAATTAAAAAAAGCCTTGACAGCTATGTCCATTCTGAAATAAATTAGAACATTTAGAAGCTTGGATGCATGTTGACTATTAGAACCCAGTCGTCAGGCTTCTGGGGGGTGGGTAATGGAAGGTAAAAGTTGACTGTGCATAGGACTCCCAACCCCATCCACTCAGCCACTCCACCAGTTGAATTTGGTACCTCAGCATTTGCCCAGTGACAACATGGTAACTTGCCCTCCCATTTTGTATGGCTAAAAACAGAAGAATAAAGCCTAACAGATTCGATAGTTGTTGTTGCTAGGCCCGACGAGAGAGGCAGTACTACAAAACAGTATTGATTATGAACTTTGACCCAGCTGCAGATGGCAATACAAAACATAATGGTTGTGATTTATTCCTTGGTCTGTTTTCCAATCTCTCAAAATGGACAATGCAAAAGTTTTCCATAAAATATTAATGCCTTTTAATGAAATCTGTCTGGTTAAAATACCAGTCCTTGAATTGATGAAATTTGCACAAATAGGTAAACAACAATCGGAATGAAAGGGCAACAAAGGACACTGTCATCACAAAATGCTTGGGTCCTTGCATCAACATGCCGTCTGCTAATGCCAAATTATCCTGGTCTAATATTTTAAACACAAAGGATTTAAACCAAGTATTAAGTTGGTCAAACAATGGGAGGTTAGTCTAATAAACAGCTGAGAAACATTGCATCAGATGAAGTTGAAGGACAGAAGTGTAATGTTACAGGGGATCAGCACTATAACACGAGTGATGTAATGAGGACACATTATTTCTTGTAATATTACCCAAATAATTTAATACTTCAGTTGCTGCAGAACAGATTGACTAACACAGACAGTATTGTTTTCTAACCCTTTCACCATATCTGATACACAATCTACACATAAAATAAAGCTTGATCGGCACGTAATGAAGCAATGTCACCAAGATTCAAAGCTACAGATTTTAAAATTAATTGAAAGTCTGAGCTGTTTGTGCAATTATTAATGCCATTTACAAACTGGCCCTTCAACTTCTTTCATTTTTATAATTGTTGACTGATAATCAAACCTCTGACGTCTTTCAATAAAAATAAAAGATTTTCAGAATTTTCTCATCACAAAAAGGTACAAATCAACAGGTCAAGTGTTGAGCAGCCTTGGACTTAGTTTTCTATGGTTTCATTCCAGAAACTTCTCTACACATATTTACACTGCCCAAAAACATTGCTGCTTATATTTCAATTGTCCATCACACAATGTTCAATGGCCTACACTGGTTCTTCCACAAGCCATATCTCTAGTTTTAAAATCACATTCTTGAGATTAAATATCTAATTTCCTACCATTATCAATCTCTTGGAAACCTCAGATAATTTTAATTTTGACTCCTTGCATGTCACTTTTTTTTTCCCATTGACAACTGTACAATTAGCAGCTGAAACGCTATCCTCTGGATTAACCTTCCAAACATCCTCATCTTCCTTTAAAACAATCTTTAATTCCTAATTCTGCGAACCAAGCTTTGTTCGTATCTCCCATCCAGGAAGTGTCATATTGTGTGTGATGCATAACATGGAGTGTTATACCACAACATGCTGAAATTTGCAGAGCTGCAGAAGGTTAGAGTGCTTGGATTTGACTAACTTGAATAGTGCAAGATAGTCATACAGCATAGAAACAGGCCCTTCAGCCCAACGCCCACACTGACCAGAATGCCCCATCTACAAAAGTTCCTGCCCGCATCTGGTCCACATCCTTCCAAACCTTTCCTATTCACATAGCTGACCAAATATCCAAATCAAAATGGTGACCAAATTTTTGTGGGCGCTTCAACTGGAAAAGGATCCGTCATAGTTGCTCCTGGTCAATAGAGACTTGTGTGAGGACAAGGAAAGGCAAGTATAGTGATTGATGCTGCTCTTTGCACATACTGAGTGGTGAACATTATGCCCTTGTGCTTCTTCACAGGAAGAATCCTCCCTTTGACCCTGAAAGTTTAGGTGCTGAGAAGAAGCAGTTAAGAATCCGTTTAATAATTTCGCCATGGCAGACAGCAGGCAGACTCCATCATTATTTCAACTGGACTTGCCTCCTTTGTTGATTACTGTGTCTTTGAAGTTCTCTGGCATGTTCTTCATTCCCAGATGTGGGAGATACGGTCATGCATTTCTGCCAGAAGCTGTTCTCTGCCATATTTTATTTCTTCAGCAGAGATTTTGCCTGTTCTAGTCCATTTTTCAACATATGGATGGCCTTTCTAATCAATTGCTGAGCTGTTGTTGTAACAAGGTTAAGGCAGAAAGAGATGAAATCAAGGATACATGCATTGAGGAGTCTTGGTTAAGAAGTGCTCCATCGAGCATGCACTGAGCTCATCATAATTCTTGAGAAGCTTTCCTGTATTCTTGCCTCTCAGCTGGATAGGACCTTAATCATCATTCGGAGGTAGAAAACTGATGTCACGGTTGTCCGCCAACAGTTGGGTCTCTTACAGTTGTTCTATCCGCTGACTGTTCTCAAAAGAATGAGTTATAATTCTATATTTACAGAAACTCATGGATAACACTGCAAGCAATCAACAAACCGCTGGAGGAACTAGCGGATCGAGCAGCATCTGCTCGGGGAAGGAATAGTTGGTTTCAGACCCGAATTGTCGACATTTCCTCTCTCCCTCACATGCAACGTAACCTGCTGAGTTCCTCCAGCAGATTGTTTGTTGCTCCAGATTCCAACACCTGTATTCTGTTGTGTCTTCAATATTAGTAAGAGGGATGAATGGTCTACCTTAAAGGACACAAAGTGCTGGAGTAACTCAGCAGGACATGCAGCATCTCTGGAGAACATGGATAGGTAACGTTTTGGGTCGAGACCCTTCATCAGAGTACCCTACAGAGATGCTGCCTAACCTGCTGAATTACTACTTCACTTTGTGTCCTTTTGTGTATTAACCAGCAACTGCAGAGCTTTGTTTTTATATGCTTGGTCTACCTTGCTGTATAAAGCCAGTCTATTCCCTACAGTAATACTCAACGAGTTACCGATTGTAAAGATGCAAAAGAAAACAGAGATGCTTTACATTACTTCATGCACGTGTGAAACAGCTGGAATTAAAAGCATTTCCTCTGGTAATTTTAAAATAGATTCAGGGAGGCCATGATCCCTGGAAAAGGAGGCAGAGTGATAATTTTATACAAGATGTTCTCCTCGATGCATAATCATAACATTAATAGGAATGAGAAACATGGACATTGTATGATATGCTATATTGCTGACCACGGCGTGCCAAAAAAAAAGATATGTTAATGCTTGGAATACCTTCTAGAGCCACTTTTACCACAGATCAAAAGCTGACTTTGGCCAACAAAACAAAGATTACTAAAGCAGTTATGTAGCTGATACGCAACAGAAGGTAAACCAGGTGGATAGGTCGAGATGACTGAAGAAATTCCATCAATCTTAGATATAAATTACAGAACTATACAAATTTTAAAAAGCATTTCAACATAAAATGCTGAAAATAGGGCGTCCTAATGGATTGGCATACTGGGTACAAGAGTTCTACATTTGCAATAACTGCTCTTATTCCATACTTACAGTAGCTGCACAAAGCTCTGCAAATGACTGGAATGTCAAAAGACAATGTCACAAATCTCCATATTGTACATTCGGAAGAGGTTTCATCATGTTTTACATCTATTTCACAACGGTGCATTCCTTTTCATTAGAAATTCAATTTGGACCATATGTCTTTAAAGAATAAATCAAAATCTTTCAGCATTTCTATGGAGAAGAGAGTAAACAATATTCTTAAAGCACCTACTACCTATTTTGAGATTCCAAAGATGCTTGAAATTTAATTCTCAGCAGGACATCTTGATGAGAACAAAATGTTCTTGAATTCAAAATTCTGCACTCTGCTCTTTGATCCAAATCTTTCAGGCAGACATACATATGTTTGCAAACATAAATTTGTCATCAAGAGTCTATAAGTATACATGGTAAATGGTAGGGAATTGAGGAATGTTGTGGAACAGAGGGATCTAGGAATAACTGTGCATAGTCCCCTGAAGGTGGAATCGCATGTAGATAGGGTGGTAAAGAAAGCCTTTGGTGTGCTGGCCTTTATAAATCAGAGCATTGAATATAGGAGTAGGGAAGTAATGTTAAAATTGTACAAGGCATTGGTAAGACCAATTCTGGAGTATGGTGTACAATTTTGGTCGCCTAATTATAGGAAGGATGTCAACAAAATAGAGAGAGTACAGAGGAGATTTACTAGAATGTTGCCAGGGTTCCAGCAACTATGTTACAGAGAAAGGTTGAACAAGTTAGGTCTTTATTCTTTGGAGCGCAGAAGGTTAAGGGGGACTTGATTGAGGTCTTTAAAATGATGAAAGGGATAGACAGAGTTGACGTGGATAAGCTTTTCCCATTGAGGGTAGGGAAGATTCAAACAAGAGGGCATGACATGAGAATTAAGGGACAGAAGTTTAGGGGTAACGTGAGGGGGAACTTCTTTACTCAGAGGGTGGTGTCTGTGTGGAATGAGCTTCCAGCAGAAGTGGTGGAGGCAGGATCGATTTTAACATTTAAAAGTAAAGTGGATAGGTATATGGACGTGAAGGGAATGGAGGGGTATGGTCTGAGTGCAGGTAGATGGGACTAGGAGAAAACAAATGGTCGGCACGGACTGGAAGGGCCGAGTGGGCCTGTTTCCGTGCTGTAATTGTTATATGGTTATATGGTTATATGGTTAAGTTGAATCTACTGTATTTTTATCTTATTATACATGTGCATTGTTTCCTTATTATAGCATGTTGCAGAAAACAAAACAGGCGTTTATTTTCTCACTGGCCAATGCAGCCCATTGAAATCTGTATATTTATTGGATTTTCAGGATGGTGCTGTTTTTTTCAAGACTTAAAATAGCCCTAAGATTTTTAATCCTTCCATTCTTGCCCTAAATTTAGCTTTACATATCAGTATGTGTTTGTAGTGGCAATGGACTTTCCGCAGTTCCAGTGAGTTTGGCATCTGATTTTCACTCTTTCCCTTCCTTTCTCACTGTTAAAGATAACACATTCAGACAAGCTCAGCTCTTTATGTTGCTCAAAACCTTTCTTTAAAATTCATCTCATATACAGCTTCATGTACTGAGAGATCTTGTGGTGCAAGTCCATTGCTTCCTGAAAGAAGCAACGTAGGTGGATAGAATAGTGAAAAAGGTATTGGGCAATCTTGCCTTTATAAGCAAAGTACAAATGTTGGGATGTCATGTAACCCAAATGATTCATCAGGTAGCAATGGATTATCATCTACAATTCTGGTTGCTATACTCCAGGAAGGATATGATAGCAAGAGAGTGCTGAAGGGATTCAGGAGGATGTTGTCTGACACAGAGGGCTGTTTATACAAGGAGAGATTGGATATGTTGGGTTTATTCTCATTGGAATTTAGGAGGCCGACAGATAATGTTACAGAGGTTTATAAAATTAAGAGAGGCATATATAGAATAGATGGTCAATCGTTTTTGCAAGGCAGCAGGGGGCACAAGATTAAAGTGAGCAATTTAAAGAAGGTCTGAGGGGCAGGTTTTTCCATACAGATGACGGTGCATATCTGGAATGAGCTGCCTGTGGGGTGGTCATGGGAGCAGAGACAATACTAGGCTGCACCCAAGTAAAGGGGCTGTCCCACTTGGGCGACCTAATTGGCGGGTTTAGGAGAGTTTGAAAAAAAATGGCACATTGAAAACCTCCTTCGACTATGTTGAAGGCCAACTACGACTAACTTCAGGAAAATTAGACACCGAATAGTGGAGAGTGAAGACGACCTCCTTCGACCTCCCTTTGATTATGATGAAGACTATCTACGAATATTTTTGACTACCCTTGATTGCCTACGACTAACATGCCGACCTACTACGACTAAACCTACGAGTAAAAAAAGTATCGATTTTTTCCACGGCAACCTTTTTTTACTCGTGGGCATTTATCAACATGTTGAAAAATACGCGCGATCTAGCTGAGGCCTCGAGTACACGGGGACTACTCTCGAGCATGAAGGAGAGTTACAAAGACCTCCTACGACCTCGTGTTGACCATACTGCGAGTACGAGTCAAGGGCAAACTCGCCAGAACTCGCGGATTAGGTTGCCCAAGTGGGACAGCCCCTTAACAAACATGCTCTTTTTACTGCCCTTTATAATTTAAGTTTGTCAATGAGGAAATAAACAAAATCACTCAATATGGTAACCATAACCCCACGATATTGCAATGAACAGTGTTAAAAGCACTAAGACTGAATACAAAGGATCACTAAAAGGAGATCTAGAGGAGACAGAGAGGATTGGTTAGGAAAGAATATGTAGAATCCACTAAATCTCATGACTGAAAGTAAAGGACAAGCGACACCATGCTTTGCCAATAACCTTGAGCCTCGTTTAATAAAAATCTCCTAAAACTCCCCTTGTACAGATAAGCCCGTTATGCCCTCTGACCTCAGAGCTTGAATCGCAGCTCTTGGCCCTCACGTGAAGCTGCTCGTTGCTAGGCAATGGGAACAAGCTGTACCTAAAAACCATGTGGGCCTTAATTCGCCACAAATATATGCACAAGTCAGGTGCTTGTAGCCTGGTGACTCCCTGGTGCCAGGATCCAGGACGTCACGGACCGATTGCAGGGCATCTTCAAGGGTGAAGGTGAGCAGCCGGAAGTAGTAGTGCATGTCGCCACAAATGATGTCAGGAAGAAGAGGAAAGACATTCTGCAGCGTGACTTAAGAGAACTCGGAAGAAGTCTGAAAAGCAGGACCTCGAGAGTGGTTTGCTACCAGTTCGTCGTGCTGGTGAGGGCAAAAACAGGGAGATAAGGGATCTGAATGTGTGGCTGAGGAGCTGGTGCGGGAAGCAGAGATTTAGATTCTTAGACCACTGCGATCTGTGTTGGTACAAAAAGGATGGGTAGCACCTTAACAGGAGGGGAGGGGGGGCAGCATTCTGGCAGGCAGGTTTGCCACTGCTAGGCAGGTGGGTTTAAACCAAAGATTTATGATCTTTAATGGGGCAGAAAGCTCAGGAAGGGATTGGAGAGTTTGGGCAAGTGAAATAGGAATTGATGTGAAAGGTGAAGGGAGTAATGGATTAAAAGTATTGTATTTGAATGCACAAAGTATGAGAAATAAAGTGGATGAGCTTGAGGCTCAGATAGAAATTGGCAAGTATGATGTTGTGGGAATTAGAGACATGGCTGCAAGAGGATCAGGGCTGGGAACAGAATATTCAAGGGTATACGTCCTATCAAAAAGACCGGCAGGTGGGCAGACGGGGTGGGGTAGATCTGTTGGTGAGGAATGAAATTCAATCCCTTGGGAGGGGTGACATAGAATCAGAAGATGCAGAGTCAGTATAGATCAAAGATACTAGAGGAGTTCCTCTAGTATCTTTGGTATAGATAGAAATGAGTAATTGTATGGGTAAAAAGACCCCCGTGGGAGTTATCTACAGGTCCCCAAACAGTAGCCTGGATATAGGGTGCAAGTTGAATCAAGTGTTAAAATTGGCATGTAGCAAAGGAAATGTTACGGTTGTTATGGGAAATTTCAACATGTAGGTAGACTGGGAAAATCAGGTTGGTGCTGGACCCCAAGAAGGGAGTTTGTGGAGTGCTTCCGCGATGGATTCTTAGAGCAGCTTGTAATGGAGCCTACCAGGGAGAAGGCAATTCTGGATTTGATAAGGGCACTCGAGGTAAAGGAGCCATTAGGAGGTAGTGACCATAATATGATAAGTTTTGATCTACAATTTGAAAGGGAGAAGGGAAAATCGGAAGTGTCAGTATTACAGTTGAACAAAGGGGACTATGGAGCCATGAGGGAGGAGCTGGCCCAAGTTGACCGGAAAGATACCCTTGCAGGGATGACAGTGGGACAACAATGGCAGGTATTTCTGGGAATAATACAGAAGATGCAGGATCAGTTCATTCTAAAGAGGAAGAAAGATTCCAGGGGAGTAAGGGGCGACCGTGGCTGACAAGGGAAGTCAGGGACTGTATAAAAATAAAAGATAAGTATAACATAGCAAAGATGAGCGGGAAGTCAGAGGATTGGGAAACTTTTAAAGAGCAACAGAAGATAACCAAAAAGGCAATACGGGGAGAAAAGATAAGGTACAATGGTAAGCTAGTGAAAAATATAAAGGAGGTTAGTAAAAGCTCCTTTATGTATGTGAAGAGGAAATATTTAGTTAAGACCAAAGTTGGACCCTTGAAGACGGAAACATGTGAATTTATTATGGGGAACAAGTAAATGGCAGAGGAGTTGAACAGGTACTTTGGATCCGTCTTCACTAAAGAAGAGACAAACAATGATGTACTAGTGGCCAGAGGAACTAGGGTGACATAGAGGAACTGAAGGAAATTCACATTATGCAGGAAACGGTGCTGGGTAGACTGATGGTACTGAAGGCTGATAAATCCCCAGGGCCTGGTGGTCTGTATCCCTGGGTATTTAAGGAAGTCACTCTAGAAATCATGGACACATTGGTGATCATTTTCCAATGTTCTATAGATTCAGGATCAGTTCCTGTGGATTGGAGGGTAGCTAATGTTATCCCACTTTTTAAGAAAAGCGGGAGAGAAAACAGGGAATTATAGACCAGTTAGCCTGACACCAGTGGTGGGGAAGATACTGGAGTCAATTATAAAAGATGAAATAGCGGCATATTTGGATAGCAGTAACAGGATCAGTCCGAGTCAGCATGGATTTACCAAGGAGAAATTATGCTTATCTAATCTTCTGGAATTTTTTGAGGATGTAACTGGGAAAATGGACAAGGGAGAGCCAGTGGATGTAGTGTACCTGATTTTTCAGGAAGCATTTGATAAGGTCCCACATAGGAGATTAGTGAGCAAAATTAGAGCACATGGTATTGGGGGTAGGGTACTGACATGGATAGAAAATTGGTTGGCAGACAGGAAACAAAGAGTAGGGATTAACGGGTCCCTTTCAGATTGGCAGGCAGTGACAAGTGGGGTAACACAAGGCTCGGTGTTGGGACCACAGCTATTTACAATATATATTAATGATTTAGATGACGGGATTAAAAGTAACATGAGCATATTTGCAGATGACATAAAGCTGGGTGGCAGTGTGAAATGTGAGGAGGATGATATGAGGATGCAGAGTGACTTGGACAGGTTGGGGGAGTGGGCAGATGCATGGCAGATGCAGTTTAATGTGGATAAATGTGAGGTTATCCACTTTGGTGGCAAAAACAGTAAGTCAGATTATTATCTGAATGGTGTCATGTTGGGAAAAGGCGAAGTAAAACAAGATCTGGGGGTCCTTGTTCATCAGTCACTGAAAGTAAGCATGCAGGTACAGCAGGCAGTGAAGAAAGTTAATGGCATGTTGGCCTTCATAACAAGAGGAGTTGAGTATAGGAGCAAAGAGGTCTTTTTGCAGTTGTATAGGGCCCTTGTGAGACCACACCTAGAGTACTGTATGCAGTTTTGGTCTCCAAATTTGAGGAAGGACATTCTTGCTATTGTGGGAGTGCAGCGTATGTTCACAAGGTTAATTCCCGTCATGGCGGGACAATCATATGTTGATAGAATGGAGCGGCTGGACTTGTATACTCTAGAATTTAGAAGGATGAGAGGAGATCTTATTGAAACATAAGATTATTAAGGGATTGGACACGCAAGAGGCAGGAAACATGTGTCCGTTGTTCGGGGAATCCAGAACCAGGGGCCACAGTTTAAGAATAAGGGGTAAGCCATTTAGATCGGAGATGAGGAAAAACGTTTTTCACCCAGAGTTGTGAATCTGTGGAATTCTCTGCCTCAGAAGGCAGTCGAGGCCAATTCTCTGGATGCTTTCAGGAAAATTAGATAGAGCTCTTAAAGATATCGGAGTCAGGGGATCGGGCGAGAAGGCAGGAACGGGGTACTGATTGTGGATGATCAGCCATGATCATATTGAATGGCGCTGCTGGCTCGAAAGGCCAAATGGCCTACTCCCACACCTATTGTCTATTGACGGGCTATAACATGTTTGAAAGGCATTTGGACAGCCACTTGGATAGGATATAGGCCTAATATACTCCAGGCGAATGCAGCTGTTTCTGAGATCAATCTATGATTCTATATATGGTCAGTTAAATTGGTCTTCCTTTTACTTTGTCTGTTTCTGGAGTGCCTTGTTTGCACAAAGCATTATCAAGTCAAAGCCATAGGAGGAACACCAAGGTAATATACCTCCAGCTTTTTTTATTCATGCTTAGAAATGTCATTATTTTATGAAATATTAATTTCAAAGATTACAACTATAGATATGAAATATATTCAGAATCTTTTTCCTGTAGAAAACCAGAGGTGAGAGAAAGAAGTTTTAAAGCACATTTGAGGGATTTTTTAAATATATAGTGAATGAATGATATCTAGAATGGTATTAGAAGAAGCGATCGGATATAATTACTACATTCAAGAGCAACAATATGCTGGAGAAATTCAGTGGGAAAGGAATTGCTTACATTTTGATTCAAAGTTCTGCATCAGGTCTGAGCTTGAAAAGATAAGAGAGCCAGTATCAAAAAAAGGGGAAACGATGAAGCTAGTAGATAATTATTTGACTGACAGTGGGTGAAGGATGACAGGTAGTTGGAGCCAGTTAGGGGATGGGGAAATGTTGTAGTTGGGAGATGGAAGTAAGTGGATAAGTGGAGGAAGACCAAAATAAATACGGGCTACTTTCCCACTTCACACTCAGTCCTAGTGCTTTGAGCCACAAAAGTCATCAATTCCTTTTCCTCCATAGATGCTGCTGAATCTGCAGAATTCCTATAGCATATTGTGGTTCCAGATTTCAGCATCTGCATTCTTTTGCGAGTACATTTAACAGACATTTAGACAGGCACTGGAATAGTCATGGGCAAGAAAGATACCAACCTAATGCAGATAAAGATATTAGTAAAGAAGGACAAAAATGTAGGTGTGGACACGATGAACTAAAAGGCCAATTCTGTGCTACCGTGCCTTCCATAATGTTTGGGACAAAGACCCATAATTTATTTATTTGCCTCTATACTCCACAATTTTAGATTTGTAATAGGATAAAATGCACATTGGTAAAGTGCACATTGTCAGATTTTATTAAAGGGTATTTTTATATATTTTGGTTTCATCATGTAGAAATTACAGCTGTGTTTATACATAGCCCCCCCCCCCCCCCCCCATTTCAGGGCACCATAATTTTTGGGACACATGGCTTCACAGGTGTTTGTAATTGCTCAGGTGTGTTTAATTGCCTCCTTAATGCAGGTGTAAGAGATCTTTCCATCACTGTTGGAAACTTTTATTGCTGTTTATCAACATGAGGACCAAAGTTGTGCCAATGAAAGTCAAAAAAGCCACTATGAAACTGAGAAGCAAGAATAAAACTGTTAGAGACATCAGCCAAACCTTAGGCTTACCAAAATCAACTGTTTGCAACAACATTAAGAAGAAAGAGGGCACTGGTGAGTTTACTAATCGCGAAGGGACCGGCAGACCAAGGAAGACCTCCACAGCTGATGATAAAAGAATTCTCTCTATAAGAAAGAAAAATCCCCAAGCATCTGTCTGACAGATCAGAAACACTCTTCAGGAGTCAGGTGTAGATTTGTCAATTACCACTGCCCGCGGAAGACTTCAAACAGAAATACAGAGGCTACATTGCAAGAAGCAAACCACTGGTTAGCCACAAAAATAGGATGGCCGGGTTACAGTTTGCCAAGAACTACTTAAAAGAGCAACCACAGTTCTGGAAAAAAAGTCTTGTGGACAGATGAGACAAAGATTAACTTGTATCAGAGAGATGGCAAGAGCAAAGTATGGAGGAGAAATGGAACTGCCCAAGATCCAAAGCATATCTCCTCATTTGTGGGGGTTTTAAGGCCTAGGCATGTATGGCTGCTGAAGGTACTGGCTCACTTATCTTCATTCATGATACAACTGCTGATGGTAGTAGCATAATGAATTCTGAAGTATAGACACATCCTATCTGCTCAAGTTGAAACAAATGCCTCAAAACAAAAAGGCTGGCAATGCATTCTACAGCAATGCTAAAGCAACAAGTTTTTCAAAGCTAAAAAATGGTCAATTCTGGAGTGGCCAAGTCAATCACCCGATCTGATCCCAATTGAGCATGCCTTTTATATGCTGAAGAGAAAACTGAAAGAGGACTATCCCCCAAAACAAGAATAAGTTCAAGACGGCTGCAATACAGGCCTGGCAGAGCATTACCAGAGAAGACACCCAGCAACTGGTGATGTCCATGAATCGCATACAAAGGATGTGCAACAAAATACTAAACATGTCTACTTTCATTTACATGACATTGCTGTGTCCCAAACATTAGGGTTCCCTGAAATGGGGGGACTATGTATAAACATTGCTGTAATTTCTACATGGTGAAACCAAAATGTATAATTATGGCCTTTATTAAAATCTGACAATGTGCACTTTAACCACATGTGATATTTTTCTATTACAAATCTCAAATTGTGGAGTACAGAGGCAAATAAATACATGATGGGTCTTTGTCGCAAACGTTATGGAGCGTTACTGTATGCAACTCGGACAAGATATCTTAAACTCCGTTGCAGAATATACATCCAGTGTTCCAGGTGTGGACTCCGAAATATGGGCAAGACCAAATGTAGACTGGGTGATCGTTTAGCTGAACACCTTTGGTCAGTCGGCCTCGGCCTACGCCATATCTTGGTTGCCAAACACCTTAAAAACCCCTTCAATTCTCATACTGACCTTTCTGTCCTGGGCCTCCTCAACTGTCAGAGTGAGGCCAAACACAAATTGGAGGAACAGTACCTCATATTTTGTTTTGGCAGCTTACAACCCAGTGGTATGAATATTGATTTATCTAACCTCCTCTCTCTCCGTTCTGCCCCCACCCCCCCTAGTTTTTTTTACTAGTTTCACTGTCCTCCTGATTAAGTTTACTGTTTGTATGCCTCGTTGTCACCTTCCCCTCAGCCAACAATGAACCATTCTACATTTCCTTGATATCATCTGCTTTCATCTGTCATTTCACACCTTATCCTTCCATTTCTTGAATTTCCGTCTCCCCTGACTCAGTCTGAAAAAGGTTTCACTTCAGAGATGCTGCCTGTCCCGCTGAGTTACAGCATTTTCTGTCTAACTTGAGGATAAAGTAAGATGCTTCCCGATATAGGGTGTGGAAAAAAAGGAAATCCTTTCGAGGAATACGCAAATTAGTAAATGAGTACTCACTTGCTGGATGACCTTCACTAAATCTTTCAAGACCTGTCTACGTTTTCGGACATCCTTGTTGGTGATCACTGCGGTGGTCAGGTAACGAAGAATGTGTGGACACATAGTTTGAATGGCATTTAGATATCTAAATAATAGAGACAAAAGATATGTCAGCATAAAAGACGGTGCACTTTAAGTACATAAACATGGCAAGAAACAGATATGGTGATATGCCAAACACCATAGTTCAAAGCACCCTTAACACATGTTCCATTCATTATGATATTCATACTTGCTTGTCATGTAAAGTAAAAATGTTATTCATGAAACTCAAGATTTGGTAAAGCTTCATGCCACACGCCTAGATTGAGTGGTTGCTTCATCTTCTTCTGTTCTTTTGAGCAAGGGAGGATATAGTGAATGAGAGCAGCAGCCGTCTCAATAAGAATAAAACCCAAAATAAAATGCTCCGAGGAATCCTGGCAAAATCAGTGTTGAGCTAGACCACAGAATAAATTTGCTTCAAATGGCATTAACATGCTAATTTCCATAACGCAGTTGCTTGAAATGGGTCCAATTTTTTCCTGAAATTCAAACTTCTGTCCTTAATCCAAAAATAATGCTTTAGCTATTAGCCTCTCTTTCTCTGACACTGTGTATTTTTAAATCAGCGGCTTGGGAAGAAGCTGAAGTAATGTGCACATTTTAGAGATTTGTGACAACCATGTTCAGTGATATTCATAACTGTACAAAAAATAGCATGTTTGGAACTAGCAGCTTAATACTTTCTACAATCTGAATCTGGCCCCAAGTAATTTTAAAGTCCAATTTTCGGCTGTTAAAATTTACCCTCGAGCTGTGAGATACAGTGTCATGCAGTCAGGGTTACGGTGTCTTAGCGGAAAATACTTATAAACACAACACCCGGTTTTAGATAATGCCCATAATGTTCTGCTGACCACAAGGATACCAAAACCACTTATTTTCTTCTTTTTTTTCAATTGCAGAATTTCACGACAACTGGTATTATTACATTTACCTCGACCACAATCTTTTCATCATCTCTCAACAATCATAAACCTCACCAATTACCCTTATTAGTTGCTGCAGCCTTTCCAAACTCAAGTATAAAGTAATTATGTTATGGTACAAGTCTGAAAGATAGCAGATGGAGTTTAATGCTGTTAAGTGTGAAGTGCTACATCTTGGCAGGACAAATCAAAATAGGACGTACATGGTAAATGGATGGGAATTGAGGAATGCTGTGGAACAGAGGGATCTAGGAATAACTGTGCATAGTTCCCTGAAGGTGGAATCGCATGTAGATAGGGTGGTAAAGAAAGCCTTTGGTGTGCTGGCCTTTATAAATCAGAGCATTGAATATAGGAGTAGGGAAGTAATGTTAAAATTGTACAAGGCATTGGTAAGACCAATTCTGGAGTATGGTGTACAATTATGGTCGCCTAGTTATAGGAAGGATATCAACAAAATAGAGAGAGTACAGAGGAGATTTACTAGAATGTTGCCAGGGTTCCAGCAACTATGTTACAGAGAAAGGTTGAACAAGTTAGGTCTTTATTCTTTGGAGCGCAGAAGGTTAAGGGGGGACTTGATTGAGGTCTTTAAAATGATGAAAGGGATAGACAGAGTTAACGTGGATACGTTTTTCCCATTGAGGGTAGGGAAGATTCAAACAAGAGAGCATGACATGAGAATTAAGGGACAGAAGTTTCGCGGTAACGTGAGGGGGAACTTCTTTACTCAGAGGGTGGTGGCTGTGTGGAATGAGCTTCCAGCAGAAGTGGTGGAGGCAGGATCGATTTTAACATTTAAGAGTAAAGTGGATAGGTATATGGACGTGAAGGGAATGGAGGGGTATGGTCTGAGTGCAGGTAGATGGGACTAGGGGAAAACAAATGGTCGGCACGGACTGGAAGGGCCGAGAGGGCCTGTTTCCGTGCTGTAATTGTTATATGGTTATATGGTTACAAGTCAGATAGTGAGAAAATGTCTTCCCATTGCTGCACCAGAAATCTAGGACAAAGGAAACCTTATGGACATGACATTCAATTACTATGGGCTTTACATCAATCCATTATTTTATAATGGGCTACACAATGGGCTACACACCGCATTGTCCTTTAAATGAATACAACCGGAAAAAAAACGAAATATCCTCAATCCAAAGCAATAGATAGGGAATTGAGGAATGCTGTGAAACAGAGGGATCTAGGAATAACTGTGCATAGTTCCCTGATGGTGAAATCGCATGTAGATAGGGTGGTAAAGACAGCTTTTGGTGGGCTGGCCTTTATAAATCGGAGCATTGAATATAGGAGTAGGGAAGTAATGTTAAAATTGTACAAGGCATTGGTAAGACCAATTCTGGAGTATGGTGTACAGTTTTGGTCGCCTAATTATAGGAAGGATGTCAACAAAAGAGAGAGAGTACAAAGGAGATTTACTAGAATGTTGCCTGGGTTCCAGCAACTAAGTTACGGAGAACAAGTTAGGTCTTTATTCTTTGGAGCGCAGAAGGTTAAGGGGGGGCCTTGATTGAGGTATTTAAAATGATGAAAGGGATAGACAGAGTTGACGTGGATAAGCTTTTCCCATTGTGGGTAGGGAAGATTCAAACAAGAGGGCATGACATGAGAATTAAGGGACAGAAGTTTAGGGGTAACATGAGGGAAACTTCTTTACTCAGAGAGTGATGGCTGTGTGGAATGATCTTCCAACAGAAGTGGTGGAGGCAGGATCGATTTTAACATTTAAAAGTAAAGTGGATAGATATATGGACGGGAAGGGAATGGAGGGGTATGGTCTGAGTGCAGGTAGATGGAACTAGGGGAAAATAAATGGTTGTCACGGATTTGAAGGGCCGAGAGCGCCTGTTTCTGTGCTGTAATTGTTATATGGTTATATGAGGTGCATGAACTTCTTACTGAACAGCTCTGCCCACCAAGAGGCGAACATTGGAATGATAGTACATAAAAGGAGCCCATTTCACTCAACATTACTATCCAAATACTTTGTTGGAGCTTTCCTATTACCCCTGTTTACCTTACACTTTCTTAGCACCCTGCTAATGTTTTATTTTCAATTATTATGCAAACTCTCCACTGCAAGCACTGTAACTGCTTCGATTATCTTTACAAGCTCAACTTTTCAGATCGTCGGTCAGAAATTCTCACCTCATTTCTGGTTCTTTTGAGAATTATTTTCAATGTGGTTGCCATCCCTTCTCCTGTCTAAACCGTTTCTTCTTAACTTCAGTATTTCCAGTACTTGTGCATGATTCAGATTTCTCAGAATCCGTAAGATTTTTCTTTGTGAACATTTCTTTCCGAAGATTCCAGGAATACCGTACATTTGGTAATGTTATAACCGATTCATAATACATTCCATGGCAGAATTTGCATAGCTCTGGCATAACTTACAAGATCTTGCGTCACATTTAACCAATGCTATCAAACTGCCACCAGTTTGCTTCTGCCTCACTGTTTATCATTTCCTTTTCTATCAAAAATTACCTTATTATTATTCCATTCAGAAGACCTAGACCTTGGGTCAATGATTTTTCCAGCTCATTTGATAGACCATAAGCTCACATTCAATTAAAAAAATTCCAAGGAAGAAGCTGTCCAACTTCCTGGTTAAATTACATTTATCAATTTGTGTGCCCTTTATTGCTCAAATAAATTTGTCCTTTATTCGTACTGTCTTGGAGGTCAAGGATTTGACTGGACAGAATTATGCAAGGATAGTTTACATCAATCTTCCAAATCATCCCAACATATAGTTCATACATGCAGTCAAATTCTCAAGCACTGGCAAGGTTAATAGCTGGGATAGTGCCCCCCCCCCCTCCGATAGCTAGAGAGTGAATTAACAAAACTTAAAATTCTGCAATCCAGAAACAATTTTCATACGCCTATCTATTGTTCTAAAGGGCTATTTCACCTGTCACACTCAGGTGGAGTTACTCAAATTATGCAGCAACCAATTGCCACAGCAAGCTCCCACAAACATAATGAAAATATTTCATTCAGGTTGGTTGAATTATTCCCAGGACATTGAGGACAAAACGTTCCATTAGGTCTTCAAACGTCACGAGAAAGCAGCAGAGAAAGTTCAGTTTCAACCCATTTGTCCGTAAGTTAAATGCAAAACTTGGGGTTGTTGCATATATATAAGGTACTAAGCGGCCGGCTAAGTGCCGCTGATCTTGACCACTCCCCACTGTCCTGTTGGGACCCTTCTGTATATTGATTTTAGAAAAAATGCTGCCACTTACGGCTGTGATTTTTGGCCATCTTACTCAGAGTCCCCCTCCGCTGCGCAGGACAAGAGGATTTTCCCATCGATGAAAAATAAAAGAGTTATTATTGTTTAAAAGAGGTTGAGATTCTCTCTCCTGAAATCCACGCCCCTTTCGGAGGGACTATAAAACCCGGAAGTGTTGAGTGCCTCAGTCACTCTCTGCAAGATGGGGGAACGAGAGGGTCACGTCTCTCAGTCTCAGCTATGAATAACACTGAACACATGTTTATTAAACTGTGAGTGGTTTTAGTGACCTGTCAGTGCCCTTAATGTGGTTTGAAACTATAGTTTGGAAATGCTAAAGATGTGTTGCCTTTTGTTTGGAAATGTTGTAGCTGTGTTGCCTTTGGTTTGGAAATGCTAACGCTGAGTTGCCTTTGGTTTGGAAATGCTAAAGATGTGTTGCCTTTGGTTTGGAAATGCGAAAGCTGTGTTGCCTAATTAAAGTTGCCTTGCCCAATTAAAGTTGCCTTGCCCTCTATATAATTACAAGTCTAATCTTGACCACTTCCTGTTGGCGCTTTATATTGATTTTAGAAAAAACGCTACCACGTACGGCTGTGATTTTTGGCCATCTTACTCAATCCCCCTCCGCTCATCAGGTGCCGAGGATTTTTCCCATCGATGAAAAATAAAAGAGTTATTCGTGTTTAAAAAAATGTTGAGATTCTCTCTCGTGACAATCACGCCATGAAGGCCACGCCCCTTCTGGTGGGAGGACGGGAGGGACTATAAAACCCAGAAGTGTGGGCGTAGCTCAGTCTCTGCAAGATGGAGAGGTCACGACTCGCTGTCTTTAATGTCCTTTCACCCTGCTTGAAATGGTATGAAATTGCACTTGAATTTGGTGGCCTTGCACCCTGCTTGAAGTGGTAAGAAACTGCACTTGAATTTGGTGGCCTTGCACCCAGCTTGAAATGGAATTTCAAGGAATAGCCGTGAGTCAACTGCCAGCCCACCAGCCGAGTGACTGAGCTGCCAGCCCACCAGCCGAGTGACTGAGCCGCCAGCCCAAGAATCCATTCGGCCCACAATGTGCGTACAAGCCCTCTGGAAACCAGTCCTTTCAGCCCACAACACCCATACTAGCACTCCAGAAAGCCCACCCCCCCTCCCCCCACAGCCCACTTAGTCTAGTCCTTATTAAAAGTCTGGATGTTTGTCCCTCTTGCTTTTCAACTTTTACTGAACTTTTACTGTGATTCACATCTCCTCAAAAACCCAACACAGTAATGGAGAATTTTACCGGTAGAGATTTACGGTAGAGATTTACCTGATGATTTCAAAAATCCACTCATCTGAATTATTTCCTGACTTTTTTTTACTAAAATTGTTTACAAATCTGCCTTTTTTTCAAATCTAACTGCTGGCCAGCTAATGACGTCACAATGCCTTTGCTCGTGCGCCCCCCCCCCGGACTCTGGATTAAAGCAGCTGCTGTCAACACACAGGCGCAATGTTTTCCACGAGTTACGTCACCACCCTCCCCCCCTTCTTCAAAAGGCGCTTAAAGTTCTGCAAATCCCAAGGTCACCGGAGGTCACCGGCGCTCACGAGCTTCTCGGCTTGCTTTTGAAGAACTTTCTCCTGGCGGCCTGCGCAGCGAGTGAAGTCAAGCCCCTCCCCCGCCCCTTCCCTCCCGCTGCTAACCGCTCCTATCCTGTTCCTCTCTTCACCCCCCCCCCCCCCCCCCAACTGCTACTCGCTCCTAGTTTCCAGTTTGTCGGGCCATGTCCTGTCTCTCTCCCCCTCCTCTCTCTACCTCTCCCTCTCCCCACTTCTACCCCCGCTCCAGCCCTCCCCACTTTCCCCCTCCTCCACCCCGTCTCCCCTCCCCCCTTACTCACAGTCCTCCTCCACTGAGCCAGCCCCGAGGATTTTTTCCATCGATAAAGAATAAAAAAGTTATGAGTGTTTAAAAAACGTTGAGATCAGCTGATTGGTCCTGTCGCCTGTCAATCACTGCGATGAAGGTATCGCCCCTTCGGTGGGGGGGGGGGAGAAGGACTATAAAACCCCGGATGCCTGGACGTCAGTCGGTCACTCTGCAAGATCGTGAGGGAGAGGCCACGACTGTCATTCTAAGTTGTGAATCAACTGAACTGTGAGTCTGCAATATATTTGCCCCATCCCCGACCTCTACCTGCGTTACATCGACGACTGCTTTGGTGTCACCTCCTGCACCCACACACAACTGACTGACTTCATTCATTTCACCACCAACTTTCATCCGGCACTCAAATACACTTGGACCATTTCCGACATTTCCCTACCATTCCTTGACCTCACCATCTCTATTGCAGGTGATACGCTCCTGACCGACATCCACTACAAACCAACTGACTCCCACAGCTACCTGGACTACTCTTCCTCCCAGGGTTACACAAAATGCTGGAGAAACTCAGCGGGTGCAGCAGCATCTAAGGAGCGAAGGAGATAGGCGACGTTTCGGGTCGAGACCCTTCTTCAGACTGGTCAGGGATCAGGGAAACGAGAGATATAGACGGTGATGTGAGAGATAAAGAACAATGAATGAAAGATATGCAAAAAAGTATCGATGATAAAGGGAACGAGCCATTGTAAGCTGTTTGTGGTGTGAAAAATGAGAAGCTAGTGCGACTAGGGTGGGGGAGGGAGATAGAGATAGAGGGAATGCCAGGGCCCGAGGGCTGAGGGAGAGGTGGGAGGGGGAGGAGACAGCAGGGGTTAACAGAATTGAGAAAATTCGATGTTCAAGCCCAAAGGATGCAAACTCCCCAAGCGGAATATGAGGTGCTGTTCCTCCAACTTGCGGTGTTGCTCACTCTGGCCATGGAGGAGGCCCAGGACCGAGAGGTCGGATACGGAATGGGAGGGGGAGTGAAGTGCTGAGCGACCGGGAGGTCGGGTTGGTTTTTGCGGACCGAGCGGAGGTGTCGGCGAAACGATCGCCAAGCTCCGCTTTGTCTCACCGATATAGATTCTGGCATCTGGAGCAGCGGAATGCAGTAGATGAGGAGGTTGGAGAGGTGCAGGTGAACCTCTGTCGGACCTTGCTTGGGCCCCTGATGGGGAGGTGAAGGACAAGTGTTCATTTCTTGCGGTTTGCAAGGGAAAGTGGCCCGGGGAAGGAGTAGAGCGGGACAGGGGTCACGTGGAGGTGGCGAAACTGGCGGAGGACTATCTGTTGTATTTGCCGCTGTGGGGTGAAAGGTGAGGACCAGGGGGACTCTCTGCCCTGTTTGCGAGTGGGGGAATGGGAGAGAGGGCAGTGTTGCGGGGTATAGGAGACCCCTGGTGCGAGCCTCATCAATAGTGGGGAGGGGAATCCCCGTTTCTCTGAAGAATGAGCCATTTGTGATGACCTGGTGTGAAACGCCTCATCCTGGGAGCAGATGCGGCGTAGACGAAGGAATTGGGGATAGGGGATGGAGTCCTTACAGGAAGCAGGGTGGGAGGAAGAGTAGTCCAGGTAGCTGTGGGAGTCAGTGGGTTTGTAGTGGATGTCGGTCAGGAGTGTATCACCTGCAATAGAGATTGTGAGGTCTGGTAGGGAAATGTCGGAAATGGTCCAAGTGTATTTGAGTGCCGGATGGAAGTTGGTGGTGAAATGAATGAAGTCAGTCAGTTGTGTGTGGGTGCAGGAGGTGACACCAAAGCAGTCGTCGATGTAACGGAGGTAGAGGTCGGGGATGGGGCCCTGGTACGCCGAGAACAAGGATTGTTCGACGTACCCAACAAAGAGGCAACGTAGCTGGCCCATGCGTGTGCCCATAGCTACGCCTTGTGTTTGGAGGAAATGGGAGGGAATCAAAAGAGAAGTCACCGCATTGTCTTGATTTAACAAAGGGGGATAGGATTGGCGTCAAGGTCGTGGGACAAACGGTTATTGTGCCCTGTCCGAGAGTTGGCAACATGGCCTCCGATACCACGTGTTACCAGTACGTCCGGTTCCAGTAGGTCCCGCGAGGCCTCCAGGTCCGGCGACGTCCGGGGGGAATGGTGAACAAGGACGGAGCGTTCAGGGGGTGGGGGGTATGGGGGCGGACCCCGCTTGGTGGGAATAGCCACCCCTGCTTCCTGTAAGGACCCTGCTCCCAGGATGCCACACCAGGTCCCCCCTCATTGCTTCAAGAACGGGATTCCCCTCCCCCATCCCCCTGTCCTACCGCCAGTTTCGCACACCTCCAACGTGACCCCTCCACCCGCCACATCTTCCCATTTCCCCCCCTGAAAGACCGCTCCCTCCGCAACTCAATTCTTCCCTCCCCTCCCGCTCTACCCCTTCCCCGGGCACTTTCCCTTGCAACCGCAAGAAATGCATCACTTGTCCCTTCACCTCCCCCCTCCACTCCTTTCAGGGACCCAGGCAGTCCTTCCAGGTCGGACAGAGGTTCACCTGCACCTCCTCCAACCTCATCTACTGCATCCGCTGCTCCAGATGCCAGATGATCTATATCGGTGAGACCAAGCGGAGGCTTGGCGATCGCTTCGCCGAACACCTCCGCTCGGTCCGCAATAACCAACCCGACCTCCCGGTGGCTCAGCACTTCAACTCCCCCTCCCATTCCGCATCCGACCTCTCGGTCCTGGGCCTCCTCCATGGCCAGAGTGAGCAACACCGCAAGCTGGAGGAACAGCACCTCATATTCCGCTTGGGAGTCTGCATCCTTTGGGCTTGAACATTGAATTTTCTCAATTCTGTTAACCCTTGCTGTCTCCTCCCCTTCCCACCTCTCCCTCAGCCCCTGGCATTCCCTCTATCTCTATCTCCCTCCCCCACCCCAGTCACACCAGCTTCTCATTTTCACACCACAAACAGCTTACAATGGCTTGTTCCCTTTATCATCGATACTTTTTTGCATATCTTTCACTCATTGTTCCTTATCTCTCCACATCACCGTCTATATCTCTCGTTTCCCTGATCCCTAACCAGTCTGAAGAAGGGTCTCGACCCGAAACGTCGCCTATCTCCTTCGCTCCTTAGATGCTGCTGCACCCGCTGAGTTTCTCCAGCTTTTTGTGTAACCCTACTTGTAATAAATGATTTGTTAGTCCTTAATGATAATGCCATGAGTTGTTTGGCCTGCTGCCCTGCCTATGCTTGAAAGTGCAATGCTTAATTGGAAATGAAATGAAATGACAATGCCATGAGTTGTTTGCCCTGCTGCCCTGCTTTATTAGGTCCGACTGTGTTTGGAAATAATAAATGCTTTATTAGGTCCGACTGTGTTTGGAAGGAATAAATGCTTTATTAGGTCCGACTGTGTTTAGTCCAAAAGTCCCGCTCATTTCGTGACTTCCTCTTAGTGGACAGGTCGCGGTCTTTGCCTAATTTCCGGAGAGTGAAGAGGTCGGACTGATTGCGTAATTTCTGGTAAGTACAGGCGTCACGCTGATTGCGGAAGTGCCACTGACTGTGGAAGCCCCACAGTGGAGAGGCCGCGCTCAGCAGCGTGAGTAGATTCAAGAAAGTTTACTGTCATATATATGATGTGAGTCAGTGTGTGTGTGTGTGTGTGAGTGGAGTGTGTGTGTGTGTGGAGTGTGTGAGTGGTGTGTGTGTGTGTGTGTGTGTGTGTGTGTGTGTGTGTGTGTGTGTGTGTGTGTGTGTGTGTGTTGGAATTGTTGGAGAGGTGGAATATTGCGTTGGGGGACCAGCCCTCCCATGTGAAGCTGGGACACAACGGGTCCCACTTAGTCTAGTATAACATATAACCATATACAATTCTATTCTTTTGATCCCAACAATGTTTTATATTATATAAGACATCATTTTCTTTACACACCTATTTGCTTTATTAATTGCTCCGTCAACCTGCCCCACCTCCTACAAGGATTTATGCACATGCTGTACATTTTTGGTTTTGTTCTTGTTGTAAGGCATACAAGGTTGTAAGAAAATGTTTTAATAAGCTCTTCTACATTTAAGATAAATTGACATATTAGAGGAAAAATGTCTCTCTCCACCCCTGAAAACAATTGCATTTAAGTGATATGTCATCCATTCTGCAGGTATGTAGTTACAATCAAATTTGTTATAAGTTAACCCTATATTATATTTTCTGTAATTTCAGATGTCGACAGAGGATCCAGAATACTCGTCGATAAGATCTCCTACACCGAACTGCGGAGTACTTGTCGAATAACTGCCTCCTTTGTTTTGGACACTTCAAACTTGACCAGTTTTCCAACAAGCAGACCAAGAACAGACAATTGGTCGTTGTCCTGCTGGAAGGTGAACCTCCGCCCCAGTCTCAAGTCTTTTGCAGACTCTAACAGGTTTTCTTCCAAGATTGCCCTGTGTTTGGCTCCATCCATCTTCCCATCAACTCTGACCAGCTTCCCTGTCCCTGCTGAAGAAAAGCATCCCCACAGCATGATGCTGCCACCACGTTTCACAGTGGGGATGGTGTGTCCAGGGTGATGTGCAGTGTTAGTTTTCCGCCACACATAGAGTTTTGCATTTAGGCCAAAAACCAATTTTGGTCTCATTAGACCAGAGCACCATCCTCCACATGTTTGCTGTGTCCCCCACATGGCTTGTGGCAAACTGCAAACTGGACTTCTTATGGCTTTGTTTCAACAATGGCTTTCTTCTTGCCACTCTTCCATAAAGGCCCGATTTGTGGAGTGCACGACTAATAGTTGTCCTGTGGACAGATTCTCCTACCTGAGCTGTGGATCTCTGCAGCTCATCCAGAGTTACCATAGGCCTCTTGGCTGCTTCTCTGATCAATGCTCTCCTTGCCCGGCCTGTCAGTTTAGGTGGACAGCCATGACTTGGTAGGTTTGCAGTTGTGCCATACTCTTTCTATTTTTGGATGATGGATTGAACAGTGCTCCGTGAGATGTTCAAAGCTTGAGATATTTTTTTATAACCTAACCCTGCTTTAAACTTCTCCACAACTTTATCCCTGACCCGTCTGGCGTGTTCCTTGGGCTTCATGATGCTGTTTGTTCACTAATGTTCTCTAACAAACCTCTGAGGCCTTCACAGAACAGCTGGATTTATACTGAGATTAGATTACACTGAGATTATACTGAGATTAGATGAGATTAGATTAGAAGTGGACTCTATTTAATAATTAGGTGACTTCTGAAGGCAATTGGTTGCAATGGATTTTATTTAGGGGTATCAGAGTAAA